>OZ018408.1:36875084-37372205 GCA_963969595.1 Neckera pumila | reverse complement strand
CTAAAAGAAATTAATACTTTAGTGTTTTTTTTATCTCATACCTACTTCTACTTAACAATTTTTTGAAGAATGAAAATTAAGTTTTTTTGGATTTTCTTTTTCCCCTAGACTCTCAACTCAATTCTCCACCATAAGTGTCATTAGAAAAAATTTGAACCCTCCAAGAGCCCTTTTCATTTTGACAAAACTCCAATAAATTGAGCCTATATTTGGTACATTGGAATGTGTGTGAGATGTCTCTACCTTGCATGACTTTCTTGTTGTACAAGAGCTCATCCATCCATTAAATATAGTATCCCAAAGAGTAGTTATAAGAATCAAGTATTGGACATTCGCCTATTTTATGATTTAGGCTGGACCCGTACCATCGTGCATGTACAGTTACTTTGTTTTCAACATTCTTGTATGAAGCTGCGTGTGAGCAAAGGATTTCTTTGCAACTATTTGATTACAACACAGTTAGGTCGACAGAAGTCAGAATTTGGGAAGTTCAAGAATCACTTTGTTAGCATTGTAACTCAAAGTGATTGTAACTGTGGTTTGCAATAGGAGTGCAGGATTGTAATTTTTGATAATCTGGTTCAATATGAGAACTCTAGAGTTGCATGTAAGGATTGGTGGCATTGCTGATTTTGTTTGAGGATCTGTCTCTAGTAGGATCCAATGTGTGAATTTTCTGTCCTTTTTTTAAGTGTAGATTCAAAGTTAACCGCTAAATGTTTTGGACTATGTTTTTGATACATATAACCGTAGGGTCTTTTAGTACACTGTTTGAGTATTTCAAAAATTTCCATCAACTAGATTGCAAGATGTTAGTGTTTGAAGTGACAAAAATTCTTTTTTTTTTCCTACAAAAAATCGGACAGCTACACTTCACAAGGTCACATTTGTATGAAAAATGTCCAAAAGGGTGGTTACTCTTTGGAATCATTCTTCAAGGCAAGTTGGCTACATGCTTGAAAACTTTCACATCATTTGGAATTGCACAACATACAGGAAAATATAGTAAGAAGAAAGAAGTAGAGAATGACTCAAAATATTAAATGGTTAACAATCTATTTATAGAATTGAAAAAGCCAATCCAGTGAATGTAATGTTGTAAAAAACAATCTACATCTAATAATTTTTATTTTATTTTTTAAATATTGAAAATTGAGTTGAATAAAGGACTTCAAAGGTTGTCTTAGAGTAGAGATTCCATACCTACCTGCAAATTCCTTTAAACTAAACCTCCTCATAATTTTCATTTCATTAATAAATATGGAATGATTCAAAGCTTTCCATGTATATATAAATCTAGAGAACCAGTTTCAAACTTTTATTGTAAAAAAAGTGAACTTTAAAGAAGTTTTTTTTGCTACGTAGGCTATCCACTGAGTAATAAAAATTCCATGTTATGCAATAACTTTTTAACCATATAGTCAAAAGTCATGAAAATTGTTAGGCCTTAAAGCTACTCCTTGGGCACATATTGTTTGAAAATTTTAAAAAACAAAATAAAAACTACATTTGCAGTGAATTGCCCAAAATCGCTATGTTGCCAAAAGACACAGTTTGAGCATTTAGGGGATGTTGCTTCAACTTCAAACATTCCCTATTATTTATATATAATGAGATTTGCATTTTTACATATTTTTTTGACCTAATTGTTTTTGTTCTCTTTTATTTTTTGCTACTTAATTTTGTTGATGCAATTGTGATTTTCTTTTTCAGTATCTACATAAATTCTTAGCGCATATGCAAAATGTAAAAGTTTGGTGCCAAAGAAGAAATTATGAACATAAACCTTGCAAGTATGGTAGGAGGTTCTAAAAGCGAGCGAGCTCTATAGTGGACCACCTCCTTAAATGTACACTATTTGTCCACGTTGCTTTTTCATAGCCTTTAGTAATGTACAAACAATGTACATTTTAGGAGGTGGTCCATTTTAGAGCTCTATGCCATTTCAACTTCAAATTTTTATAACTAATTCCACAAAGCTACAAAAAATATGAAACAACTTGGGTTAGATGTCAATTCCACTTGTCTTTCAAGGAAAATTTATTGAAAAGTATTTCAAGATGTTTCACCTCCCGAAAATCTAGTTCCGGCCCTTAGATGGTCCATTTTTGGACGTCCTACCTAAACATGTGCCAAGCTCCCAGCCAAACTAGCCACCATCAAGCTGGTTAAATTTTGAGGATAGTTCTCATCATATTCTATTGCAAAATCTTGCAATTGGGCAGCAATGGCAAGATGCTTTTTATTTTAAATTTTTGTTTAGGAGCAACCTACTCTATTAATATATGAACACTGGAACAACTGTTAAAAAAATCTATGAGAAAACAATAAGACTTCAGAAATTTTGAATAACTCTAAAGATAAACTATAAGTAACACAGAAAAAAAAAGCCTCTAAATCTTTAAAACAAATTCCCTAGTAGTCATGCAAGCCATGCAAGCAATAGTTACACTATGCTCTATCTTACAACAGGCAAGATAATTTAATCTCCCGAATTCCCTAGTAATCGATGGCAAGGGGAACGATTCTGTGAATCAAACATTGAGGGGGGCAACCCATTTCTAACCTTTTAAGCAAATATACATATCTACAAGGCGGGTTTATATGATGAGGGAAATTTTTCCATGAGTAGAAATAGTATTTAGAAGGTTTCTATAATTTTTCAAATTTTTATTTTTCAAAACATAACTTTTTAGTTGAATATTCTATTCAACATGTGTTGGTCATATAAACCTTCTTATTTCCAACCAAGGGATGGTTGCCAAATCCAACAAGGGCTAGTTGCAATATTGAGAGTCTTGTAGCCAATCATAATACACCACAATTACATTGAGAACTGTACCATAATTTATGGTTACTCATTACTTTTTATTGGAAAGAGAACATTCTAAGCTTACATTACAAACATGGGGGGCTAATCAGGAATGGGTTGCTTCCCATAGCAATTTAATAAAATTTAGAATCTCGAAATCTTAGAATTTAGCTTGAAGGATATAATGAAAATATTCATTTAACCAGTTTACAAAGAATCTGAGATTCTGAGGCAAAAGAACTAGCATTGCTTGATGACTTCACTTGTTGTCAATAAGCTGGAGTTATCAGTTTTGATCAATATAGTACCGAGTGGTATCTGGGGCTAATCCCAATATAAGGGTCGCTTTACACCAAGAGGCCGGGCCAATTTCCTGTGTCAGAGGCCAAGAATCATGACTTCTGATTGGACAAAAGGCTCAAATCAGCCCCAACTCCTTTACGCCAAGAGGCTGGGCCAATTTGGTGAATTGAATTTTTTATTCAAAAAAGACATGATCTGACATAGGCTATAGCCCGAGCTCGCTGAATTGGGTGCACCAAAAATGGGAGGCCAATTCTTGGCCTTCGGGTCAATGTTAGATTTCAATTAAAAAAATCGTTTTAATAAAAAACTATTTTTTTCAACTAATCATTACCGTTGGATTTTGTGCAATCGGCCTCATGGGGATTAGGACCGGCTTCTAGGTGTAAAGTGGCCCTGAAAATTTCAGCCCCTCTTTCTTTCTTTTGTAGGTTTTATTGAATCGGCCTGGCTTCTTGGCCTTAAGGCCTTTCCATATGGGAAAATTGGCCCCCATTATAATCTTATTCTAATGGGAAGTTGAGGCCGGCCTCTAGTCCAAAAGGGGCTGAAATTTTGTGCAATTGACTTGAAGGAGAATTGGCCCGGCTTCTTGGTGTAAAGCGGCCCTAATCCCAATATAAAATGTTCTAGTCTCAATCTTTGGTACAAGCAGTGGAAACATTAACCTGATAAAATAATGCAAGTGAATTAGACTTCTCCTTTGTACATCAAATTGGAGGCCAATGGGAGTTGCCCACAACATCAAAGCCATCATTGTATGGGTGGGCGGAGATAGGAGAAAACTTAACCACATCGCATGAGAAGTACAATTTTATTAGCTAATTGAGGTTCGTTCTGAGGAGTTCGAGGGGCTCTTAGAGGGTCCAAATTTTACTAATGTTAAAGCTCAAAACTTTGTATAACAAAAAATTTTAGTTAAAAATGTTCAAAGTCAAAAAATCTAGTCCCGCAATGTGATGAAAAATTTGTTTTTTTCACTTTAAACGCAGATATCTTGCAATTTGTGTGGTCAAAAATTCTGAAATTTTTTCCATACATTCTCATACTAGTTCCTATGGTTAGATGTGTAAAAAAAAAATTTCAACTTTTTTTATTCTTTGCTATAAAAATGATAGTATTGGGTGTTTTTGGCAGTAAAAAGGCCTTGGGCCTTTGGAGATTAAATAAACGACTTCATAGTAGAATAGGCACTCGAATAGGCATAGATGGCATATTACATTAAAATGGGGTATTCCTTGTGCCAAATTCTTTGTGCCATTTTTTCAGACCGCCCGTTCTAAACATCTAAAATAGGTATAGATTTCAAACATCTAAATTTGTTGTAGATTTCACACATCTAGAAGCTTTAGAGATTTCACACCGGCCTTTCTAAATAATCTAGGACTGGTAGAGATTTTAGATATCTAGGGTTGGTGTAGATTTTAGAATGTAGGACAAATGTAGATTTCAAACGGCCGGTCTGATTTAAAATACGTGCCATTGTGATGGAATAATGCCATTTTAATGAAATTGGCCGTACAGGTCGCTATTTATATTTATAGTTCTAGCAATTATCAATGAAACCATAGCTTTCAATAGAGCAAGTGATTTTCAAAAAGTAATTAATACTATGCTTAGGATGTTCTTGTGAGTCTTTTAATGCATCCACTTGATGTCAAAATTGACGCCATAGGCATGTCTATACTCCCCACTAAAAAGGCTGACAAGTCGTTACTTCAAACTTTACTCTCCACTTTCAATAAGAATTTACTACACTCCATTAACTGCACTTCATAGTTAGTTTAAGTTTAAAGTAGTTAAGAACTCATTTATGAGGGAAGAGCACACATACCTATCACCCCTTTCACCTGATGAGTACTCTAAAACCACACACATAAGACTTGAGCAGTTTATCATCACACAGAGTTTCTTCCATATGAACAACCCTCTGCACTCTTTCTGGATTTACTATAGGGACCAATTCTTAATGCCTAGGTGGTTTTTGAGCCTTCTCCTATATATCATGTAATTTATCTTTCACCTAAATTTAAACAATGATGCCATTTGGAACGAATTTCATGCCAATTCAAAAGTGTACACAACAAAGTTTCTCTAGAATGTTAATATACTAGATCTTCTATGTGTGAAAATATTAAAGTAGCACTCAAAAATATAAAGTTTTCTTGGATGTGAGATGTTAAAAAAATTGAATTAGGAAAAAAAACAAAAAATTAACTACAGAGCCCACTCATGTGATGTCAGGAAAATTTAAAAAAAAATGCCATGATCACCGTAAGTTGGACGGGGTTTGTCAAGTCCAAGCACCTTCACTGGACAAGACAGCCAAAGCTTATTTCTCAAGGCGGCATTGTATTCAGCTGTCTCAACAGCAGTTTCTGCGACAATATTGATTAAGCGGCACATTTGTGGCTATTTAGCATGAAGCGAGAATTGCAGGATCGGGAGCTTCAGCCTGTAAATTCGAGGTATGTTTCATTTAGAATCATCATGAGATTAGAAGCATCGCCCCTGTCTGCTATGTTCAAGCATGATCGTCTTGCAGCGCCATGCTTGTTTTCCAGTAGAGAAATGCACGCTTCCTGTTTGAAACTCTTCTCCAAAAGTACTGCTTCAGTTGGACACCAGTTGTTTCTTCGCTTGCGCAAATTAAGGACGAGCGCTTGCATAACGGGACGAGAAGTTGGTGGCAGTGTTCATTTTGAGCTGTTAACTTAGGTTCGGAAACGTTGACTTCATATGTCCATATTTCATGGTGTATTTTGGTCACAAGGTGGTACAGACCGGTGTCTCGACAGTAGTTTCTTTTTCGAACAACGATATCGATTCAGCTCCACATCTGTGACTATCAACATGAAGCGAAAACTTCAGGATTGGGCCATGGAGCTGCAGCCCAGTTCTTCAAGGTGTGTTTCTTTGTTAAATCAATGCCCTGAAGTAAATGATATTCATAGGCATTGCGATTCTAAATGAACGAGGTAAGTGCACAACACTAGGGGCTCTTTTGCGTTTCCCTGTCTCACTTTCCCTTGTGTGAGCGACAATCCTGTGACTTTCCCTTGTGTCACAGGATTGTCGCTCACACAGGGGAAAGTGAGACTGGGAAACGCAAAAGAGCCCCTAGTGCAACACTTTCTTTGTTGTTTCAAATGTGCGTGCACGCAAATTGTCAGCCCTAGCGGTTTTAGGATCGAAAAAATTTGTTCCATGTGAGCCTAGTCTCTATGTATTAAGTATTTTATGAATCCAAATTGTAACTGGCATTCACAGAATTAAAGGTAAAGGATGCGTCATACTATTGCTACGTGACGCAGGTTCCTGGAAAAGCAGCCGAAAACAGCGATCTTCGTGAGCCACAGTGGTGCACCGAAGACATTTCTTGAGCACTTACGCCGGGACTTGGAAGCAGCAAGATACTCTGTATTTATTGACAAAGATTTGGGTCCCGGCGCAAAAGATGAATACTCTGTGACGCAAGCTCTGAACGCCGCTCAAGAATGTCGGTTGGGGATATTACTTCTGACGGAGGAGTTTTTCACAAAGTCAAAGTGTCCAATGACACAGCTCGTGACATTTGTGGCATCTCACGCGACCAAGGACCAGCAAGTATCAACTGCGCGGCCAGAAAATGTGCTGGAGCCCAAAATATTGCCGTTGTATTACACTCTCTCTCGGCCTGAGTTTAAGTCTAAACTGCGGCAAGCTTCGTGGTTTCGTACATGGGAGGAATGGGCCAAGGAAGACCCTCGAATTGATTTGAAAACCTGGAAGGTAGCGTTGAGGTCTATCGATACTTGGAAGGGCATCGATCTACGACTTCTGGAAGAATCAAGTGATGATGTTTTTCGGAGAGAGATTGTAAAGAGAGTTGCTGACTTCAAAATCCCCCCTACAGTCTTGCCCTCTGCTACTCCCTTGGCCTCAGATGAAACCATCATAGGAGGAACTCGGTGGTGTGAGGTAATTTTGTCGGATCCTTCCATCAATTTGTCTTTATCTTTCCCTCTCTTATTGTTTCTTTTCGACTGCAGAGACATCCAGTTGAAGGTCTTCAAAACTGACGAAATTCTTGTGTGTGGTAAACAGGGGATAAATCGTTTGTTCAGTACATCAGACTTGACACACAAAACAGGAGCTTGCATATTGGGGATACATGGAATGAGTGGAATAGGGAAGACCACACTTGCAAAGAGTTTGTGCAACCGTTATCACTGCGAGTTTGATGGAAGAGTGTGTCATTTGGAACTGAAAAGCATGGATCTGCTGGATCTTCAAAAGAAAGTGTTACGAGAACTTTCTTTGCAACAAGACAAACGAACTCTGGATGGGATTGTGGATGCAGTCCAGGTTCGTAATAAGCTTGCCTTAGCAAATACGTGTCCTGGAAGAACTGCACGTATTGGGAGAACAGAACAAACTTATGTTCAAAGAACTTTCATTGCTTAGTGCACACAATGTTTGACTAAGTTCTCTCCTGTATTTATAACGAATGCTGACCACCTGAATGCCTTCATAGTTGACATTGTGATCAGATTTCTAACGCAATTGTTTGTTTTAAAGCAGGCATGGAATGCTCTGGAAGTTGGCATGAAAGAACAAGACAAGGTGTTATTGGTGATCGACAATATATGGGATGATCAGAGCTTCGTAGCTGAACGGTTCCTGAATATGAAGTTCGCGGAAGGAAGCAAATTGCTACTGATAACTCGCAATATGCAAGTGTTACTGCGAATTGGGCTTCCAGTCACATGCTGCGAAAACATGCCTTCCTTAAGGGAAGAGGAAGCAATGGAGCTATTCATCCAGGCTGGACGTTGTGATGTGAAAGACGAGAGGGACCAAGCCAACATCAGAAAGTGGGTCTCTTATTGTTACGTTGGCAAAAGATATCAGTATCATCCACTTGCCCTCATTGTGTTAGCTGGTGCGATGACAAATGTCATGGGTCGAAAACCCTCGGAGTGGATTGATGACAACCAGGACTTCAAAGTTGCCACCCGAAGTGAGAAACAAGTTTCTGAAGTCTTGAGATTTGGTTATAATTCACTTCCTCCTCCGTACCGCCCAATTTTTGTGAGCCTAGTTCTCTTCGCCCCAAGCAAGGAATTTGTTCCAACCAAGCCAAGTGTGTCAGTGCGCAGCGTGGAGAATACTTGCAGGTGGCTTGCAATCGTGCACAACATGGGAGAAAACGGAGCTCTTGCGTTTGTGAGTACCATTGAACGTATCCATGTATGAATTCTAGAATAATTTCTCTATTTCAAATCTGAGGTGTCCTTACGGTGTGGAGAAAGTGAACCGTCATCAAATATGTACTGAAAGTGAGAAAATGGTGCCTGTTGCAGTTGCAGGAGATGAAGGCAAAAAATGTTGTGGAGCAGTGGCTGGATAGTTCCAGTACTTTGAGGATTCAGGACTCGTACCTTGAATTTGCTGAGAATGAGCTTCAGCAGGGTCGATATCGAGCTTCTCATGTTATCTTCAAAGATGACAAGAATATCCCGGACGAGCTCAAAACAAGTCCAAGCGAGAAACCCAACCTCTCTCAACGGCATGCTCTCAATGAAATGTCGAAAGAACTGAAGGTGCTGAAGCTAGTGAATTGCTCGGAACTCAAGACAGTTGACTTGGGGTACATGACAGAATTGCGGTATCTTGTGGTGGAAGGGTGCCCCATGCTGGAGAAAATTCATGGACTCAAGAAACTGAGCAATCTAGCCTGGCTGCAATGGAATTGCTGCAACATATTTCTTGTGGATGTGCCATTGCAAATTAATCTGCAAGTGCTGAGGCTAGAAGGAGGGTATTATTATGAAAGCAAAGGTCCGCAGCTCCAGGATTTTCTGATTTGTAAGCCCCCACAAGTGCATCTGTGCAAGGCCATGAAAGAACTCTCGTTGACGAAGTTTCCTCAACTAGAGAGAGCTCCAGAGTTGTCTACTCTCATCACTGTGGAGACAATAATCTTCAACGGATGCATTAAACTGAAGCACATTCCAGATTTGAGTATCTTATCATCTTGCTTGCGCAGTCTTCATCTGTGCGAGTGTTCATCTCTCGAAAGAATCCCAGGTTTGGAGAATTTAACAGCTCTATTACACCTTGGCCTTTCCAGATGCACTAGCCTAAAGAAGATTCCAAATCTGCATCGGTTGAAGAAACTCAGGTTTCTGGGTTTGAGTGCAACGGGGATCAGCGAGATTCCAGGCATTCAAGCATTGCATGAGCTTGCAGAGCTTCATCTGAACTCTTGCGAAAATCTTCCAAGTTTCCCAGATATTTCAGGCCTGCATAGACTGAAGAAGATCTTCTGGCGAGGGTGTCGCGTGGGGAGGGATGGAGTGCCGATTTCTGAATCCCAATCACTGGATTTCAAGGAAACAAGTGACGAAAGCGATGTGAGTGCCAATGACAGTGATGAGAGCAACTCAGATGAGGCCAAGGGCGAGGAGGACACGGACGATGAGGTCAGTGACGAAGGCGACGACGACGATGGTGAGGCCAAGGACACCGACAGTGAGGATGATGAATTGGAAAGTGAACAGGATGAAGGGCTGGAAGAAGAGCCGTCTGAAAAAGAGGAAGACGAAGAGGGATCTGCAGAGGAGCTCGAGTATGGAGATGGAGATGACGAGGACAGCTCAGACTCGAATTCAGACGGGGATTCAGGATAGCTGCTTAGTTCAAATCCATATCACTTCATTCGAACCCAAAAGGGCTGTTCAAATGAAAAGACCTAAACAACTGTGCTTTATTTACGGTTTCAAGACTTCAAGCTGTGTTAAATAGAGACTGTACAGAGCTTCAGACGTTTGCATGCCATAGTTAAAGATTTTGAGTTCCTGTATGCAGCGGGGCATGGAGTTCAAAGACTTGTTAGCTCCAGGCTCAAGCTCTACAATTTTTGGAGACTCGTAACTTGACTGGCTGAGCAAATTATGCAAGTTTCAGGTTCATTTTGCATACCTAACTTTCATTCTAATTTGTAATTCGTACTTATTGGAAAATTCGCTTGACTACTTACAGAAGGTTCTAAGAAAATGCTATAAACATCTACGTGCTGAAGTTTTAATGTTAGCTTAACAGTGTTCATTCTTTTCAACTGTCCTAAACTTCACTTCGTCAAATATATGCGCCGACATTTTCCTAGAAAGGAACTAGAGACTGCATTTCCTGCATGCCCTAGGTTCCACAGAGTCACGGAGTTTATTTCGAAGTTTTACTTCAACCTTCTTTTCCAACTTTTTTCCTCATTTTTGACGCTTAGTTAAACGCCCATTAAAGTTTTCTTTACACTATTTTTACTATTTCGGATCAAGATGTCGGGCACAATACATATGAAAATGAACCACACTCTTGTTGTCTATTACTATTGACCAAATGATCTTAACTATGCGAGCAAAAAAATACTTCTTAAACTCATATTTTGGATGATTTACAAGTCTAAAATTCCATTTTGATAAATAGAAATACGAATTTGACACGTGCTAAAGAATTAATACATTATCATTATCTAACAAGTCATGAACTTATAATCACTTCTTTACACCACAAGTAAAGAAGTTCTTGCAATTGAATAGCCAGAGCTTTTGGAATTCAAATCCAAATTAAATGAAACAACTTGCAATGGAAAGCTAACTGAGACGGCATCTTTTACTCGTTGCGATTGAAGATTCATGCCACCCTCTACTTTCTTCTATTAAGCTCAAAATGACGCCAAGACCCAATTTGGGCTCCTTGAATGTTAAGAGGTATATGAAACATCAAAATTTGGTTTGGCATCCAACCTCGGTTTCGGGTCATCTAGGGTGAAATCTATGACAAGATCTAAATCATGTTTGCTCATCAGATGGCTTGTTCAGGACAAAGATGACCACACCATTAGTGGATATTACAGAGTTCAGATAATCGCTTAAGTCGCCTTCCCCACTCCCAAAACAAATTGGCGCAACACGGTCACTGTCTAGGTTATACCACATGCCTTGCACCTTCCGAACAGCAACCCAGTGCCGTGCCTGCCACATGCCTAGCAATTTCTTGGTTGAAAAGTTGACTATCATGCCCAGTAACTTATCTTCCCCATATTCTGCAATTTTTGAAAGTAAGTCATCGATTCCTTTCCGGCGGTCGAACCAAACCACCTCTTTCTCTCTTAAATTAAGTGCAGAGATCAACACGTTTGCATCATAGTTTCCTGTCACAGCATTTCTATGGGGTTTGAATATCAAAGAAAGAGGATTGGGCACACTGGATCCTGCCTCGGCAGTGGATAAGCCATCCGCTATGGAGTCCAGCTCTTTTCTGGTAAAACAATTCTCGCCCTGTAAAATAGGTCAAATAGACACCAAGACCAGTAAGCAAGAGTACTGAGTGAGACATTTCGCCACAAACACAGATAAGAAAACAGAATTTTCCTTAGCAAATACAAATAAGGTTAATTTGTACTACAGAGGACTCAAGGAGGGAAACTACCGTGCTATAGGTAGCATAACCTAAAAATCCTTCTTGCAGGGTCATTTGAACCTTTTAGATCACAAACCTTACAGAGCAGAACAAGTAGGGTTAATGGTAAGGCCAGAATAAAATGGGTTGATCTCAGGGACCTTCGTTTTTTGTGATTACACTAGGGTACTTCAAATAGGACTTTGTTGCTTCCATACCTTACAGAACGCCAGGTCTGCACGGCAGGTCAGATTGATATGCATATGAATTATACTTTTAATATATAAGATGGTAATCAGAGGCATTTGCGATCCATTTTGCGTCACGGAATACAGTCTAGCAGCAAGCCATATGCTTTGAGAATGAATTCTAAACCCGGACATGAAATAGAAACAAAAAACTCCAGTATAAAACTGGCATAACGCACAGAACTTCATCATTCTTGGGCATTATTGCTGGTCAACCAATGAACTGCAATTCTTGAAATCTATCACACTGCAAGAATCAGAGAGAGCAAAAGAAGGATGACAGACCTGAAGAAGATTATTGAGGCAGTGCAGCAAGCAGAACTGAAAGTGCTGCCTCTCATGGAATAAGTTCGCAGTACCTCCTTCTGCATCGACTGCCATACTTGACCTCTATCCCAGATTTCAAGAAGACTTTGATGTGGTTATTAGTTTCAGTTTCTCGTCAAACATCTGGATTGACGTACTCCAGCAATCTGCAGCAACGATAGATTTTCAGTACCAACACCGTCGATCAGCTCCACATCTAGAACGTCCAAGGACAGGGTTACTCAAGTTAATTCAATTAGTGCATGACACTACCGGTAATTGATTAATATTGCATTTTATACTAGAAATCATTTCATTGTTATTGGAACTAGTAGAGAAATGCAATATAGAACAAATAGTGCATCTTGCACTAATTGAAATAAATTGAATTGACTTGAGTAGTATTGAGGACCTGCGGTACAGACGACTTCTATAGGGTATCAAAAGCAACAAAATCGTATCCAAAGTATAGACACTAATGTATTTATATCAACAAAAGGTCAACGAGATCAAACTCTAGGGGACCTCTCTCGTAAGAAAATACGCGGGAGGGTCTGCATGGCCGATCCAGCCTTGTCACAAACTCTACAACTCCAATTCGTAGGGTTTGTGACATATGAAGGTCTTCCAAGGGCACCCGGAAGCCAAGATCAGGGATTCTTCACCTGTGGGACATTCAAAGCATCAAGACTCGAGGAAAAAAGCCTATAATATGCTAGTTTCCTCTTCCGGGATCTAAATAATACACTAGCTGAACATCCATGTCCTTAACAGATATCCAACATATGAAGAATACCATAATCAGAATATGAGAAGGCTTCTGAATGCCGGGTGTAGGAATTAGGGTTTGAAACAGGGTATGCGGGCAATCGGGAATACTATAGAAGGGTTGATTTTGAAATTGTTAGGCAACTAACCCGAAAGAAAACTCTACCCATTCATGGTCAACGACTCAACGCATACAAGCTTTGTGTCGAAGAAGACAGAAACCCTGCCACCAACTTGATATGAAGGATACATATCACGAAAGCGGAGGCGAATCAAAAGCATTACGAATTCAGACCCCAGATACTCGACAGAAAAGCAATTGTGCTCATACTTCCTAATCGGATCAAGTGAATACCATAACTCTCCATGTATAAGCTACAGTTCTCTAGAAGCACTTAATATCAAAGATTAGGGTGATCAGGATTAGGGGTTTCGGGTTTGAGAGAGCAAAGCAGTACACTACAAACAGGCTGAGCTTCAAATTTTGAAAAGAGAAACGAACCCAGAAAAGCAAAGTCTACCCATTCATTATGAGCGCGTACGAGCTTGTTTCTAAGAAAACAGGAAACCCTGCCACCAACTCGATATGCAGGATACAAACAACACGACCGAAGGCGAATCAAAATCACATTGAATTCAGACCCCACTTGCAATTGCGTTCCTACTTCATGATTGGATCAAGCGCAAAGTACTCTATTCATAAAGCTCTACAGAAGAACTTGAAAATCTAATATTAGGTTTCTAAGGATTGCACAACAACATACCTGCTCAAGATGCGTTGCCTCATCGTCCTGACACTTAATTCCCACTTCAATTCAAGGATTTAGGGTTTACGTTCAAGATTGTAGCAAGCGGTAGCAGTACAAATAGGCTAGGCTTCAATTGTGATATTTTCTGCAACCAATCCAAAAGGCCAAAACCGAGAATCTGCCGCCAGCGTACAGAGGGAGAGAACAGTTCCGGTGAGTCTGAAATCCCAAAGGGAAGAATCGTCTCAAGCAGGGGAGGTAGTCGGTGGACCGACAGAGGGGCGATCACCACATGATTGGGCACGGCATGATTGGCATAGTGGTTCTCCATGCCAGCTGGCATTATTTGCCTCTTAAAGAATTTTAATTTCAAACGATAAATTTATTTATTTATTTTTCTACCTTTCAAAAATAACTAAAATTCCACTGCAGCAGAAGCTCCCTAAGAACTCCTTCCTCTCTAAAGCCGATAAACCTTTGTAACCTCTAAATGACGGACCCATGCCCATTGATTCCAAACCTCACTGTCCATCACTCAATTTGCTACCATTTTGCAACTAGATATGTATGAAAAATTTTATATTTATTTTTCAGGCATGAAAGTACATGTCTTCTTTACTTTCTAAAAAAATTTAGATTTTCTTGGTGGAAAAATATTTTTCTTAAGAATTTTTGAAGAAAAAGTGAAGAAAAATCATATTAAATAGAAAAATATTTCAATAAATCTGAAAATTTCACCATAAGTGTATATCACAATGACAAACATCATGGTGTAAACCCAATTTCCGTGTCATTCTATAATTAGAAAATAATAGACATTGAAAATACACCCAATGTTCAAATTGTAATAAAGTATGCAACATTAGGAATTTTTTCAAAATTCAAATTGGAATAGAAACTAGAGTAGATGACCTTCATTTTGTTAATTTGACTCAAACTCAAAAAATATCATTTTTGTGGAGAAATTTCAGATTTAAAGCAAGGAGCAACAACTTTCCAAAATACTCAAAAATAGCATGTTTTGTGATCCGTTTTTTTTAACGGCTTCTCATTTCCGTGAAGACAAAAATTGGAAAGAGTACAAACTCAATTGGAAACTCTTCGTAACCCAATGTGAAAAGTCAACAAGGAAAAGGAGGATGAAAAAAAGCTTTTGAATGCTTCTTAGCTCCACACTATTGTCATTGGAACGCCATGGAATGGCATCCACGGCGCTCCAAGGGTAAGCTAATGTTGTGAGACCGGTCCTAGAGTTGTCCCCAATACAAAGGTTATGACTAGAAATGACCCTCCATAAATAAATAAACCTCTCTAAGCTAATCTTGTAAGATCGGTCCCATACCTATCACTTTAGAGAGGTTCTATTATGTAAATATATTTAAATCTATGCAATTTCTTTTGAAATCCACTCAAAATAGTTAAAATAACAATTGGATGGATTATCAAAAACTCCCTCCTGCAAACTATAGACTTTGAAAAAAAAATACATGCGGAGGAAAATTTTCACAAAAGTTTGGATGAAAATTGATGAGAAATTAGTCACGTGCGATCTATATGTCAAATGAAGAAGACTTCATCATGTACTTTTTAAGCCTAGCTAGACTATTTGTTGTCTAATTGGGACCTAGGACACCCCTACTAATCCATTACTGAGGTCACTACACCTAATTGTGATTTATTTGTAAAACTATTTCATTTAGATTCTTGTTTGAAAATGTAAATCTTTTGAACCTGAAAGCTTAGAATCAATTTTGAGTTCACCTATTTCTTATACTTTAATAATTCATAGTTTGTTTTACATTGTTCAAAAATACATACTAAGAGAATCTCAAGTTTCCTTTTGATTCCCAAGAAGATTCAACCAAAATGCAAATGGTTTAATCATCGGAACCAATATTCAAGGAGAAACTCTAGTTCATTGTTAGCCAATGGAATTGAAAAAAAAAGTCAATTGCAACTTGAAAACATCGGAAAAAAACAATGAAAAAATCTATAAATTTTCTAATTAGAGTAAATAAATAGAAAAAATTGGACTTGATACTTGGAAAAATGATTCAATATAGGAATTTTAAAAAAGAGCTTATAAAACTCAAAAATTATCCAAAAAATTGATTGAAACAATGCTCAAATACTTATTTCAATGATTTTAGCTAGGTGCAATTATCTTAATTTTTCACCCTCTAACACCACATACAATATTTTGTGTCTTTCAGATGGCTTCAAGAAGGAGTCTTGTAGAATGGAAAAAAATATTTTTTCATTCAATTGTTTTGGAGAATCTCCTTTAACACGTTTACAGCATGTGGTTTATCATCCTTTAGTGAAAAATAGAAAAGATCCAATAGTGCACAACTCAAATTGTATAGCAAGTTTTTCAAGACAAACACATGGTGGAATTAAAAAAACACCACAAATCACCTTGTATTGAAACGGTTGCGTGAAGAGCTTGCAATTTGGAAGCCTCTTAATATGTCTAGATGTGCAGTTGTCCCACACCTCCTCCAAAGTTTTCCAATAACATCTCTTCTTTTCATAGAATTTTTTTTTAATACAAAATTTTAATTTAAGGCAAAAGATTTCTATGCGGGTTCAATATACGAGAATTATAATACCATTTTTTATACATGACCTTGTCTATGAACTCATTGTAGATGTATCCCATGATAAATTTCTATACTTCTCAAAATAATGTATTTGATGTTGCATATAAGATCGTCTATCTTATAGGCTATTGCAGACTCTAACTAAATTTAGTACAAATTGCTCTACTTGACCTTACCTTTGATGTTTTTGAAGGTCTTTTGAAGACATACATGTCTACACTACAAGAGAAAGGGGTGTTTTAAGTATAGTCCTGGTAGTATTGTCTTTTAAGTAATGACCTTTAAGTAAGGTTTTTAGTAAAATTTCACTAAAAGGACAGTCTTTTCAGTAAATTTTTATTGTAAACCTTATTTAAAGGTCATCTCTTTAAAAACTATACTACTAGGACTATACTTAAAACACCCCTTTCTCTTGTAGTGCTAAGAGCATCTCCACCATAGCACAGTCAAAATGCCAAGCCAATGTAGTTTGGCTAAGCTCATAATTTGAGAATGTGGGACAGTTTGAGCTGGCCCCCTACTCATGCTCAATGTAGTAGCCTAGCAAGAGTTTGATTTATGCACATGAACGTTGGATTTAGTTCATTGTTTGATTCAAGGGAGGTACTGTTCATTTTCCAAATTAAGCTCTAAAGCCAATGTTCACCAACTACTCTTCCGACTTTGGACTCTCTAACAAAAATAGAGTGACCACAAGATGATGCTTCCTGTGACCCAAATTCCAAGTGCTAATGCCTAGACATGGCAAAATTTTGTGTGTAGCATGGTTTTTGAAGAGCCTAATATTGGATTGGGTGATGGGAAGTTAGTGGTGGGGAGAAATTAAAGCCCGGGGCGGGCTATAAAGAAATAGTGGAATGCTCTAATGATGCAATTGTG
This sequence comes from Neckera pumila, assembly GCA_963969595.1. NCBI lineage: Eukaryota > Viridiplantae > Streptophyta > Bryopsida > Hypnales > Neckeraceae > Neckera > Neckera pumila. The sequence continues at coordinate 37,355,095 of OZ018408.1, read as the reverse complement.
ATACTAAAAATGCAATTGTAAAAATGGCAAGGCAATAACTGCCTCTTTATCCGTACTACTTTAGTGTCCTTCCTTTGTATCCATATTAGTACATTGTTCCTAGTCTATACCCGTATCCCATATCCCCTAGATTGTATCCCAAGTTGTTTTTTGAAGATCAACGACATTGGAGGGGGGACAAATTTCTTTTTGAAACAAAAATCAACGGCCTTGGATTTTTCAAAACTAAGGTAGAAACACCTATGCCCAACCAAGGTCTGGTACCCAACCTATGGCATGCATGTATTTCCAACCAAAGGTGGAACAGGTTTACAACCAAAGATTGGAATGCTTTTTTTTTCTCCTTTTCAAAGTTGGAACTAAGAATGTCATGGCACATGTCCTAAAGTGTTATAAAGTATGCGGAAAGTAGTGAGTGGGAACGTAGTCTCTTGATTGATTGGAATTGGAAGAATCTAAACACTGGGTATGGTTTTGGACTACTTTTTGGCTTCCAAAAATCACAGTAATTTCAATTTTGGAAATAAAATCACAAAAAAATTAAAGTCCCCATATTTCCTATCCTCCTACTTGGGAAAAATTTGCATTGCTTCATACTATTCATGATCTGTTTCAAAATCGCTTAAAGTAAAAGACCCCATTGCAGTCAAATGGCCCATGATGGACACCTAATTACCCCATTGTGGTTTTTCAGACCACAATCAATGCTTTACATGGTAGTTATGGAGTAATTAGTGACCTCAATAGGTACTTCCAACTTTTCAGTGTCAAATTCTTTGTAAAAACTGATTTTTTATTATCTTCCATGTTTGAAAATGTTGTGACTGCATTGGGTAGGAAGATGACCATATTGGATTCAGATTTTGTTGGCTTTGAGGTGGCCTACAAACCCCTATGGGCTGATCACTTCAAAAATCCGGAACTGATTCATTCTTGGTCCAAAAAATATAATTTCAAATGTCCTCACTGTCTCTCACACTTATCTTTGTCTGAAAAAAATTTGAAAAATTTCAGCAATGGCATGAGGGTAGACTCCAAAGTTTGACCACAATGGGCTGGTTTACCTTAAATCATCGGATATGGGTGCTCCGACCTTAAGAAGGTGTGGTTAATTGGAAAACCAGGACGGTTCACTTCTTTTCGGTACATTGTGATTCTACAGAATTGGTGGAATCCAGGTTATTTGTTCTACTATTCTTCAACACAAAATAATGACTCAATACTGAAAAGCATATTCATGAAATAGCAAAGATCATTCAAGGTATGCCAAGAATGTTATGTTGTGTGTGCATTCAATCAATCATTCATTGTATTGGTGGCAAGACAAGTGAAATGTGAAGTTGCAAATTCCAATGCAAAGTTGCCATGAGATTCTTCAAATGCTTAAGTTTTACTCCATAATATGTTCCACATCCGCAATTGGTGAATGACCTTCAGATTTCCTGATTGAAGGCAACCAAGTCAGCCTTCCAGAGAAAATTGTGTGATTGAGCAAATGTGCCATCAAATGGGAAATGCAAAGCAGATTGTATGATATGGACAAGAGAGGCTTGTATGATTGAATCAATCCATGAACACAAAAAAAAAAAAAGTACAATCTAGCTCTTTGGAAAAATCCATGTATATTATGTAGTGCAATGGGCCAAGTGTTATACTCCCTGTGTTCCAAAACCGAGTCCAAAACGATCTTCCTGTGCTAAAAAATGATCATTTCTGTTCTTGAAGATTTTTTGTTTTGAAACCCAAATTTTATTCCAAGAATGAATCAATTTTGTTATTGAAGATTCATTGAATGGATAACAATTTCCTTGAAATACTTAGAAAAGGGTTGAAATAACATTATTTTTAGCCTCAATCCTAAACATTATGTCCAATTGGAAGAGCATTTTGGGAAGGATGGAGTAGACGAACATTGGAAATAATGTTCAAAACATTGTTCAATTGATCCTCATGTAGGATAGGGTGGTGCAACTTGAGGTTGAATTTGAATGTTAAATGCATGTGTTTAACCCCTAAAAGACCACAAGGCCACCATGTGGCTTTTGAAATACCGTTTTTTGCACCTCCAGTCTTTTAGGGGTTAGTATGCCTATACCAAAAGTAATTCAAATATAACTCAAATGTAATTACATTAATATGACTACAAGTAAATTCAAATCTAGTAATCTAGTAATCTTCCTATAAAATATTTGAGCATTTTATTTTTATTTTTTGCATTCTTTCTATCATTTATGGAAAGTCATTCATCAAACACTCTTAGTATTTTACAATTTTTTTGGATGTAGCTACAAAGTAGATGATGAATGGTCAAACATGCGTTGATGTCTTTTAAAAATGGAAGATTTTCATTCAATTCTATTTTTATGGTTCTTTGAATGTATATGAATCTTTTAGTGGTACAAAGTTCTCCATTATTTGATCTACTAAAAAATTTTATAGAGAAGAAGATGCTAAATCCATAGATCACAAAAGAAACCTTACTACACTGAATAGGGATATTAAGAGGACCAAAAAATTAAAGGGACTTGTACTTGAAAACAAATACAACAAAGATAGATATTTATGTAGTGTGAGATGTTGATTAATTAGTATGGGTCCCCTTAATACCCATATTCAGTGTAGTATATTTGACAATGCCTACCTTCTTTGCATGAACTTGTTGAAGATTTCAGCATAGCAGACTCAAAGAAGAGCATATCAGTGGTTTCAACAAACTGGCTTAACTTTTCTTCTACAGCATTTGAAATGAGTACAATATCATCAAACCCAATGAAATTTTTGAACACATTGACATTGAAGAGTCTACCATGATTCTCTCTATTGAGGGAGATTCAATTTCTGGTGGAAAATCTCCCTTTGCGGCATGCCCTACAGCCTTGAGAAAATCAGCCTTGTGATCTAGAAATTTGAGGGCTTGAAAATGAAATTTGATGATGAGGTCTAAAAAATCCCAAATGGTTCAAGGCCGTCCCCCACAACATGTCAGTTATAGGCTGAATTTACTCACTGGGGACAACGCAAGAATTTTTTATTTGGCACACATGATAAATATGTAAATTTTGAGTTCATATTTGCAAGTAGAGGCCTTAAATGAACTAGTCTCAGAGGTCTAGAATATAGGGAGCTTTTTTTAATTTATCCCGGAGAACACAAAATTCTTCCTGCTAGTGCTACTTTGAATGGAGGATTTAGTGTCCTGTGATCGGCTGGACTAAGGTAACTGCACCTTAAATTACACAGTTAAGCAATTCAGCATGGTTTTCACTATTATACTGAAAAATAAATTGTGGGGTCCCATTGGTAGTCAAAACAGGATTCTAGATTCTCTTAGAATGCATGGACACCGTGTGAATAAACTACGAATTTTCAAAGTGCTGAAAATAGGTGCACCTAAAAGCAATCATAGAGTCATATGAATAGTGGGAGTACATTTTAGGCAAGAATATCCGTTGTGTGCTTTTAAGGACTGTGCGATTTTAGGTGTAGTTACCTTAGAACATATGAAGATCCACCAGTACGCTTGGAAGCCAGCTCATATCCAGATATCTGGTTGGCCACAAACTTGCCTGTAGCCTTGCTGTTTTCTAGAATCCTTCATTTTTCCAATGCATTCTTGCCTGCTATTGCTTTCCGCACTACCAATGCTTTGACCTGAATAAGCTTAGGGTAGAATGGGCTCCTTGGCATGCTTGGCATGGGCTTGGCTGTTGGGCATTGCAGCCTTCAAGAGGGGACTGATAGGAACTTGGGAAGCCACTTTCAAATATGATCTTGATCAACAGGGTCATGCTTGCTAACCTAATTTTGAACCAGCAATCTTCTTCTTAAGCTTACTGCAATCACATGTTGTGATTCTGAAAGACCTTTAAATTTGCTGACTGGATAGCCAGGATGTCCTTGAAGTCAGGAGAACCTCTGTATATTTCTATAGTATTGAGCTCCTGGATATTGCTTAACACTTCAAGGACATCCAAGAGCTCCCACCTCACATGCTCAAGTGTTTTGTAACAAGTGTAGCAAGGCAAAACACTTTATACAAAATGCATGTGAAGAACATCTACAATATGGAGCAAACTGGATTGTTTTTTGGAATGCAATTATTATATTGTTTTTTAATCATACTTTACGAAATAATGGGATTTACTTGTAGGTAGAAAATGAATTCATTTTGCGTACAAGAGAATGCGTTTGCTTTCCAAGCTTGTGCTCTCTTCTCAAAAACCTTAGTAGATCTTGCAAGCCAAGCCCAATGGTCATCTATGCTATCTTTGCAAGTTGGATCCACAGTTATCACATTTGACAAATTGTTCGTTCTAATTGTTTGATTTACCCGCTTGTTTGGGACATCTGTTGATCCGGACCTGCCCGATGTGATTACTTTAAGGTAGTCACTTTGTCTACCTATTCCGTCAGAACTGTCCAATATGTCCGCCCGTCCAAAACGTATGGTGATCCTAACTTGCCCAATGTGACAACAATGTCGTTGGGCCAGTGTAGTCCGTGAGGAAAAGTATTCAGAGAGAAATGGTTTTTGATCTATACTTTACGACAAATTGATTGGAAGCAATTTACAACTACATAGGCGCAAGGATCAAATACTAGCTTAGGCTCTTGATTACTGTGGATTGAGGTGGCAAACCCATCCTAGCTTTCTACAATCCATGACAAAAAAAACAAGGAAGAAGAAACATCAAATTTCAGCAATTCCATGCAAGCTTTGTGATTTAAGCAATCCTAGGCAAACTTTACCTAGATTCATGCAATCAATTACAACAACATCTTCCCTAGTTTTGATGTCGTAAGCCAACAAATTAAGCTATATTCAGCTCAAGGAACATGTTCATTTTTATTTTTTCATGCATACAGTATGTAAGCAGGATGTCTTGAGCCAGTGCAAGAGAAGTGGAATGTACGTACCAGGTCTTAATTAATCCAAACTTCTAAATTATCAACTTTGATGATTTTTGATCTCTTGGGGTTCAATTCATTGACCATTAGCTACTTTGTATTGTTTCATGTCGTTGGATTTTGGAGATAAATCAATCGACTAGATTTCTTTTAGGCTTGAGTTGACCCATTTTGAAATAAATTGCCAGGTTTCCTAAATTAATATTTTCTGCAGAATTTGCTGCTCATCGTAGATTTTACTACTTCATTCCCATCAAAATATTACACTTTTTAAGACGTAGAAGTTAGTATCTAGACTTCATTATTTCACTGGAGCCTAAGTGGGCAACTAGGCATTGGGCCAATTTCAATCATTAGAAGAGATTTGAGGGCATTGAAGGGCCGTTTCAGGTCCTTTTCCCAATCTGGCCACATCTGTGAACAACCGGTACAGGCTATCAGAATTTTTTTTTCAAAATAAAAGAAGAAAGAAATCTCTCCCAAATATCATTTTAGGCCCAAAAAAGAATTATTATTTTTTAATTATTTTTAAAAAAAATGACGTGGCACTCTCTTGACCACATCAACCAGCAGCTTTCCTGCATGGGAACGCTAGCAAGAACGTAAGATAACTCATGGGCTCTTGGAGGCCTCAAATCTCTTCTAATGATCATATTGCTAAATTCTTGATAATTGTAGGTTGTGTTGAACATGCAATAGCTTTTGCTTCCAGCAGCATGCATTTTAGTAACATGTTAGGCAACGTGCATTATAATGATCGGGATGCCCCAACACGCTCAATTAGTGCTACTTTGCTTGAAAATTATATGCAAATATAGAGTGGTGAATGATCATGCTGAAGACAAGAAAAAAATATTCTTGCTTCCAATAATTGGCCCGAAATTGAAACACGGCAAGCTTTGGATCTTTTAGCCCCTTAGGCTAAACAATCTGTGGGGGATTAAACCACCAACTTCAACCCCAATTAGACTAGTTTGAGCTTTCCGTGTAATTCAACTGGCATGGATACGGGAGTAGATTTGCTGATTTGAATATGCAAGATCAACCTGCAATTTGTCAACATCTCATGCCCAATTGTATAATTATATTGTGAACATAAGCACTACAAAGTTAGGTGTTGTAGTTTAAACTACATTAATTAGCTGAGTGATTTCGATAGGGGCTATACACTTTGTTTCAACATACCTTAACGTGCTTGATCATTGTTACTCTAGAGGCTAGACTCACTAATTAGCACTCACTGAAAACACCTAAGTCATGAAATTTAAATGTATCCTAGTCTATGGGTATTAGTGTTTACAGTATGTTCAAATTGTATGTTGGATTGGTTCACGAAGCTAGAAGGTCATACCTTTGACTTCTCAGTTTGTGGTCTTTATGTCTCTATACAACTGCTTGTAAAGTTCTAATTTTCCATTCTTGATTTTGTATGTGAATGCCAAATACACAAACATATGTAAAAATGATTGAATTGGGATTATAAGCGATTGAATTGGGGTTTTGAAGTTGTAGTTGCCAGATGCTCAATGCGTGCGGTGAAGAGTTGGATTAGGAAACAATCCATTTTCTTCATCTAAAGCTACAGAGCTTGCAACTTTGGCATGTAATTTTGAGCATTTTGCGTTCACAATTCAAACCAACAAAGTCGAAGCACATAGTTTCAAACTTGAAGATGCTAACGTTATTGCACAAACAAGCTGACCATTCTTTGGACACCAAGCAGTTGGAAAGGAGGAAGCAAAACAAGGAACACATCACTTTGGCAATTTGTACTAATGGAAATGGCTTGTATAAACTCCCATTGTTGGTTATTGGCAAGTACGACTCAAAGTCTTGTTGCTTCAAACATATCAATTGTGAACACCTTAGTTGCATGTACCAAAACAACAAGAGAGCATGGATGACACATATCCTTTTTATTGAGTGGTTGAAGGCATTGGATTTGCATATTAGAAGGCGGAAAGTGCTTTTGCTTATTGACAATTGCAATGTTCATGATCCTTTCTCTTCAATTTCAAATTTTGTCACTTTTGATAACACCATAGTGTCGTACCTTCTTCCAATACAACTTCAAAAATTCAGCCATGCAATGCGAGAATCATTTGGAACTTGAAGGCCTACTATTGTTGACAATTCAATTAGTTGCTTCTACAACACATAGACGACAAGGTGTCAGACACAAAGAAAATAGATGTTCTGCAAGCAATTTGGATTGTAGTTGTTGCATGGCTTTGGATGTCAAGCCTTAGACAATCCAAAATTGCTTCATTTACTATGGCATCAAGACACCGATGTTAGGGGTTAGTCGCATTTATGAGGACAACCTAATCAATTTCGAGGTCATTGCAAACTTGGAGTCACAAAAAAGTCAATTTTGTTATCCCAACCCCATGGACATTAGGAACTTCTTGGATCACCCGGGCGAGCAAGACGTTAGTTTGGATTTGATTGAAGACAACATTATCACCGAGCGCCTTCAACCTTCTCATGCCAAGACCTTGGCTCTACAAGAACGGGCTACAAGAAGTACCACTAGATGAGATTAGAGGGCCTTGGAGGGCAGTTTCAGGCCCATTCCCCAATCTGGCCAGATTTAGTGAACGCTGCTACGGGCATGTTAATTTTTTTTTTCAAATAATAATAATAATAATAATAATAATAATAATAATAATAATAATAATAACAACAATAACAATAACAATAACAATAACAATAATAATAATAATAATAATAATAATAATAATAATAATAATAATAATAATAATAATAATAATAATAATAATAATAAAAATAGAAATATAATTTTAAGAACTTTTTTTTTTCAAAAATGACGTGACAATCACTGTGCCACGTCAGTCAGTTGCAGCAGCTACATTCCTGCAGTCTGGGAACGCAAGGGAATGTAGGGAAACTCAGAGCCCTCCAAGACCCATGAATTCCTTTAATGCTCCTAAAACTTATGGCCCAAGCTCATGTTTAACGGATGAAGGACATAATGAAGACAAACAAGCTTGTTCAGAAGTCAATTTTTGCTTACTTTGGTCGACTCTAGTACAATATTGCGCAACATGTTCTATTTTCCCTTTTTTCAGTGGCTATGTGGTTGTTGTTAAGTGTGGCTACATGGTGGTTACTTGTTGCATTATGTATGCGGCCTGGGCCGGGATCAGCTATTATCATTACATCCCAGTGGTTTATTACTTCAAAGAGTGAGGACTACCAATATTAGAAGTTCTACTATATTGTGGAATGGAGTGGACTAAGGTGGGTTTCTCCAAACTATCACTTTTTGTTATTTTGCATATTAACTAGTACTAGACAGAGCAAATTTTTGGCTTTTCTTGTTGGTAAGTGAAAGGAGGTTTCAAGACACCAAACGATGTGACATTTGAATATAGTATGCAAAAATTATGAATGGTCAAAAAAATTTAGTAGATGTTCTCACAATACTATCTTCAATATAATTATGTACATACTGATTTTGGAGATGTGTACATGGAGTAATGATGGTGGTTCTAGCTGTGTGCGGTTTTGAATGTAAGGTAACATGCTTTGAAATAGCACAGGCTTTGAAACCGCCTACATCCTCAAATGTACATTGTGTGTACACGTTGCTTTTTCATAGCCTTTAGCAATGTACAAATAATGTACATTTTAGAAGATGAGTGATTTTAGAGCTATGCCATTTCAGCTTCAAAATTTTATAACTAATTTTGCGAAGCTCCAAAAATTATGAAACAACTTGGGTTAGATGCCAAAATTATTCAAGAAGCTTTGCCTCCCCAAAATTCACTTTCAGCTCTTAAGTGGGTGATTTCTGGACCTGTCAACTTACACAAACAAACCTTATGTACTGGTCTTGAGTTGGACAGAGCAGCACAGCAATAGACTAACAAGTCCATTTACTAACAAGTCCAAATTTGAAAATGCAGTTTCAAAACTTATCTTTTTTTGAGCTGAAATCTGGCTCCCCTCAAAGTGGGAGTTTTCATATAGCAGTATCAGCTTTGTAGTGCCTTCTCCTTTCTCAGTCGGACTCTGGGTCAGTGGGGTTTGGTAGGTTGCAAAGCATAGTGCACAGTCTTTTAGTTTTTGAAAATTTCAAACCAGCAAAAGAAATTATCGCCAAGGTTTTCCTCAGGTCCCGCTGTCCGGCTGCTGTACTGTTTCCTCTATCAGTGGGAATTGTCCATGTGTTTGAAAAATAAAAATAAAAATGTCTTTTTTGAAATGCAGTGCGGCGATTGCACAATTGCCCACATCAACCTTGTGTATTGCGTTGCTGTGCCCTGGGGTATGTACAGATCTTCTTCACAGGTTGTCCAGTACACTAAAAATGATATTTAGTGTAGTATGACATTTAGTGTTTTACCCCCCTACCAGCCATTTTACTTGTCTTCAATTTTACTTGCCTTCAATCTTTTCCTTTGCAAGTTCATTTTTTTAACGTGTTCTAACACTAAATGTAAACCTTTTCAGATTTCAGATTTACCATAGAGCATATTTAGTGTTAGAAATTAGATTAGTGTTACTTACTTATGATATTTAGTGTCAAGGTTCGTAATTAGTGTTGCCAACACTAAATATCATTTTTAGTGTACTGAGCTGCTTGATTTCTAAGCAGGGCTGAGATCAATTGAATGAGCTTTTGGAAGCCATTGCCACCCTCACACGGGCCAGTCATGAACTCATGATGGATTGGAGCTCATATGAAGCAAGAATATGTCCAGAGAATATCCAAGCTGTTGGGCCATCATAGAATGGAATTTGAACACCTTTCTTAGTGAGCCGGCTTGCTGGAAAACAAAACTCAATGAATCAAGAGTCCAATTGTTCAAGACCCCACATTACTGGGGAAGGTGCAAAGTGCGATCTTGATCTATTAAGGTAGAACCACCCATACCTGATCACTTTACGCAGTTTCAGAACAGATGAGAAGGAGTGTGAGGTAGTGAAAAATTTTCCTATGTAGAGAGATAAGAAATATTGGGATTGTGAATTTTTCATAATTTTATTGCTGAAATTGAAATTAATATGAATTTTGAGAGTCAAAAAGTGTTCCGTACCCATGGCCAATGTCTAGAGTCTTCTTATTCCGATCATAGAAGAACTACTTTGCCACTTAGTACTTCCTACTTCTTTTTCACTACTTCCTATGCACTTTAGAACATGTCTGATGACCTCATTAGTCCCAACTTTGAAAAAGAGAAAAATATGCATTCCAATGCATTCCAAGCTTTGATTGAAATCTGTTTCCAGACTCGATTGGAAATATTGGTACCCTACATGTTGGTCATGGCTCCCTGATCAGGAATGGGTGGTTCTATCTTAGTAATTCTTCACAAATCTAAGAACATATTGTACCCAATGGTCAAGGTCAGCAAAAATCATTTCTAAAAGGAGGTGACAAAATTTTTGGAATATTTGAGTTAATTATAAAGTGTATGCAAGACGAGACCAAGAGCCGGAGTTTGTAAAAATACAAGAAGAAACTTGTTGGAGCAACAAAACTCAAATTTGATGGAATTTGATGCAATGTTTGTTTTGTACTATTCTTAGTTAAATCTTCTTCTCACACCAATACACATGACAAACTTTATGATTAACTCCATTATCTTTTCAAAAGAAAACATCGTTAATATAGAAAAAATTGACCTTCTATTTTTAGACAACAATTGAAAAAAGCCTCTAAAAACAAAACATTAGAGGGGTTTCAGGGGCCTTGGAAGACTGTTTTAGGCCTCTTCCCCAATCTGCCCAGATTCAGGGAACGACGGTAGGGGCGTGTTAGTTTTTTTTTTCAAAAAGAAAAGAAAAAAAAAGAAAAAAAGAAAAAAAGAAAAAAGATATATATATATATATATATATATATATATATATATATATATATATATATATATATATATATATATATTTTTTTTTTTTTTTTTTTTTTTACCAAAATATCATTTTAACCAATTTTTTTTTTTTTTTTTAATTTTATTTTCAAAAATGATGTGGCAGTCGCTTGGCCACGTCAGCCTGACCATTTGACAACATTCCAGCATTCCTGTAGAGTTCCCACAGTCCGGGAACTCAGTCTCTTAGGAGGCCCAAAATTCCTCTAATGAAAACAATTAATACAATAGTTTAGAGGCCTCCTTTTTTTTATAAAAGATTTAAAACTACCAGTTTAAAATGGAACAAAAAATTTGGACTTTAAACCTTATATTGTGTCAAAAAAGAAATTGGATGGATAATATCTAAAATTCAATATTGGATCACTCTTTGATATTATCTGATTCTTGCATTTTCACTTGGAATAGTAATTACTTTGAATGTTACATCAGTAATTTGCATGCGCTTGTCATTTTGAATTAGTCATTTTGAATCAAGTATTTAGGGAAATGAACTAGTTCATTGATAACCAACTTCCACATCAATCTTCCCCCAAACAGATGATGCATGTGTTATAAAAAGTCTTCATGCAATTAACCCCTAAAGTCCCAAGGTCATTTTTCTGTCAAAAACCACTCAAAACTGTCATTTCGGCTGCATTCATCCAAGAACACAAAAAAAAACATTTTCTTAAAATCTAACCATTGGATCTTATACTTCACTTGTCAAAGATCATGTGGTAAAAATTTCATGAAGTTTGACTGTATAGATTAGAAGATAGTAGCATTCAAAGTTGAAAAAGAAAGTAAAAATTTCCACAAATGGCGGTCAAAGCATTCAAAGTTGAAAAAGAAAGACTTTGACCGCCATTTGTGGAAATTTTTTGCACTACAAACTTTCAATTTAAAAGTTTTTATGTTGAAGATGTAAGTTGAAAGTCTACAAATTTAAAAAAAACAACATACACTTGCTTTCATTCTTTAAAAAATTGTTAAGTAGAAGTAGGTCCAAGATTGAAAAAACAAACTAAATTGTTAATAGCTCTTAGATGGGATTGAAGTACTATAATTCCAATGGTGAGACTATTTTAGCAAGCAAATACAACATTCTAGAAAAAAGAAATTGCAAAAAATTGTTAAAATTGCATTCAGAAATGAATCCTATAAGCGATTTTTTCAAAAAGATGCTTAGATTGCCCAAAAAACAAGATTGTCCATAACTTGCTCATTATTAGTCCAAATAAAATGAATCAAAGCTTCACAAGTAGACAAAAATATTAAACTTCAGAGAAAAAAAATATTAAAATTTATTTTGACTTTTTGCAAAAAAAATTGTGCTGCCCGCCGAGTTCAATTTGAAGCTATTTGTGTATAACTTTTGCTCCCAGGCTCCAGTTGAAATAAAAATTATATTCCCACGAAGCTAATCAGTTTTTCTATCTTATGGAAAAGTTTCAAAAAGTTTCATTAAAAGTTTCATTGAGCCCTATCTGCCCGAAACCTTATTTGTCCCCGAGGGGACAATGGGACTTTAGGGGTTAATATTCATTGAGAAAGCTTAAAAGAAGACCGCATAATATATCAATGGAGCAAGAAAGAATGCTTTATATGAGATAGTCAATAATTATATGAATGCTTAAGAGGAGTTATACTATTTTCTAAGATTTAAAAAAAAATTGATCTGATTATCTACAATTCAAACAATGACTTAGGCTAAACAAAACAAGTAAAATCCACCTCTTGTTTATTCAAGCTCTTTGTTCTTGAATGTCACTTGTGCCAATGTAGGTTGACCTCGTCGTTGTCTTCTATCAAAAACTATGATATTGTTGCAAGTCCATAGTCCAATTTTTTTTTCTCTTTTCTCTCCAAATCTTTGCCATAGGGAAAATACATAGACTTATGATTTCCAAAAGAAAATCAAAGATTCCAAACACAAAATACAAAATTATTACTACAAAATAGAGAACACTTCTTTATACTTATCCCTAATTTGGTGGAAATAAGGCAGAAATCCATGCAAGCATGATATCCCCTTCCCTGCAATGCCCAAGCCTTGAGTTTGTGTTCATCCCCAAGAAGAAATGTCTAGGGAGAATTAATCCCTCAGCGCCCAAATTTTTGCATATTTTTGTTTATATCTTTATATTCTTGTATATTCTTTACTTCAATTTCATCAATTTCATCATACAAAAAATATATATGGATAAATGTACTTTTTTGGTCTCAAAATAAACATGTGGCACTTTGACATTGACTTTCTCATTAGAGACCATGGATTTATTTTGAGGTAGAGGTAGTGACAATTTGCCTCCAATTTTGTAGTGTTTAATTTTGTACTTCTCTACAAGTACCCCTCCAATCAAGCTCAAACAAGACTCTCGGTACAAATAAGAATATAAATATTCCAAAAAAATTCATCTGGTGGTAAACACTAAATTTTAGAGTTTTCTCTAGGGGTGAAAAAAGATGCAACAATAAAGAGGGGCTGGGGTGAACTACCCCCCCTCGCTTGTCTCTCCTAAATGAGTCATTCCAAGGGGGGATATAAAAAAAATACTATTTTTTACTTGATTAATTTACCTTGTACACCTCTCCTAGCTAAGTTGGGGCCTTTGATAGCAAATATGCATTCAAAATTTGCAAACTTTATCATGTGTGGGTAATAAAAAATTTCAGCATTTTCCCTTGGGGCTGAGCGGGGTCAAGTCTGTAGTAGTTCAACGAGCTTCTTGCGGAGGCCATTGTCCCCCCCCCCCCCCCCCTTGTCCCCCCGTCCCCCCCGGACCATTTTATCCTTGGGAAAAACGCAAGCTATTTTTATTTGTGACGCATGGTAAAATTTGCATATTTTGAGTTCATCTTTGCAATGAGCAGCCCCAAATTAGCTTGTAGAGAAGTAGATTGATCAAGCACAAAATAGGGGGTCATTTTACATTCATCCTTGGCTGGACCTCCGCAAGAGGCTTCAGTTGTTGCACTACAATAGACTCTGGGCCCAGTCGACTTGGGGCTCATGTCTCCATAATTTATTTTTTCCTTTGTCTTGCAGCCAGTGGACTGCCCTGGGCCCTGGCTGGAGTGCTGGTCTACTTTTAAATAAGAAGGTGAGGAGTCCATTCCTTCCAGACCCATCATTCCATGAGTGCAGATCCAGCTGCAGTTCAGTTACATGACAGCCAATGAGAGGCCGAGAAATTGCAGGACATTTCTCGAGGGCCCGAGCAAGTACGGTCCCCCGGGGTTTTGACGCGGGTCAATCATTGAAATTTCAGTCAGAGATTGCTCACTCTTAAGCTTCCAGTTCTAGTCTCCAACTCATGCTCTATTGGGATCAGAGCTTTTTTTTGGACTCGTGTCCTCCCCTTTGGCAGTGAAGCATAGGCCAGTTTTTGGAGGGACAGAGCCCTAGTGGCCAGATTTGGCAGAATCTGGCGAAATTTCGCCAGAAAAAGAAGCCCTGATTGGGATCATAAGCAATTACAGAGTAAGCATACAATCTTATGAAGAATGGCATGACAATCCATGTTGCCACTCATTCAAACCTTGGACTCTGTGGCTAGTAATCAGTCACTGAACATTCAAACCACTGCACTGACCCTGCTTTAATAAGACCATCCATCCCCAACCAGGGACCCATCCCCAACCTGAAGGGTGCAGTACTGCAGTTATTTCCAACCAAGGCTCAAAGATTTTTTCAACCGAAACTTGGAAGGTTTTTTTTCTTTTCTTTTCAAGGTTAGGACTCAGTTAATAAGGTCATGGCACATGTCCCAACGTAGTGAGCAAGAAAATAGGAAGTAATGAGTAGGAAAGTAGTTCTTGGATGATTGACATTAGAAGAGTTTAGACATTGGTTATGGTTCCGACTGCACTATTTGACTCCCAAAATTGATAGTAATTTCAATTTTGGAAATAAAATTACAAAAAAAATTGCAGTCCCCATCTTTGCTATCTTTCTGCATAGGAAAAATTTGCGTTGCCTCACACTGCTCATGATCTGTCCAACAATCGCTCAAGTGATCGATTATAGGCGGTTCTCTTGTAGCGTGGCTCAATTTGAAATTTCAATGAAGAAGAACTCTATTATTTTGGCATGAAGAGCTTTGGCGGAAGTTAACCCTTGAAGGACACTTGAGACCCAAAGTGTCCAATGGATGACTTCATTATTAACAATAGAAACAAAGGAATCCACCTATTGGTTCAATAATCAGAACATTTTGGTAACTACCTTGGTAATTGGATGCCGTGTCCTTCAAAGGTTAAGCCATAAACCATATTTGATGGTATAGCGGGTAGTCCAACAGGGAATCTAAATGATCTTCTTGAAGTGGGACATGGATCTTGGTCCTTGCCCAGGATTTGTGCAGTCAAGGTATACAAAATTGATCAATGAATGGTACTTTGAGTTTACAGTCTAAAAGTGGTGCTTGGCAAGACTTATTCACTATTGAAGTAGGTACAATAGGATGAAACATTTCCAAACAAAAATTCTGAAATCACTTTTGTTCAAAGATTTACTTGAACCCTATTGGGCTTTGCTTACTAAGGATTAAATTGTGTAGGCCTAGATTTGAAAACAAATTGTTTAGCCATATTTTGAATATTTTAAAATACTAATGTAATTAGCTAAAAACTTTCAAAGTACGAAGAGGCTTCTTATTTTTTAAATCAATCACTTAGAAGTTAGCACTAACAAGACCTAGTGTTTGCTAGATGAATTATAGATGTTTTGAAGACTTTACTATGGGAGCTTCATGAAATGGATGAAACACATCTAAATATGTGTCAAAAAGCAATTTTTGTTTAGTCTCCAGGGATCCGTTTGGCAAGATCACTAAATGCTATATGATTTTAGTGCAAGATTTTGAATCAGATTATGAGTAAGGATGAGATGATTGCAGAAATGAAGTTCTTGGGATGATTACATAATTATGTTTTGCCTAAAAAACTAAAGACAACTTGTGTGTTGGAAGGACAACTTATTGCTCCGGTCCAATGATTTCAGCCAGTTTGGTTCAATCCTTCTATAAATACATCATTGCAATAAAAGCACAAGCCTCTATTATTCGAAAACAAAAACACTACTTCCAAATTTAAGATAGATGGTAGTAAAACGGACATGGTTCTCAAATAATTCCCATGTGTGAAAGGTGATAATTCATGTCCTTAAATGATCACATGTGAACCATTTTAGTACCTGCTACCTTACCTTCCTTTTGGTTGAATCTATAGTAGTGCAACGAGCCTCTTGCGAAGGTCGAGTCAAGGGTGAATGTAAAGAAAATGACCCCTTATTTTGTGATGTGTTAAATCTGTTGTTAAAACCTCTTCCACCTAATTTGGGAGCCTTTGATGGGAGCCAAATATGAATTCATAATTTGCAAATTTTATCATGCGTCGCAAATAAAAATTTCCCCATCGATAAAAGGGAGGCAAAATAGCCTCCGCAAGAGGCTCGTTGAACTACTATAGAGTATAGACTCCACCCTTCCTTCACAAGTCATGGGAACAACCGACGACCTATCAATAGCCTACCAGAAGGTCGGCTGGATCCACGAAAATCGCACATCAGCCACATGTTGGTCACGTATACAAACGCAATATACAAATGTCGTTTGTTCCTAGATCCTAGATTCGGCTCGGCAGGCAGCAGCCCCTGCAGTCCTGCACATTGGAGGCCGTCGCCTTTCCGGGACGCGCTTGCTGGTCCTCGAGTTTGTAATTAAGCTCGTGCCGATTTGCACAAGCAATCAATGGGTTGCTGACTTCGCGC
The DNA here is from genome assembly GCA_963969595.1 of Neckera pumila. Taxonomy (NCBI): domain Eukaryota; kingdom Viridiplantae; phylum Streptophyta; class Bryopsida; order Hypnales; family Neckeraceae; genus Neckera; species Neckera pumila. The sequence continues at coordinate 37,338,535 of OZ018408.1, read as the reverse complement.
TCTCCAGGCGCATTATAAGTCTCCTTTCTGCCATTCCTCCCTTGAGTCATTCTTCGCGTGCTTTCCTTCTTCAGCTCTCTCCATTTTGCGTACGCGCCGAGCCGCGATCGTTTCTTACCTAGCTTGCAATCGCACGTTTTCTTCCGTCTGCGAGGTGAGTGAGTGAGTGCATCCCCTGCTGATTGATGGCGCTTTGTGTTTGGGTCGACAATGTTGGGTCGCGTTGGGCCGCATTGGGAAGTCCGGGGTTCCGCGTTTGAATTTAATTTCGAGAGGTCTTGTACTGGTTTTCTCGATCTGTAGTTGTGTATTTGTAGTTTCGATCTTTCGTAGCTTCTCTCGTAGGTTCGTAGGTTGCTATTGAATCGAGTGTGAAGCGCAATCAGTCGTAGTTGTGGGTACTTTCAATCGCGGTTTTGGGCTTTCGATCTGGAGCAAGAAACGTCTGTTTTCGGGGATTTGAATGTGGATTATTAGAGGAGATTTTTGAGAACAATTGTAGTATTGGAGTAAAGGAGAGAATATTGGAGTGACGGAGTTTTGAATAGGCTAGTCCGAGATCATCACGTTTGGTGTTATAGTTTGAGGACGTTTTGAGAGATTCGGTTGCTGTGATTTAGCATCCTTGTCATCTTTCTATGGCGATCTGTTTGGTTGTGGACACATGCCTTTATCAGCAACATTTATGTCACTCCATATACTAGCTACAGATTTGAACTATGACGTTGATTGTGAATGTTGTTGAGGTCCTTGATTTCTAGCTCTTTACGGTGGGATCAGCACGTGCTTTGTTTTTTGATCTGTTCGTGTAGATTGAAAATACACACGCGCACACAGCCTGTGGTGTGCGGAAAAGAAGTAACGACTCCTTGGTGACATCGTTGCTTCCTTGTTGTCCGTTGTTGTTTGTTTTTCCAGTTTGAAGGGTGCTTGCTATTAAGGCGTGAATCCATTTCGTCTTGCTTGACTGAGAAGTATGACGTCTAATGGGACTGCACCGCCGTCGAATGGGACTGCGCCGTCATCTAATGGAACTGCACCGTCGTCTAATGGGGCACCAGTGAAGAAGCCAGTTGCTAAGTTCCAGAACTCACCTCTCAACCAACGCATACTTTCCACCATGGAGCGGCGCTCCGTGGCCGCTCATCCCTGGCACGATTTGGAAATCGGTGAGTTGAAGTATTGAAATCCCAAACCAAAAACTCAAATGTTAATTGGGAAGCTAACACTAACCTTGAAAACATGCTTTTATCATTCAATAATGTAGAGTGTGGTATCTGCTTTTCTATTTGTACATTTTGCTACCTTGCTTGGAGCTTCCTCAACCATTATTTAAACTCCTATTGATATGGAAGCAGACCTTAGTGGTTGATGGTTGCCTGTTGAATCGATTTTAGCGTGGCCTATTCTTTCACGGTCTCGTTGACAACCTTTCTTGCGTTGTGAATTCAAACATTTGCTCAATTTAGAACAGAAGCGCAGAACGACAATAAGTGGTTCAATTACATTGTTTATTAATGTCGTGTAAATAAAACTATTTGTGAGACGCTTGTTTAATGTAGGTACATTTTCTTTCTGAGATCATTTCTAAATTGTTTATGTTGTACTTTTGATTTATGTGTTCAGGTCCTGAGGCACCAGCTATCTTCAATGCTGTAAGTGACAATCACCTTTGTTGGCATTTGAAATATAGTTATAAATTGATACTTGAGCCAATATTTGTTAATGTTTGAATATCGGTAACTCAAGACGTTTGTTGAAGGTAAATGCTGATTGTGGTTTGCATAAATTTTGCAGGTTATCGAGATTGGGAAGGGAAGCAAGGTCAAGTATGAGCTTGACAAGAAAAGTGGTCTCATCAAGGTTGATCGTATTTTGTACTCATCAGTTGTATACCCACACAACTATGGTTTCATTCCTCGCACTTTGTGTGAAGACGAAGACCCCATCGATGTTCTCGTCATTATGCAGGTATTGATTTAGTGTTTTAGCAATTTAGTTTACATGGCTTATGTGGATTGTGAATATTGCTTAAAATGGAAGCATTCGTCTATTCTGAGTTTAGACTGACTTATTGCCCAATTGGTCAAAACCAGTTGCTTCCATCCATACAGGAGTTAAAACTAAATCATTTAGAAAGCTTCAAGAAATGTGACAAGATCTATGTATAGAAACAAGAAATCATATCTTGCTCACAAAATATGCTTTGAATACTACAATAACATTCTCTTTCTATTCTTAGATTGGGTTAATTGTCATTTTTGAATTGTGAAAAGACAATGGAATTTGTGTGTGCGCAATCATTGATGATTTATGCTATTACAATTGCAGGAACCTGTCTTACCTGGATGCTTCCTTCGCGCTAGGGCTATTGGCCTCATGCCTATGATTGATCAGGGCGAGAAGGATGACAAGATCATAGCTGTGTGTGCTGATGATCCTGAGTACAGACACTTCAAGGACATCAAGGAGCTCCCTCCCCACCGATTGGCTGAAATCCGTCGTTTTTTTGAGGATTGTGAGAATTCACATGCATTTTGCCTTCCTACACTTGTTCAAACGTAATTGCAGAATACATAACATTCTAAAGCACTCTGACCGCCCACCATTTTCATTGTATTCACATTGTAGTTGGTAGTAACTATCCTTGCCTGTATAACTTGGCCGAGCACCAATGGTTTCACTCTTTTAAATTTGAAAGGATTTTGAGCCAAAGAAAGCTTTTAGAATATTAGAGCATCGTGAATACCTGATTTTTCCTTGCTATAGTTGTTGTGCTTGAAGGCGTTTGCATTTCCTTTGAAGAATGTTATGTGGTTTCTCATTGCAAGGAGTCTTATGAGCTTCTTTAACTTGTTATTCCTTGCTCACTCACTCGCTTTTTGACATTGCAGACAAGAAGAATGAGAACAAGGAAGTTGCTGTAAATGATTTCCTCGGTCACGAGGCTGCCATCGAAGCTATCGGCCACTCCATGTAAGTCAACGTACCCAATACGGTCTTTAGAATTTCTGTTCGTTTGTTCTATTTTTGGTTTCTAACTTTCTTTGGAAGATGAAAGTGTTTTCTGTATTGATACTTATCTACTTGTGAGGCTCTTGTAATCGTGCTATTCATCTTTTGTGCAGGAACCTGTACGCGTCGTATATCGTGGAGAGTTTGCGCCAGTAAGAGCCTAGAACCAACACATGTTTATAGCGAGGACCTTTCCATAATTCTGAATTACTTGTAGTTTTGTGACTCCCTTACTGTCACATTGACACATTTTTTTAGCATATTAACTGATAATGCAAGTGCAATTTCTCCGACCGAACAAATTTCTCTCATATTTGTCCTGTTGTTGATTGATATCACCTTCTCACTCTTGTTATGAACATGATTTTTTTATTACGACCTTCTAATTAGGCCCACTCGTCAATTGCCTAGTTAGCATTTCTTTCGTGTAGTAGTCACAGACCTGTTGAAGGACGCAATCAGGGACAACTAGGTACACACTTTAGTCACACCTCAAAAGCAAGTTACTTTTATGTTACCTCTGGACACACAGCTTTGCACTGGCTAAGGTTGTCAGGGACTTCCAACTTGCCTAGTGTCACTCCTATGTCAATATGTACTGTACAAAATACATCTTCAGGGAAAAACTACAGTATAAGTGGCTTCTGCTTTAGGCAATACTTTTAGATTAAACCGGGAGTGATGTGATTAGTTTAAATACTGAGCACTATGAGATCGTGATGGAATGTGGATCGCCACCGAGGTCATTTCGAAGCTGTCGTCGTTTCTTTGTCATTTAAACAGGTTTAAAATGTTTAATTGGCTGCTCTTCCCTTGTGTCCAGGTCCTCCACTCCAATTCCTGTAGAATTGCCTCGCTCTGCATCCCAAGAACTGTGCGGTTCATCACTACGCCACGTTATTCGTTCGCAGAGAAAGTCTCTAACCAAAGGAAACGCCACCACATCACCACCAAATGGGTACAACACTTCTTCTTCAAGTGGCATAACTTCTCCATCCAGTGGCCAACCCTCTCCATCGTTGGAAGTCCCTGACTTGTCTCTTGAAAGCATCACTGCCCAGCTAGAGAATGAGAAAGCTGGTCATGCGCAAGTCACTAATGGCAACGCTGCACCAGTTGTCTGCGTTGCTTGACTTTCCGTTGCTTTTAACTTTCCATGGCTTGAGTTTTTCCAATCGGAGCTCGTGGTTTGAATACAATAACGGCATTCTGCTGTTCACAGATTTGGAAAGAGGAAAAGGGAAGCGGTATGTGAGTTTATACCGTTTACGGTACATCGGTTTGAATGCTAGGTTGTTACCTATTTTTCTGGAGAGTGTCTTTGCGGTGGCTCCATTGATATTTCGGATAAGGTATGTGAAAACAGGAGATGGTCTAGTTTGGTTACCGGTACTTCCTTAGCACATTCTTTGAGTTGCATGTCCGTGCAATCTCTCCAAATATGCAAATTTTACAGTTTTGTAGGTATTTTTGGGTTAGTGGTACATGTGACTGGATCGGAATTTTACAGTTACTATCCTGGTTCAGTTATTTTTCAAGTTTTCTTGGTCATAATAAATCATTGCTTCCACAAAATTTGCAGCTATTGTTGTGGCCTTTTCTTGTGTAGCTACGGAGCTTCTAAATACCACTTTGAACTTTATTACCTGCTGGGGATTTTGACTTCTCACTATAATATTGTGGGTGCTTGTTCTCGTTAGGTAATAACACCTAAGTGCATCCAAATCCAGGTTTGAGCATGGTCCTATTATTGAGTTGTAAAAGCTTTTGTTGTCTTCTTGGTAATTGAAAGGGCATTTTAGATTCTAGGCTCTCATGTATGGAGATTGCACATTTTAGGCAAGAATCTAGGTTCGACAGATTTGCAAACAGGTCACAATCAGTTCCTGTTACCTCACCATTTTCTAATGGACATACAAGTAGACTGCAGCTTCATCGTGTATTCAAAACTGTTCTTTCGTAACATTGCCGCTGTTACACCCCATCTATAATAACTCAAAATTCTCTTCGGTCAGCATGCTCGTGTGATCCATCTCTCCTATAACTGGCTCAAATGTGGAAGTTCAACAACTCCAAATGCATGCACGGCTTAAAATATTTGCAGTTACATACGTGCTTGAAGTAAATGAAGAGAGACAATATCTCAAAGGAAGTTTTGAAGGAAGGATTTGCAAACAACAGACTAGACAATTGATTTCCAACTGGGAGTGCAGACAAGATTCTCTACAACGAGACTTGTATTGCATTTCTGTTCAGAATTAATTACACAATGAACCGTAAGTCCAAAGTTCCATTCCCGTTCCAAAAAACTAATCCGTTACGATCATCATCAGCCTGAAAGTCACTCATTCTCACGGAAATATCAAAGGTTTCCCAGTCCACATGCACATATCCTAAACAGGATTCATTCTCGAGTCTTCATACTAGCTACAGCCAGGTCAACAGCACCACTCTCTGTTTTCAGATGCTCGTAATATTCCCTAATGTTGCAACTCAAGGTTTAGGGTTTAGAAATTCTCAACAGCAGGCAGGGCCATAGAGATTGATCTGTAAATGTAGTGCAATTACCCTTCATAGTTGATTCTAGTGTGAAGCTATGTTTGCACGTTCTGTGAGGGTCTTTCTCACATATGACAGGTCATCTCTTCGTCTGCGCTTCTGGAATTGCTCCACACAATGCCCATTCGAACACAAACCACTGGTAGAAGCGGCACACTCCAAAGCCCTGTAGAATTCGCTGAGTACGCATGGTAAAATCAAGATTAGGTCAAATTAGGGTAGACCTCGGATGCATTGATCGCCAGAGCTTGTAACAAAACTGCGATTCCATCTCCGTCTCACTCGTCGTCGTCGTCGTCCCCGGCAGCTTGCTCCTTGAGGCACGTCCTCATCAAACTGGCCAACTTCGTACATGCATCCACCGCGAGGTTCAACGCGTCCTTGGTTCTGGCGCCCGGCCACTGCCCCGTGACCTTGAGCTGCGTGACCTCCTTCCGCGACGCCATGCAACTCACCAGCATTTCCCCGTCGCTCCACTTCTCCTCTTCCGCGGTCGTGTCCAGCAGAATCTCCTCCCCGACACAGCACGCCGAAACAGCAGCCACCAGATCGTACATCGCAATGCCGGCATCCGCGAGCGCCATGGACGCGCAGGAAATCACGGCTGGTAAGTCCCCTCCTCCCGACTGTAAGACAAGGGCGAAGATGTCCACCGTGGTCTTAGGAAACGTGTGCAGCATCACAGCGCCCTCGAGAGCCTTGTGCATCATCACGGGAAACTCCTTCTCCGCGTCGGTCCCGATCGCTTTACCCCGGACGGGAGTGGCGAACGAAGCGAACTGGACGTGACAATTCAGACGACCGATGCGGCTGAAGGACTCCGCCTTGTAAGACTCGCGGGGACCGAAGACAGACACCAGCACCTTCGTCTGGCCGATCTCGGCGTAGGCGGAACCAGACGCCGCCGTCACGGCGCCAGTTTTGAGGAAATTCAAGCGGCATTCGTGAGGAAGGCGACCGTCGAGGCGGATGCCGTCTGGGGAGAGGAGATTAATAGGAGAGAGCTTAAAAGACGCGACGTCGAAGCCGTCAGATGGGGCGTGCACGGCGTAGGAGGCACTGGTCTCGCCCCGACCCTTCGCCATAGCCAGAACTTCGCTGCAACGAGTGACAATACCCTAAACCCTAAATCCTAAAACCCCTGCAAACCCCTGCGACACAAAAGTCACGAGTAATACGCTGAGGCTGTTGAGTCAGTCGAAGTTATCCCCATAACATTGTTAACCGAGTGACTGCATTCCCTCACATGAGGTATAATCCCCCCTGGATGAAATTTTAGTTATATTTGAGTACATCCCATTGGTTTAAGCATCCCTGTAGCTCTGACAAGACTACATCAGCGAATGGGGGGGTCTTGATATGGGCGGAGCAAAAGGGCCCCCCCTCCGAAATCCGTCACACAAAGTGAGTAGATTTTGTGTTCTCCGGGGTAAAAGTGATAAAGAAAGTCCCTCTATTTTGTGCCGTGTCGAAGGTATGTTGTAGACCTCTCATAGGTAATTTGGAGTCTTGATTGTGAATATGAATTCAAAATTTGAAAAAAAAAAAATTGTCGCTTATAAAAAAATTCTTGCATTTTCTCCTGGGATAAATCCACCCTATTGGTTCCACTTTGTGGGACAGGTGTAACGTCCTTCTTTTCCCAATTTCTATTTTTGAGACCAATTTGGTACCCATTGATTTGTTGTGTGTGTCCTTTGGACAAAGACTATCGCATGGACTATGGTTTATGAATCCCAATTTCTGTTTTTGACACCAATTTGGGACACACTAATTTATTGATACACACCAAATCTTCTCTACAACCGCATTCACACTACACAATATGATTAGGATTTGGTTGGAAGGAGGGGGGGGGGGGGGGGGGGGGGGGGGGTAAACTAGTCGGAGCCCCCTCCTCTATCTAACTGGTAGGATGTAATTTTATTTATTTTTTTAATTTTCTAACTTTGGTTGCCTATCATTTTTTCAATGTTTTCTTTGTTTAATTTCCCCACTATCCACCATGAATTGACTAATATTGTTGTTTACTTAGGATAGAGCCTCACAATCAAACTATTCTTGTTTTATTAATATTTAACCCCTAAATAAATGCCCAAAGCACTATATTTTGGTGTTGACTTAGCTTTGAAGTTAAATGAAATCTTACTAAATTATTATTTTAGGTATTTTTAAAGTTGAAAATTTGGTCTATTTTAAGTATCAAAATCCAATTTTGAAAAAAAAATGGTTCAAGATTTTTGTATTGAAGATTTTACATAAGGTATCCATTGCAAATCTTGACTTTTTAGTGTTAAAGATTCTTGGAGATAAACATCAAGTACGTTGGATCTTGGAGGGGGGGGGGGGGGGGGGGGGGGGATTACATTTCAACTTCATTTAAAAAAACTGCAGACTAGATTTTGAAAAGTTTTATCTTGAAAAGTAGACATAAATGTTATGTACTTTAAACTTTATATTTTTTTCATGACCTCAATTTTAGCTTTGACAAGTAAAATGAGGATTGAAAGACATCAAATCATTTTTATAGTTCTAATACCTCTTTGATCAACATTATAATCTTTCAATTTATAAATGATTTTTTTTTTCCTATGTGATTCATAACACATCTAGTTTGAATTCATATGATCATAAAAAAATTTGAACTAATAAGACTCATTAAAACTTGGTCTTTTTGTTTAGTTTTGAATAAATTTTAAAATGCTCAAAAAAGGCTTTGGGCATTTAGGAATTAATGGTCTAGGAAGCCTAATTTTGCGAGCAACATGTTTTTTTGGTAAATTTGACATGGAAGGTTTATTAATTGAAGTACAAGGTAGTGACAATTTATGGCATAATTATCACACTGATTTGGATTCAATGGCATATGAATGGCACTCTTAATTTGGATCATTGTTGCACTTCCTACATTTTTTAAAAGCTCAAACTATGGTCACATATATTATGTATATGGTGAAGTATGTGAATATGATCAATTTGAGGTAAAGTCATATGCAAATAAAATATGCAAACTTTTGCATAGTGGGTCATTGCAAGAAACATAGGTATCACTTATTTGTCACAAAGAAAGTGTTGAAGCTTTCTTTTGTAATAACTTTTGAAGTATGACTTGTATGAATTTGAAATTTTTATGGGAGATGGTTGTCTAGAGTTTAATTATATCCTTTATTTTTTTAAATTAAAAAATAATTTTATATTTAAAATTTAATTTTGCTAATTTGTCGCATTTTGGGTTTAGAGGGGTTTAGTACTACGGAGTACCCAAATTAATGATCTAGAGCTAAATTTTTTGTAGTATATTCTCCCAATAGGCGGGCATGTTCCTACTAAGGAACATCTAAATACATATCATTTTATACACACCACATTCATGCAAATAGGACTCCTTTGAGCATACACTTCTAAACATTAAAGATAGTTTTAAGATCATTCTTTTGATGAAATCTCATCACTATAAAAGTCCTTCCAAATGGCTAAGTTTTTGTTTCTTTTTTAAAAAAATTCTATTTTTTTTCTATTTATTAAAACGTCAAATTGTCTATTTTCTTTAAAATTTCTAGCACTCTATTTTGTGAATAACTTTTTATCTACATTTTTTTAGGTCACAGATTTTGGTGAAATGTTATTTTTATTATTATACAAAGTATCCTTATTTAATAGTATTTTATCATATTATTTTTCAAAAGATCGTAATTTAATAAATTACTAGCCAAAAATAGATTAAAGAAAAACAAAATTGACGAGTTATTTTTGCAATCTTCCAATTATCAATTCAATGGTGAATGTCTTTTTGCATTTAGCACATAATTTGAATTCTAAGAGTCCAATACAATACCATGTATACTGCCGTCATATACCTTAAGGGATAAGTTAGTGTATGAAGCACTAATTTACCAAAGTCGCACTATTTGTAAAATAATTAAATTAATGAAGTGTGCAACATTATTGCATTGTACCAATTTACACCAAAATCAAATTTTTTAGTGATACTAATTTTATTGGTGACACTAAATTTGCACCTTCATTAATAGGACAAATCAGTATAGCACTTTCAATACAAATTTATAAAAAAATTGGTTCCAAGGTGTCACATGGTATCATTTGCCATTGACCTTCATTTGCAATAAGTAGGCATTGAAATTCAATTCAACAAGGAGACTCAATGCCAAACGTACTATTGAAGTTTGAGATATTGTTGTGGTGCATGATGTGTGAGAAGTGCTCAAATTTTGCATACTTTTATACAATTGCAAACAATTACATTTGAGATGTTGTGAGATTTATATAGATCACAGGGAAAACGGGAGGTCAATACCAGAGGGGTATTATATTCAACACTGTAATCCCCCCATCCCAATCTTACTTAAAACATAAATTTGTTGTTGTTGTTGTTGTTGTTGTTGTTGTTGTTGTTGTTGTTGTTGTTGTTGTTGTTGTTGTTGTTGTTGTTGTTGTTGTTGTTGTTGTTGTTGTTGTTGTTGTTGTTGTTGTTGTTGTTGTTGTTGTTGTTGTTGTTGTTGTTGTTGTTGTTGTTGTTGTTGTTGTTGTTGTTGTTGTTGTTGTTGTTGTTGTTGTTGTTGTTGTTGTTGTTGTTGTTGTTGTTGTTGTTGTTGTTGTTGTTGTTGTTGTTGTTGTTGTTGTTGTTGTTGTTGTTGTTGTTGTTGTTGTTGTTGTTGTTGTTGTTGTTGTTGTTGTTGTTGTTGTTGTTGTTGTTGTTGTTGTTGTTGTTGTTGTTGTTGTTGTTGTTGTTGTTGTTGTTGTTGTTGTTGTTGTTGTTGTTGTTGTTGTTGTTGTTGTTGTTGTTGTTGTTGTTGTTGTTGTTGTTGTTGTTGTTGTTGTTGTTGTTGTTGTTGTTGTTGTTGTTGTTGTTGTTGTTGTTGTTGTTGTTGTTGTTGTTGTTGTTGTTGTTGTTGGGGGGCGAAGTTGTTGTTGGGGGGCGAAGTTACATGTTGAAAATAATACCCCCCCAGTATCGACTTCCCGTTTTCCCTGTGGATGGTAATGAAGGAAAGAATTTTTAGTGTCAATGCAATTGTGGAGTGCAACAATTAGAAATCTATCACACAAGGCACAACAGATATGAACTTCATAGCAAGTTTTTAAGTGAAAAAGATCCAATGAGTATTGACATTGACTTCATGAAATTGACTGAATTCCACAAATTAGGCATTTAAATGAGTTTGTGGTCAGAAACTTGAATCTATATTAGGGCCGCTTTACACCAAGAGTCTAGGCCAATTTCCTATGTCAAAGGCCAAGAATCCTAATTTCTAATTGGACAAAAGGCTCAAATCAGCCCCAACCCCTTTACACCAAGAGGTTGGGCCAATTTGGTGAATTGAATTTTTTATTCAAAAAAGACATGATCTGACATGGCCCGAGCTTGTTGAATTGGGTGCACCAAAAATGGGAGGCCAATTCTTGGCCTTGGGGCCAATGTCAGATTTCAATTAAAAAAATTGTTTTAATAAAAAACTATTTTTTTCAACTAATCATTACCGTTGGATTTTGTGCAATTGGCCTCATGGGGATTTGGACCGGCCTCTAGGTGTAAAGTGGCCCTGAAAATTTCAGCCCCTCTCTCTTTCTTTTGTAGGTTTTATTGAATCGGCCCGGCTTCTTGGCCTTAAGGCCTTTACATATGGGAAAATTGGCCCCCATTATAATCTTATTCTAATGGGAAGTTGAGGGCGGCCTCTAGCCCAAAAGGGGCTGAAAATTTGTGCAATTGGCTTGAAGGAGAATTGGCCCTTAATCTTACATTTCTATACTTTTTACAAATGAATGACACAATTTTTGGCACACTGAATCGCACTAATTTCAGGAAATTGACAGTGTGTTGCAAAACCTCTTCTATACTTGGTTACGAGGGGATTTTTGGACAGCAAGGACATCGAGTTGTACCTCCGGTAGCATGGGCCTAGCAACATGGGGACAGTCCCGACCTCCTCCTTCAGCACATCAAGCTATAATAACAAAGCCTGTCCCCCAAGACCTCCGTTCTACTCATGTCAAGCCACAAAACATACCCCTTGAATAGTTTTACAAACCAAATAAATACACCAATATATATCTGAAAACAAAGAAATATTTATTTCAATGAAAACCCTGAAAACTTCAGGACAGAACTCTTTACAAAATAAACAAATAAATAAATGTCATTTCTTGCAGTCTGAAGATCAAAATACTACTCAACTATTTACACACACAAGCGATGAAACTGACCTAGGAGTGTGGTATTTCCATCCAGGGGGAAGACTAGTACAGACAGACGTAACACTCTCCCAGAACGAGATATCAACCCATTATTCACGCTACGGGATTTGTACAAGATTTGCACCTTAGTACAATTCCTTCCTTATCAGTCTAACAATACTTCTACAACTCCTATACAACGCCATCAATACAACACCACGGTGGGGCCAAAGAATTAGTTGTCGAGATGGATCTTCACAGCTGCATCAGCAATCTCGGCGGCCAAGGCTCGCAGAAACGCAGAGTATGGTGATGTGGTGAGCACATACACTCCGGAGGTCCCCATCAGGGAAGGACACTTCTCTTCCACGGTCTTCATTTCTTTCATGAGCTCGCACAAGGAAGCCTTCCACAGAGTCATGTTCAAAACATCCCATGGCAATGGCTCATTCCCTGGTGGAAGCACTTTCACATGCTCAGCCATGTCCAGTAACGCGCTGCACATCGTCTCTTTGTTTTTGAAATTTTTCATCAGGAAGTGTGACCCTTGGTTGCACAAAAACTGAAGGCACTGGGAGTGGCAAATCCCGTCTGAGATGACATCACCAGGCTCACCACCAGTAAACTGACTGAAGTTCTGATCCTCCTCACTCTCTGGGGATGGATATCCTTTTGAACCTGGCCACCAGGAGAGTTCAGGAAAATCATACATCAGTTACGATTCTGGATGATCAATGTTGCGGAAGCGCTGAGTGAGCTACGGAAAGGAATAGATGATGTGTTTAATAAGGGAAAAACGTGATTCCTTACAAAGGTGGTCGTACATATGTTCAAGATTCACCGTTGCTTGGCATACCTTGTTCTTCCAGAATCTTCATGGCCGCGTTGTCAGAGTCCCGCCCTTCCTCGTTATGCAGATGCCCTGCTATCATGTGGGCTTCACGAGCACCGTCAACAATGCGAGGCCTTCCTGCACTCAACATGTGAGCCGACATGGTGGATTGAGGGAGCTTCTCCTCGTCGTCGACATTGAAGTGAAGTCCGGGAACCTTAGTCTCTAGAATGTATGTCAAGAATTCGCTTCTTCTGAACTGCAGAGCTGCGGAGCTCAGTGCATGATCCAGCGTGAACGGCCTCATGGTCGCGGCCAAAGTTTCTATACACAAGCGATCTGTGCAGGCCAACAAACCACGCACAAATTCAAAACCAATCTATCTAGTGAGACAAAATTCTGATTGCATCACCGTGCGACTCCAATTAGCTACATTGACAAGCCTCACACTCATAAACCATGCACTCTCTGTTCCGCCATTTATCCTCAGTCTGGCATGCAAATCAAATCAAACCAGGGATACAAAGTGTACTGTACGCGCTTATGAGTGATCAGAATCTACAAATTGGATACATTGCCAGATATTTTTGACAGGTAGGTGTCTACAGAACTTACAAGATCGACCGATTAGATTGAGAGCGAGGTCGTGCTAACTGACAAACATCGTGACAGAGGGTGTAGAGGATGATAACCTCTTGCCAACACAACCAACATTTCGTTAAAGTGGCGGTATTCCATTAAAATGCCGCGGAAGGGGAAGGGTGATAATGGACAATTTCGTTAAATTAGCAGGATTCAGGGCGCCAAAAACTGTATTCATCTGCAAACAGCTCTAAAGTCTAGGACTGTCACAGATTCCAGAACGCACGGTCTAAACGTAAAAGTGCCAAGTTTGTGGAAATATGCCAATTTAACGAATTTGACGGTTGAAGGAAATGAATGGAAAACGGGTATATGGAATACCGCCATTTTTATTGAATTTTCCATCTAAGAATTTTATAGTTAATTAAAGAGGCCGCAGGGTGCCATTAAAGTTAATGTTGCATCGCATGATACACCAGTTTTGTTCCTCCAAAGAACCGCGTGAAGGTGGCTTCGGGCGAGCATGTAATTAACTACGCCCGTGAACTTCTCACGGCGCTTTCTTGCATCGCCAGGAGCCCATGACCAAGAACAGAACAGCGACAGAAAAAAAGAAAGAAGACCAGTTGGAAGTACTGAAATAATATTTCGAATTTTCGTAGGCCTGGGTTCAGTCGGTCATGGAGGCGTTTGGGTTGCAGCAGTCGGTATTATTTTGTGTTTGGGGTGAGGGAGGGTGACCGCGTGGTGCCTGCAAATCAAGGAAATCACTTGTTAGAGGTGCTCCTGTTGGTCGCTGTTCTAGGGACAGAAGGACGAGAAGTAGGGTCAAACAACAGTAGAATCGCCCAGGTCCTTGGTTCAGGTTGGGATTGAGTGGAGCCAGTGCAGGGGACAGTGGCGATGGCGTAACACGATGGAGAGGAAATGGGGGAGGAGGTGCGATGTCAGACAGTCAGAGTTCACCCCAAACATTAGATTATGATCAGATTATGAGATTGGAAGAGTTTAATGTTCACCGATACACGGCAGCACTCAGGATCTAGTGTGTCTGCAAACCAGCAGCGCTTGGTTTCCCCTTGCATGCCGCTCATCGGGGGACACCAAGGAAGAGGGAAGCATCACACATCAAATGATCAAAGGGCTGAAAATAACTTAGGTGTGAGGTAGCAGCTGTTACTGAAGAGCTAAGAGCAGCTCCACTGCAACACGCTGAAGCAATACTTTTAAATGTTTTGCACCATTGATCTTAGAGGATCTTAGAAGATCAATGGTGCATAATCTTTAGAATGTTGCTTCAGTGTATTGCAATACGGATGCTCAAACTTCACATTAAGGTAGTTTGCTTTTGACCATTTAAGAGTTGATTGACTTTTGGGGGAAGCAAAACTCCTGAGAATGATTTTCTATAAATTTTTTGTTGGAAGAAAAACGGAATTGGCATCTAACCCAAGTCGTGTCATATTTTTTGGACATTTGTGGAATTTTTGAGTTTGAAACTCAATGATCACTAAAAGTGACCATCTCTTGAAATGTACTTTTCTAGTACATTGAAGAAAGAAAATTGTACCTCTGTATTATGATCTCTTTTAGACATGGTTGCTTTTAGAGTAGACTATCTTATAAAGGAAGCAAAACTCCTTGAAATATATATTAGCAACAACCAAATTCTCTCCAACATGGTGTTCAACGATGGGCTATAAGTAAGAAAATTATCATGAATCGATTTTGCAGTTTGTGTCCTTCGTGACATTCATCAATCATCAATAACATAATCAAGTTGCTTGAGATTAATGGGCACCTGTCAAAAACAATATGATCATGAAAAAGAGCTCTCAATGGGCATCCGTCAAAAAAAAAAAGCACTCAGTATGAACCAATTGACAAATAGCGCCACACCACATGTCAAAAATTCTAATTGTGGTTATTACAAATAATAATGGAGATGAAAGGTGCCAAACCAGCCTATGGGATTTGTTTTGGTTGCTCCACGACTCAAGTGGACGATCCTACAAGCCGCATTGACATTTTTTATGGCCATTATCTAGTTTATAAATTATCAGAAAAAGAAAAATAGAATTGGCATCAAACTTAAGTCGCACAATATTTTTTGGACCTTTGTAAAATTAGTTATGAATTTTTGAAGTTGAAATCCAATGGTTACTAAAAGTGTATACCTCTTGAAATGCTAGCCCTCTTCAAATGGCGCACTGAATTAAGTTTACTGTAACTTTATGTTAGAAGATGCTTCATTAGAGGAAATTTTAGGCCTCTCGAGGGCTGCTCTATAGCCTTCGGAGGTACCTTCAAATTTGCTTTTATTTTGCTCAAAAAGTCGTTTTTCCCCTATTTCCGCCCTGTTGAAACTGCAGCAACAGTGGCGTAGGAACCCAGAATTCCGAATAAAAAATTATAAAAAATAAATAAATAAATAAATTCTGCAAAACTTGACTGCTCCGGCAAGTAGTCAAAGACTGTGACTGCTCATTAAGAGCAATTTTGAAGTTGACAGGCCATGCAAAGAATAGCATGGCATGTCAACTTCAGACGGCCCTCTAAGGGTCTGAATTTTTCTCTAATGTTAGAACCTCCTATGTTATCCAATTAAAATCAACCTTAGACTCTTGTGAATACAAATTACACATTTTAGACAAATATTAATACGAATTGATTTTGTAAAATAGTTAAGTTAATAGAGTTAATTGTAAAGTGCATGCAATGCGGGACTAGGAGCTGGATTTTGGAAAAAACACAGGATGAAATTCCTTGGAATACCAAAACTCAAGTCGGATGGTGCTTGGTGCCGTGTTTGTTTTGTACTATTCTTAGTTATATGATACTATATTTCACTGAGATATTGTTGTGGTGCATGATGTGTGAGAATAGCTCAAAATTTTGAAGATTTTAACTAATACAGTTGCAAATGTTTACATTTGAGATATTGTAAGATGTATGAAAATGGTAATGAGGGAAAGAATTTTTGGAATCAGTGCAATTGAAGTCAGTGCAACTACTAGAAATCTGTCATGGAAGGCACAACATATATGAACTTCAAAGCAAGCCTTTAACCCCAAAATGACCCTAGAATTTACTAAGCTTCTAGGAATGTGCTCTAAATTGAACAAAAAGCAAATTTTTTTTCAAGTTGTATCCATTCTTTCTGAATTGTAATCATATAAAATCAAACTAGATCTGTTAGAGATCACATTAGAAAAGAAAACACAACAATATATCTTACAGATTGAAAAATTATAATGTTTGATCATGAAGGTGTTAAAACTATGAAAGTGATTTAAAGTCTTTTAATCCTCTTTTCACATGTCAAATCTAAAAATTTTGTCACAAAAAAATACGAGGTTAAAGGACCTAACATGCACAACCCCAATCAATTTACGACTTCTCAAAATCAATTTTACAATTTTTTTAAATGAATTTCTAATGTGATTTTTTCTCAAAGATCTAGAGTGTATTTGAGGCTCATTCCCAAGAGCCTTCAACACTATAGAAAGTCAAGATTGCAGTGGACACCCATATACAAAATCTTGAATTGAAAATTTATAATCAATCATTTTCAAAATCAAATTTTTGAAGCTAAAACTAAACTTCAAAGAGAATTTTTCAAAAATATAAACTATTAAAAATAGCAATTTGGTAAGGCTTTATTTAACTTTGAAAATTGGTCGAGGATACGTTCTATCCTCAGGATCATTTTGGAGTTAACCCCTCAACGCCCAAGGCTTTTTTTGAGCTTCTTAGAGCTTGCTCTAAATTGAACAAAAGTCAATATTTTGATAAGTTTTATCAAATTTTTTAATTGGAATTGTACAGTACCCTAACTCAAATTGTAGACATGTTAGAGATTGCATAGAAAAAGAAATCACAACAATATTATTTACAGATTGAAAGATTATAATATTTGATCATGAGGGTATTAAAATTGTGAAAGTAATTTGAAGTCTTTCATTCTTCTTTTTACACATCAAATCTCAAAAATTGGTCACTAGAAAAATATGAAGTTCAAGGGCATAACATACATAATCCCCATCAATTTATAGATTCTCAAAATCTACTCTACAATTTTTTTAAATAAATTTCTAATGTGATTTTTTCTCCTAGATGTGGACAGTGTATTTAAGGCTCATTTCCAAGAGTCCTTAACACTAGAAATCAAGATTTGCAATGGACACCCTTGCACAAAATCTTAAATAGCAAAATCTTAATCATTCATTTTCAAAATTGGATTTTTGATGCTAATATTAGACTTCAAAAAGATTTTTTCAAAAATATAAATCACTAAAAAAATTGATAAGGTTTTATATAAGTTCAAAGTTTTGTTGACACTAGGATTTAGTGCTTCGAACATTTAGGGATTTAGCAAAAAAAAGATCCAAAAGGTAGTCAATATAAACCCCTAAAGCCCCAAAGGTGTTTTCTGTCAAAAAACACTGAAAACTGCCATTTCTGCGTTCACTTAGGAAACCCTTAAAAAAATATTTTTTTAAACTATAACTGTAGGATCTTGTATTTCACTTGTCTAAGATCATGTGATAAAAATTTCATCGAATTTGACCGTACGGATTGAAAGATATGACCATTCAAAGTTTAGAAAAAAGTTTTTTTGAACTCTGACCGACAGCTCCAGCTGCCTTTGACCGCCATTTGTGGAAAAATTTTGCACTAAGGACTTTGAATAAAAAAATCTAATGTATTGAGGATAATGTTATACATATGTCCACCAAAAATCACTTCAAAAAAATTTGTGGAACACATCCAAAAAAAATTTGAAATGACACAATGCCTAGAAAATTGACAATACACTATCTTTTCTTGCTAGCAAGTTTTCTACCTCATAAATTCAATATGAAAAATCCCAACGGTGGATTGAAAGATTTATTTTCCTTTAGCAAACTCCCAAAAAATAAAAAATAAAGAAAGAAAACTCTAATTTCTATTGAAATTAGAATGCTTTGGTGAGCCAAAGTCTTGTGGGCAATGACAAAAAAAGGGTCCCGATTTGTTCCCCTGTGTTCCCGATATGTTCCCTACAGCGTTCCATTGCATGGGACCTCCAACTCACTACATCATCCATCTACAATGTACTCCATCCATCAAATGTTTCTATCCAAGTACTTCTCTATAAAATTCAAAAATTCATAACTAATTCCACAAATGTCCAAAAAATATGAAACGACTTGGGTTAGATGTCACTTTCATGTTCCTGCTTCTGAAAATTCACTGAAAATTATTTCAAGCACTCCATCTTCCCCTAAAAGGCAATCAGCCCTCAAAAACAGCATACTCCCTTCTCTATGAACTTCAAAAATTCATAACTAATTCCACAAAGGTCCAAAAATATGAAACGACTTGGGTTAGATGCCACGTTCATTTTTCTTCCTCTGAGAATTTACTGAAAATTATTTCAAGCACTCTATCTTCCTCTAAAAGGCAATCAGCCCTCAAAAACAGCATACTTCCTTCTCTATGAACTTCAAAAATTCATAATTAATTCCACAAATGTCCAAAAAATATGAAACGACTTGGGTTAGATGTCACTTTCATGTTTTTTCCTCTGAAAATTCACTGAAAATTATTTCAAGCACTCCATCTTCCCCTAAAAGGCAATCAGCCCTTGAAAACAGCATACTCCCTTCTCTATGAACTTCAAAAATTCATAACTAATTCCACAAAGGTCCAAAAAATATGAAACGACTTCGATTAGCCCCTAAAGGACCATTGTCCTTGCGGGAGACAAATGCGTTTTCGGGCATGTACCTATGGGCTGACATTTTCTCTTGCTTTTTTGAAACTTTCTGTGGATGTGAAAACAATAAAAAAATTGTGAAAAATTCAAAAAGTGTCCAATGCTTCTACAATTTGACATGGAGGCGCGTAATGTAGTAAGCCACATGTACACAAGTTTTTAGAACATTCCACCCACCAATTACGGAGTATCGTTTTTCGCAGTCCGAAAATCAAAATACTTTTCAACTATTTTGACAAGTAAGCGATGAAACTGACCGGAGTGTGGTATTTCCATCCAGGGGAAGACCAGCACAGACAGACGTAACACTCTCCCAGAAGGAGACATCGACCCAAAATTTAAGCTACGAGATTTATATAAGATTCTTACCTGAGGATAATTCCTTCCTTGTCTGTCTAAAAATACTTCTACAAGTCCTCAGTATACAACGCTAGTCATCAAGACAGCAACACGGTGGTGCCAAAGAATTCGTTATCGAGCTGGATTTTCACAGCTGCATCAGCAATCTCGACAGACCACGCTCGCAGAAACGCAGAGTATGGCGATGTGGTGAGCACATACACTCCGGAGGTCCCCAGAAGGAAAGAACACTTCTCTTCCACGGTCTTCATTTCTTTCAGGAGCTCGCACAAGGAAGCCTTCCAGAGTCATGTTCAAAACATCCCACGGCAATGGTTCATTCCCTGGTGGAAGCACTTTCACATGCTCAGCCATGTCCAGTAACACGCTGCAAACCGTCTCTTTGTCCTTGAAATTTTTCATCAGGAAGTGTTGCCCTCGGTTGCGCAAAAACTGAAGGCACTGGGATTGGGAAATGCCGTCGGAAACGACATCACCAGGCTCACCACCAGTGAACTTCAGGTCCTCTTCACTCACTGGGAATGGATCTCCTTTTGAATCTGGCAATCAGGAGAGTTCGATCGATCAGGAAAATGATTTCAGTTACGTGTCTGGAACTCTGGATGATCTAAGAAACAGTTTTTGTTTTTAAAACACGATTCCTTCCAAAGGTGGTCGCACATATGTTCAAACACCGTTGCTTGGCATACATACCTTGTTCTTCCAGAATCTTCATGACAGCGTTGTCAGAGTCCCGCCCTCCTTCGTTCTGCAGATGCCCTGCTATCATGTGGGTTTCACGAGCACCGTCAACAATGCGAGGCAACATGTGGGTCGGCATGGTGGACTTAGGGAGCCTCTCCTCTCCGTCGTCGTCGTCGAAGTGCAGTCCGGGAACCTTAGTCTCCAAAATGTATGTCAAGAATTCGCTTCTTCTAAACTGCACAGCAGCGGAGCTCAGTTCATGATCCAGCGACGGCCTCATGCTGGCTTTGTACGTTTCTTCACACAAGCGATCTGTGCAGGCCAACAAACCACACACTCAGAACCGATCTATCTTGTGAGACAAAATTCTGAATGCACCATCTTGCGAGTCCAATTAGCTACATTGACAAGTGGCGAACTCATAAACCATGCACTCTCTGTTCGCCATTTATCCTCAGTCTGGCATGCAAATCAAATCAAACTAGGGATACAAAGTGTACTGTACGCGTTTACGAGTGATCAGAATCTACAAATTGGATATATTCCCAGATATATATTTTTGAAAGGTTGGTAGCTAGAGAACACTTAATTATATAATTACAAGATCGACATACTAGATTGGAAGGTCGTCGATCCCAACTGACAAAGCATGTGACAGAAGGTGTAGTGGATGACAATCTCTTGCAAATGCAAGCTAAGAAATTTATAGACATCCAGCAGCAAATTAAAGAGGCCGCAGGTGTCATGAAAATAAATGTTGCATCGCATGATACACCAGTCATGTGGCATCGGATGATACTTTCTGTTCCTCCAAAGAACCGTGTGAAGGCGGCGTCGGGCGTGCATGCAAAATGATCTTCCGGCTCCCCCTAATTCAAATTTTATTTCAATAAGCTTAACACAACACTTTGAGAACTTCAAATCTCACATTTTCTTTTTTGCTTTGAAACACATGGACATTCAAATTCAAATCTCAAACATTTTGTCCAACCTTACGATCATTTTGGGACCGAGCCCGGGAGTAACATTATTACTTGGGCTGCCTGCAAACTAAGGAAATATAGAGGTCCTCCTACGTACTGGTCGCTTGTTCTAGCTAATGACAGCTACAGTAAGAAGGACGAGAGGTCTGGTCAAACAACGGTAGAATCGCCCTGATTCTTTGTTCAGGTGGGGATGTGGGGTCGGGATGGAATGGAGCCAGAGGCACAGCGGACGGTGGCGATGGCGTGAACGCTGAAGAGGAACTGAAGGTCCGATGTCAGAGTCCACCCCATCAATAGTAGTGGGGACTGGCGGCAAGTTTGTTAGAATGGAATAGTTTCATATTCTTCGATACACGCCAGTACTCAGGACCAAGTGTGTGAGTGGGCCTGCGGCGGTTAGCTAGCTTGCCCTTGCCATCTTGCATGGTTGCATGCCGCTCACCAGGGGACACCAAGGAGTTGGGAAAACGCACTGATGGTCAATTTTGCTAAAATGGCGGTGTTGCATGTGCCATTTTGAAACCACATGGTCTAAATTGCAAAAGCAACATCTAGGATTGGTATAGATTTTACAAATCTAAGACTGTTATAAATTTCAGACTGCATGGTCCAAAAAATCTAGGACATTTGTAGACTTCAGATATCTAGAAGTGATATAGATTTTAGACCATTTCAGAGTGCATAGTCTGAATTGTTAAAAGTGCCAAACAAACGGAAAACTGGCATTAAACGAAATTGACCATGCAAGAATTTTTATTTTTCACACATGATTTTTTTGGCAAATTTTGAATTCATATTTGCAATTAGAGGCCCCGAATTAGTGGAGAAAGCTTTTTTTTTACATTTATCCTCCAATTCTTGCATTTTCACTTTGCTGGTCCCACTTCCTGGAACGAGTTTAATGTCCTGTGCAAGGAAACATCACACATCAAATGATCAAAGGGATGAAAATAGATGTGAGGTAAGATATATGCACCTAAAAGTAACACTCCCCTGGTTGTGCCACCTATCTATAGTTGTTCAAGATTTCAAGCTTGAAATCTTGAATAGTTATAGATTTGTGGTGCAATAAGGAGAGTGTCACTTTTAGGTGCACATATCTTAATAGGTCTATGAAGCGGCTATTGAAGAGCTAATTGCATTGTGGGGGAAGCAAAGCTCCTTGAAATATTTATCAATAACAACCTAGGCATCTGTAGATGCCAAAAAACATCTCATATGTGCAATCTGGATAATTTCTGCAAAAGTTATTGGTCTCCAAAGTTTGCAGCCAATCAACCCTGATTCTGTCCGATTCATCCGATTCGTCCGATCCTGTCCGATATGACAACTCTGTTTAAAGTTGGATGCAATGCTTGGGCGGCATGTGTTTGCTTTTCATTTGTTCACAAAGACGATTGACAATTTGACCGCCTCGGTTTCCGAGTGATTTCCATCCAAAGTGGGCCCACACCAATACTATGCACTGCTACTCACTACACTGGAGTACTATTTCAGCCACAGACTGCCATAATTTGTAAAAAATGGCAGTTTTAGTTTTTCATTTTTCATAAATACTTAATGACTTAAAAAAATTAAGGGAAAAAATGGCCATTTCTTCTAAGTCATTCAAGAAGGCATCCGCACAATCAAAAATTGAATTTGTTTTCTGAATTTCTTAGAAATTACAACTGAAGTCATCACACTTTAATGCCTTCCAGATAGCACTAGAAGCAAAATCCCTCGCCTAAGAAGTTGGAAGGCAGTCATACAAACAAGCATGCCAAGTTACAACTTCATTGACTTTAGAATGGATAATCCGTAGTACTAGAAACCTCCAAAACTGAATTTGCAAATTTTTTTTGAAATTTACTTTTTCCTCCACAATTAATTTTGGAAAAATCCAAAGAAATGCAGCGCGTTGGAGACGTGTACGTCCAACTTTGATATGAGTTTTAAGTCGTTTGCATCATTTACCAAAAACTTATACCACACAACGACTTTTGACTTGAAGGTGTGACATAAAATAGTACAAGTGTTTTTTGCATTCACCCAGGGGTCATCGGCATTAAAATGGCTTAAAGGATGGCTTTTGTACAAATTATATCAAAATAAAAAGACCAAAAAGTTAGGTGTAGACCAAATTAAAGGAAAATTCAATGTAGAAAATGTTGAACTATATACATAATAGAAAAAACCTCAAAATGTATATGAAGAATTGAAACTCCTATATATAGTTTTTAAAATTCCATACAAAAAGCTTTCTCCAATTAAAATTAAGCTTTTATTATAAAGCCCCAAAAGTTGGATAGCTTGTCCCATGATACATGTATTAAAAATTTAGTATAATTATTTTTTTAATGTTGTTTATGTCCCCAAAATAATTCATTTCATATATATAATTACATTTTTGAATTCTTTATTACAAAAGACTACAAGAGTTTTCTACATTAGAACAAGTTCTATTCCTTGAGATTGGACTAAAATGTATTATAAGCAATTATAATCAGGGCCATATAATATGGAAGTTGCATACTTGAGGATATTTAACAATTGGCTATAAGCAAGCAAATTATCTCTAGTCGTGGTTGTTACAAATGATAATGGCGATAGAAGGTGCTATATAGAATCTGCTCTCGTTGCTCCACTACTCAAGCTAACAACCTACAAGCTTGAGTACAGGCCTTGTTGGCACCTTCCATGATCATTATCTATTTTGTAAATTATCATCAAAAGAAAAATAGAATTGGCATCTAATCTAAGTCATTCTATATTTTTAGGATTTTCATGGAATTAGTTACAAATTTTTGAAGTTCAAACGCAATGGTTTCTGAAGTATCCACCTCTTGAAACGGTCATTGGTGGTGCATTGAAAAGAGCATAACATAACTTTCTGTTAGATGATGCTTTCAAAACCTAGTTTATTTTAGAACCTCCTAGGTTACATAAAATCAATCTTTGGCTCTCATGAATACAAATTATACAGTTTAAGCAAATATTAATAGGGATTGATTTTTGCAAACAAGTCTCAATTTGATATGTTTATCTTATCTCATAGAAATGGCCTAAGAAAGCTATAACCAATTGTAATAAACAATTAAAAAAAAAAAATGGTGTATAAAAAAAATGAAGTTAAGGGCAATAAATCAATTGAAAGCATATTTAAGGTTAATTTTAGAAAATAGATATTGTTATTAGCAAACTAAGCTTAAAATTGTATATTTCTATATGTATTGGAATTCTCTTTCCAATATGAACTTGTGTCATGCCCAAATTTGTCATACATAATATTCTTAGATATGGAAAAGTAGGGAGCAATGGAATATAGGGCCTTGTATATACAGTATAATTGTAATAAGAATAATTTATGTCATAGTGGTCAATAGTTCATGGATAAGCTTCCATCCAAAATTGTCTACAATAAAAGAAGTCTTTCTTCATAGGAAGTAACTAGGGGTCTTCTACCTTCAAGGTCAAGAATGTTATGTATGATAAAACTCAAGATTCTACTATTTTTGTGGAATGAATATAGTTGTAGTGCATGATGCGTGGGAATTGCTCATGATGAAGTAGATTTTAATACATTTGAGAATGTTTACATTTCATATACTATAAGATGTATGTAAATGGTGATGAAAAAAAGAATTTATCATGCCAAAACAATCCAAGCATTCATTATGTGGAATGCAAGAATTAGAAATCTATTACAGAAGATACTTCAAACATGAACTTCAAAGAAAGCTTCAAGGTGATTGATGATAATGCAATGGTAGTAAGTATTAACATTGATTTCCTTAAATTGTTTGAATTCTATGACTTTGGCACTTTTTAGAGTATGCGGTTAGAATATTGAGTCCATATCATTCCTAAATTTTAAAACTTTGCATATGCAAATGCCACAATTCTTGTACCAAGAGTTGGTGGAATTTAAGGAAATTGGCAATGAATTGACAAAACATCTTTTATACTTGGTTTCAAGGAAGTTTGTGTGTACCATAGACATTTGAGTTGGACCTCTAGTAGCATCTATTTATCAACATGGAGAGAATCCCTACCTACCTCCTTCACCTCACTAATAGTAGTAGAAAGTAAGGCTTGAGGCTTGAAGCCAAAAACGGAACAATGCAATGTTGTTCCAAGACCTCCTCCCTACGTGCTTGCAAACCACAAAGCTTACCACCAATAAGGGAGGAGGTTCAAAAACCACTCATTTAACCCCTAAAGGACCATTGTCCGTTTGGGGGACAAATGGGATTTTGGGCAGATACCTACGGGTTGAAAATTTGTTGTGATTTTCTGAATTTTTTTTTGAAGATAGAAAAAACAATAAGCTTCGTGGGAGTATAATTGTTTTTTAAATTGATGCCCGGGAACAAAAGTTATGCCCAAATAAGCTCAAAACAGGGGAGAGGGGGCAGCAAAAAAATTTTGCAAGTAATTTATTTTATTTTTTCAATTTTATTTCCTCATATATTATATTTTTGCCTATTTGGGAAGCTTTTATTCATTTCATTTGGATTTTTTATGAAAAAGTTATGGCAATTAGAGCATCTTCTTGAAAAAAATAACTTGTAGGATTCATTTTGGAATGCAATTTTTGCAATTTTTCAAAAAAAAAGTTCCACATGGTTTAGTTTTCTTGCTAGAACAATCTCACCATTGGGATTAATGCATTTTAATTCCATCTAAAAGATATTAATATTTCAGATTTTCCTTCTATCTTGTACCTACTTTTGCTTAACAGTTTTCTTAAGATTGAAAATTAAGTTTTTTTGAATTTCCTTTTTTTTCCTAGACTCTCAACTCAATTCTCCATTGTAAATATTTAAAGCTCAAAACTCTGTAGTGCAAAAAATTTAAGTTAAAAATGTTCAAAGTCAAAAAATCTAGTCCCACAATGTGCTGAAAATCTTGTTTTTTTCACTGTAGACACAAATATCTTGCAATTTGTGCGGTCAAAATTCTGAAATTTTTTCCACACATTGTCAAACTAGTTAGGTATAAGATCTTATGGTTGGATGTGAAAAAAAAACAATTTCAGATTTCTTTACTCTTTGCTCTAGAAATGGCAGTTTTGAGAGTATTTTGGTAACAAAAAGGCATTGGTCCTTTAGGAGTAAATAGCTAGACAGCCTTTTTTATGTGTGCCTTTGGATGCAAATATTTTTAGTTCATTTTTTCAGATAAAGAGAAATAGATGCGGAATGTAATACAAGTGGTTTCATACTTTTCAAAGCATTGCTGAATTACTTATGAATTTTCAAGCAAGTTGTGTTGTAGGCAATTTAGAAAGAGACATGGGAATAGCAAAGAGAATGATGGTTCTTTGCATTAAACAACACTTTTTTCTTCAATCCATTCAATGACTATAGAGGCCAATTTAAGGACAACCTCATGTCTATTTCAAAGCTAATTATAGGGATGGTTCTTAATGACCGAGCGATTTTTGAGCCTCCTACCTTATATGCCAATTTCATAAATAATTGGGCAAAATTTGAAGCAATTCATTTTCAAATTTTGTAAATTTATAAACTGAAATATGTTTGAAAAATAAAGAATATTTTATTTCAATGGAACCCCTGAATTTCATAACATTTAATAGTTACTCTAACTATTGCTTCCTCCATGACAGAATGATGTGGAATATACCACATCATATCAATAACTACAAGGACATGTGGCAATCCATATAATTAGCAAGCTAGCAAGTTCAGCGCTGTGGTACTTCCCATTTTATCAAAGTATAAAACTAAGCTTTGAAAACTAAAGGCCCAAAGTTCCCTTGGGAGACACTTGGGATTTTGGGCAGGCTTGTGTGACTTGAAATTTTGGGATGGTTTTTAGAAACTTTTTTGGAAGATAGGGAATCACCTTAGTTTTCTAAAGATATAATTTTTTTTCAATTGGTGCCTGGGAGCAAAAGTTATGCCACCCGAAGTCAAAAAAACAACTCACTGGACAGGAAAAAAAAACTGTAAAAAATTGTAATTTTTTTTTTAACTTTTCATTTCAAAGATCATGTTTTTTTCTACATTTGAATCTTTGATTCATTCTATTTGGACTCATAATGAGAAAGTTATAGACAATCTTGTTTTTTGGGCAGTCTAGCATCTTCTTCAAAAAACAACTTATAGAATTCATTTTTCAATGCAATTTTCAAATGTTTTCCATTTTTTATTTGAAAAGGTTAAGTTTGTTTTCAAAAACAATCCCACCATTGGAATTATGGTGTTTGAATTCCACCTAAGAGCTATTAACGATTTAGTATTTCATTCATTTTTGGACCTACCTCTACTTAACAATTTTTTTATATGTAAAAATCAAGTTTTGACATTTTGAATTTTTTTCTACAACTCTCAATTCAAATTTTCAACATAAAAAAAATTTAATCCAATGGTGTATAATGCAAAAAAAATCTACAAATGGCCGTCAAAATCATTTGAAATTGTGGGCCACAGTTCAAAAAAACTTCTTTTTCCAACTCAAATGCTAATATCATCCAATCCGTACGGTTAAACTACATGAAATTTTTACCACATATTCTCAGACAAGTAAAGTACAAGATTCCACGGTTAGAATTAAAAAAAAGACTTTTTTTTGCTTTCTTAAGGGGTCGCAATAGAAATGGCAATTTTTAGTGGTTTCGGATCCAGAAATTGCCTTGGGCCTTTAGGAGTTAAACTACAGCTATGAAACATTGAGCAAGAAATTCATTGCAATCACTGAATTAACTATTAACTCACTAAGGTAGGAGCATTCAATGGCGTCAGTGTATCTAATGGCGTCAGATTCTACACATGATGAAAATATTATTATAATTTAAATGTAGATTGACCATAAATAGCTTATTTTTTTTGACCTAAATGATAAGCTATCTATGGCCTACCTACATTTAAGTTCTGAAATCAATGCCTTATGTAGTTTTTGGCGCCATTGAATACAGTGACATTATTAGGTGCTCCTACCGTAAGCTTTGAAATTTTTGTTCTTGCATTAGAGGAAATTTCAAGCCTCTAGAGGGCTGCTCCACAACCCTCTGAGGTACCCTAAAATTTGCTTTTATTTTGTTCAAAAAATTGTTTTACCCCTATTTCCGCCCTACTGAAATTGCAACAGCAATAACGCAAGAACCCATAATTCCGGAAAAAAAAATTATTAAAAAATTAATTAATTAATTAATTTCAAAAAAATCTTTTTAAAAAAAAAATTAAAAAAAATTCTGTAGGACTTGATTGCTTCAGCAAGCAGTCAGAGACTCTAACTGCTCACTAAGAGCAATTTCAAAGTTGACAGGCCATGCAAACAATAGCATGGCATGTCAACTTTCGACGGCCTTGAAATGGGCTGAGTTTTTCTCTAATGAGTTTGGAGTAGAGGGGATAAGCTCTTTATATACACATGGGGTGGCAGGAGGTAGAACAATCCATGTGGAATAAGTAAATTAGAATTTGCAGTTTCTCAACCATTCATAGTTAAGTAAAAAGTAGGAATTGTGTTAAAAGTAGAATTTCAGACCTTATTTAGGCATAGTAGAATAACATTTTTTTTAAAACTTTGAACACAAAAAAAGTTTGTCAATCAAGTTAAGTTTCATCTCCAAAAATCCATTTGAGACTTTGATCTTCTACTCAAAACTTATGGACAAAATTCGTAGAAGGATTGGAATTTTTTTTTTTTTTACATTTTCAAACATCCTCTCTAAAATTTGTCCATAACTTTTGAGTGGAAGATTTAAATCTCAAACAGATTTTTAGAGATGAAACTTAACTTAATTGATAAACTTTTTTTTGCAAAATGTCATTCTACTATGCCTAAATGAGGTCAAAAACTCTTGTTTTAACACAATTCCTACTTTAAACTTAACTATGAGCGGTTGAGAAACTATAAATTCTAAATTACATATCCCACATGGATTGTTCTACCTCCTACCACCCCATGTGTACATAAAGAGCTTCTCTTTTCTATAGAAAACTCAAAATAAGTTATTGATGACAAATGGCTAGATTACATTGATATGTTACTCAATAGATTCTTTGGGTTTTGACAAACCATCTCCCTTTACAATTATTTGTTATTTGTATGTTTCCTTCTTGAATTAGCCAAAAAAATGGAGCGCACCATAAATGTTCTTCCACTATCTCAATTTAGAAGGTTACATTAATAATATGTGGATGAAATTTGTGTCTGAGGAATCCAGAGAGTAAAAGGCAGTCTCACTGAATGCTACTGAATGTTATGTTCGGGATAAATTTTTTTTCCAAAATGAATAAATAAATTTTTTGCAATCTAAAGATCAAAATACTATTCAATTATTTTCATCAGCGATGAGACTGACCGGAGTGTGGTATTTCCATCCAGGGGAAGACCAGCACAGACAGACGTAGCACTCTCCAAGAACGAAAACATCGACCCATCATTTACGCTATGAGATTCGTACAAGATTCTCAATTTTTTATTTTTTTTCTTACACAAATGAAACGGAATTTCATTGCAGAGGAATAGTACAATACCTCCAGCCACAAGTGGCCTGCAGGGGCAAGAAGCAACGTTAACAACCAGGGAAGATTCTTACCTGAGGATAGTTCCTTCCTTATCAGTTCAACAATACTTCTAGCTACAACTCCTAACTTAAACAACGCTGGTCATCAGTACAACAACACGGTGGTGCCAAAAAATTAGTTGGCGAGCTGGATCTTCACAGCTGCATCAGCAATCTCGGCGGACAAGGCTCGCAGAAACGCAGAGTATGGCGATGTGGTGAGCACATACACTCCGGAGGTCCCCATCAGGGAAGGACACTTCTCTTCCACGGTCTTCATTTCTTTCAGGACCTCGCACAAGGAAGCCTTCCACAGAGTCACGTTCAAAACATCCCACGGCAATGGCTCATTCCCTGGTGGAAGCACTTTCACATGCTCAGCCATGTCCAGTAACACGCTGCAAACCGTCTCTCGGTCCTTGATATTTCTTATCAGGAAGTGTGGCCCTCGGTTGCACAAAAACTGAAGGCACCGGGACTGGGAAATTCTGTCTGAAACGACATCACCAGGCTTACCACCAGTGAACATCTTTTCCTCTCCATTCACTCGCAACCAAGAGAGTTCAGGAAAATAATATCAGTTGCGTTTCTGGATGATTAATGTTGCGGAAGCACTGAGTGAGAGTAAAGGGCGAACAGAGAATGGTGGATTTCCTGGAGCCTCGTCGTTGACATTGAAGTGAAGTCCGGGAACCTTCGTCTCCAAAATGTATGTCAAGAATTCGCTTCTTCTGAACTGCACAGCTGCACAGCTCAGTGCATGATCCAGCGTGAACGGCCTCATGGTGGCGGCCTACGTTTCTTCACACAAGCGATCTGTGCAGGCCCACAAACCATGCACACATTCAAACCCGATCTATCTAGTGAGACAAAATTCTGAATGCACCACCGTGCGAATCCATTTAGCAACATTGACAAGCGGCACACTCATAAACCACGCACTCTCTGTTCGCCATTTACTCTCAGTCTGGCCTGCAAATAAAATCAAAACAAGCGTTGCAATGTGTAACATACGCGCTTACGAGTGACCAGAATCTACAAATTGGATATATTGCTAGAAATTTTTGACAGATAAGTAGCTATAGTACACTTACAAGATTGACAGATAGATTGGAAGGTCGTCGTAAAGGACAAGCATCGTGACAGAGGGTGTAGTCGATAATAATTTCTTGCAATTACAAGCTAAGAACTTTACAGATATCCAGCAGCAAAGAGGACCAAGGTGACATGAAAGTTAATGTTGGATCGGATGATACACCAGTCGATGTTCCGGGAGAACCGCCGGTTAGTTCGTTGTTAGCCGGTGGAATTGGACAAAATCCGATTGCAATTTGAAATCATCGGTCACAGGAGACCGGCTGGCCTTCACCCCACCCCCTTCCCCCCGGTCTCGCAGGTAGCGTGGATATTACCCCCCTCCATGCGGTCAGTTTTGAGTTTCATCGGGTTTCAGTTTTTTAGGGTTTCGTTGATGACGTAGACGCGTTGTGCTTTGTGCTTGGAGTGCAGAAGCATTTTTCCTTCTTGTATTCAGCAGCAGGTTCTGGAACTGATTTTCGTAATCACTTTATCTGCAGGCGTCAAGCAATGATGGTGACGGGCCAGGCGAATGTGTTGCTGTGGTAGTAATTGTGACTTTTCCTCGCTGGTTGCTGCGCGGTGACTGCTATTCATGTTCTTCACGTCGGGACACATTTTGTATCGGACGAAATGTGTCTGGGGTTAGGTTTCGTTAAACTCCAGCCGAAGATGATGTCTTGCATTCAGTATTGTTAGTTTGTGAGGCTCGCCAGGTGAACTTTCTAGAAGGAGTGAACAAGCTGCGGGTGAAAGAAAGGGAGCTGAATTTGGTGCAGTTTCATTTCCACACTCCTTCAGAGCATGCATTTGATGGACTCCGCTTTCCTATGGAAGCCCACTTAGTATACCATATGTGCTTTGGAACCTTGTGTGCGTTTTATTCGTTCTTAACCTCAATTGGTTATGGCAGGGGATGAATTGCTCGTGAACTCAACTTTTCAATCTTTATAGAACATCTGAATATGTTTGGATACTGATTTGCCATGCTTATTTGCTGTGCAGAAGATGCAGTCACCAAGGCATATGCTGTTGTTGGGTGAGAAGGCATGTTCAGCAACTTCTGTTTTTCAGTATTGGAGACATGACAATGGCAGAATTTGTGTTTTTGCCTTGCATTCAACGAACAGAACGCTATCTTGTGGAGGATTTCGTTGAGTCCCTTACTCATGTGGTAACGTGGCTTTGATTTGCAGGGTTAAGCTGGATGCCACACCTGATGCATACTCAAATGGTGCTCTTGCAGCAGCTCTTCGGTACTCACCCCTGGAACATGGAAAAACTTTGTAAGTTCTCTTCTGACATGCTTTGGGAGTAAGTAGGATGTTTCCTATTGTAAGTTTCCTGCTGTTGCTGTTTCAGGAGCTTGGAAAATGAAGGAGTTTCTGGCGCTCACCAAGGAACATTCTTTAGTTAAAAAAGGCCGAGCTCTTGGTTGCATTGGGTACGTTCTAGTAAGTTTTTCTGTGGCAATTTTTTCTGTTTAATGCGGTTTGATTGGATCGAAAAGCTTACGTGCGATTCTTCCTTGAATACCAAATGTGCTCAAGGTGTGAGGACCTGTTTTCAAGAACGTTATGCTTGTATTTATACAGTATGAGCATTTTGCCGCCTTGGCTCACCTTCTGGTAATTCTTTTGGGAAGTTCCGTATTACCACAGGAAGTGCAGTTAATTTATCTCAGCAACGGTGGCTGAGAGACAACCAGAGTCTGGCTGACCCAGAGGAGCTTGCTCTGAGGTGCGTTTAATGGTAAAAGTGTTACGATTTAATACGATATGGCCAGATCTACAATTGTTTAGGCTACCGGGAATAGTGTTATGCATCATGGCTATACATTGTTTTGAGATCTTTTGAAGCGTGAGAACCTGAAATTAGTCCTGTGTGATTGCCCGCCTCTTTCCCTTCGTATTCTTATAACATTACAGTGAAGTATCTTAGCTTTGAAATAACACTGGAGAGTTACGCATGGGAAATCTTTGTTTGCTCATTATGTGCCACCTGTGAGATTTGAAACTTGAAGATTAATCTTGTGCTGTATGGTCAGGTGCATGGTCCCACCGAACTTGTGACATCATCGAGAAGACCTTTACCACTTGTTTGGCATCTTTCTACTCACCACTCGCTTCACCCACTCTTAAACGAACAAGGGAATGAAATGAACTGGTGAGAAGTCCAGTCTTCGCTTCTCAAAATCTAATTAGAAGAGCTGGTAATGTTATTGGGACTGTGCTTATTATTATTTTCAATTTTTACATTAGAAATGCTTGCGTTGTGCATTTACAGGTGGGCTGGTTTGATTCTCTGTTGTACTCACATGGATGGATCGCGCCCTCTGTTTTCTTCTGCAGGAGGCTGCACCTCAGGAGGACCGAGCGTGAAAGAGAACCCGATCCACTCTGGGATGAAGTACCAGACTCTCCACGGAGGAAGCCGCGAAAACTTCTCAGAGCTGGCAAAAGCTCCAAAGAGCCTGATGTCCGCAGTGAAAATCAGTGGCGATCAGGTGGGTGGGAGCAAGTAGAGCACCAAGTGTCTGAAGAGGAGCTCCAGTTTCTTCAGGTATAAGAGCACTTCATGTCCAATTTATTTAAAAGGTGCCCTGATTCCATACAGCTCCACACATCAACACATCCCTTTGAAATGTTGAGAATTCCTGGAGCGGGACCTTGTGACTGTCGATTCATTTGAATTGCTTTGCTCGGATCCCGCAAATGAGGGATACGTTGCACCAGTTGAAAGAGCGGGACATGCTTCCAGCTATTTGATTCATTTTCTGTCGCAGGGCATTAGAAAAAATTGAACCCTCCAAAAGGCCTTTTAATTTTGACAACACTCCAATATAAGAAGCCTAGATTTGGTACATTGAAATATGTGTGAGATGTCTCTACCTTGCATGAATTTCTTGTTGTACAAGAGCTCATCCATCCATTAAATATAGTATTCCAAAGATTAGTTTTAAGAATGAAGTACAAAACATTAACCTATTTTATGATTTAGGTGGGATATGTACCTTCTTGCATGTACAGTTGCTGTGATTTCAGCATTCTTGTGTGGAGCCGCATGTTAGCTAAGGATTTCTCTACTATTGTTTGATTCCAACACATTTAGGTTAAGTTACACGCTTACCTGAAGTTCTACTATAGAATTAAGAACCTCAACCAGAGCGAGTTGGACAAATGTTTACCTCTGGAGCTACACCAGTCATTTTAGCTTCAGGTTTGAGCGCCATGTAGGCAGCTAGCTAGATTTGGTATCAATACCACTTGCAAGTCCAATACAATAGCCAAAGTATATGTTAACCCCTAAAGTTCCATGACTATGTTTTCATTGAAAATACTCAAAAACTACCATTTTTAGTACAAGTACCCAACTTTTGGAAAAAAAAACATTTTTTGACACATGTATCTGTAGGATCTTGTATTTTGCTGACTTGAGAACATATAGTAAAGTTCAAAAATTTCCATCGTGTGGATTGCAAGATATAAGCATTCAAATTCAATAAAACCATTTTTTTGGCACTGCAAAAAATAGGGCAGCAGCACTTTACAAGCTCACCTTTTGATGAAAAAATTTCCACAATGATGGTGCTTCTTTGGATTCTTTTTCCTAGACAAGCTACATGCTTGAAAATTTTCACTTCGTTTGGAATTGTACAACATATAGGAAAATAATAGTAAGTAGATAGTAGTAGAGAATGATTCAAAATACTAAATTGTCAAGAATTTAATTATGGAATTGAAAAATGCTGATTCCAATGGTTTCAATGTTGTAATAAATAATCTACATCCTAGGATTTTATTTTTTCAAAAAATATTGAAAATTGAGTAAGATAAAGGACTTCAAAGTTTATTTTAGAGTAGAGAATCCATAACTGCCCGCAAACTAGAAATCTTCATAACTTTTGGCTCATTGATCAAAATGGGATGATTCAAACCTTTTTACGTATATATAACTCTAGAAAACCAATTTTTAATTTTTTTTTTATCTGCTCGGATTGCCCAGTTACAAAAAAAAAATAACATATTAGGCCATAACTTTTGATTCACATTTCCAAATGTCATGAAATTTAGTGCATATAAAAGATATTACTTGTGCCCACCTTCTATTAAATTTTCAGCCTAAATTATGGAAATCTTTAGTCACACGAACCTGCCCAAAATTTCTGTACAGCCAAAAAATGCATGCCAATCCTATAATGATTAACTCCTAAAGGACCAAGGCCTTTTTTCTGCCAAAAAACTCTCAAAACTGCCATTTCTAGAGCAAAGAGTACAAAAAATCTGAAAATTCTTTTTTTTGCACATCCAACTATAAGATCTTATACCTAACTAGTATAACAATGTGTGGAAAAAAATTTAGAATTCTTGACCACACAGATTGCAAGATATCTGCGTTTAAAGTGAAAAAAACAAGATTTTCAGCACATTGCGGGACTAGATTTTTTGACTTTGAACATTTTTAACTTAAATTTTTTGCACTACGGAGTTTTGAGCTTTTAATCTTTATAGTGGAGAATTGCGTGGAGAGTCTAGGAAAAAAAAAAATTCAAAAAAACTTAATTTTCATTCTTAAAAAAATTGTTAAGTAGAAGATAATACAAGATAGAAGGAAAATTTAAAATATTAATATCTTTTAGATGGAATTAAAATGCACTAATTCCAATGGTGGGATAGTTCTAGCAAGAAAACTAAACCATGTGGAGCTTTTTTTTGAAAAATTGCAAAAATTGCATTCCAAAATGAATCCTACAAGTTATTTTTTTCAAGAAGATGCTCTAATTGCCCAAAAAACAAGATTGTCCATAACTTTCTCATAAAAAATCCAAATGAAATGAATCAAAGATTCTCAAATAGACAAAAATATAATCTATAAGGAAAAACAACTAAAAAATAAAATTAATTTTTTTGCAAAATTTTTTTGTTGCCCCTCTTCCCTATTTTGAGCTTATTTGGGCATAACTTTTGTTCCCAGGCACCGATTGAAAAAAAAATTATTTTCTCACAAAGCTTATCAATTTTTCTATCTTCAAAAAAAATTTCAGAAAATCACGACAAATTTTCCACCCGTAGGTACCTGTCCAAAATCCCATTTGTTCCTCAAACAGACAATGGTCCTTTAGGGGTTAAGCTGCCAATGATGTCAAGTATGTGCTAAGAATCCCATAAAGAGATTAATGAACTTTCCGTAAGTATGGTTTTCTTCCATAATAGTTTTCTTCCACAAAAAAACACAACCAACCTGTTCAGTAGAGATAGCTGACTAAGCTTACACCTGAGTATTTTGTACCTGCCCTTGAGCACTTTGTGATACCTCAATTGGACTGAGAGGAGTTTTCTTTCTTCATCAACCATCTAAGGTAACAGTCCAAGCATGAAGTTTGATTTGCAAAATACAATCATAATATGATTCAATTTACTATTCTGCAATATGGCAATTGGTTGTTATATGGTCATACTTTAAATATAGCCCAAAGGCCTCACTTGTTGTCAACAAGATGCACATAAGGGATTTGACCCATTCTCGACCACTATCCATTCCCGACCACTACCCATTCTCACTCTATAGATTGTTTTCTTTCCGTTCAGCAAGAGAAAAACAGTCATTTATTACGGCACGGTTTCCAATGCAATTGTGGCGCATTATGATTGGCTTACAAGATGATCAATATTGCAACCAACCTTTGGGTGGATTAGAAACCAGACCTTGGTCAGAAATAGGGAGGTCTATATAACGAGTATAGGTCGAGTAGAATCTTTAGCAAAAAATTTTGTAGTAATTATGTTTTGAGAAATAAAAAGTTGGAAAATTATGGCAACCTTCTTAACTCAATTTCTACATATGGGAAAATTCCTCCCTTGAAGAACCCCGCCCTACAGATATGCGTAATTGCTTAAATGGTCAACAATAGGTCGGCTCCCTTACCAATTTCAAACAATAAAGTACAGTGGTACATGGGGGTTTAGCCAAATATAATATGTTCTAGTCTCAATCCCAGGTACACTAAGTTTGAAGATTAATCCAGTAAAATGATTCAAGTGAGTCTTTTTCAATCAAACTTCTTATTAGTACCTCAAACTGAGGGCCAATGGGAGTTTTGCACAACATCAAAGCCATGATTGCATAGGTGGGTGGAGATAGGGGAAAACTTGACCAGAATATATGAGAAGTACAATTTTTATTAGCTAATTGGGGTCCCATTTGAGGAGTTGGAGGGGGCTCTTAGAGGGCTCAAATTTTTTCTAATGATTTGTGACCTGCTGTTTACTATATACCTTCTATTCTAGTAATACTGTGCACTCTCCTTGCCTCAAGATTAGTATCTGTGTGCATTGTAATTCACAAGTGTTTCTTTAGGATATACTCCCTCTATTTTAGAATAAAACAGGGATTCATGTTTTATTTTTGTTTCCAAAAAAACCTTGGATTTGCTCCTTCATGAACAGAGGAAGAATATCTTGCTTAATATTCCCTATAAAAAAAAATTCATCGCATTTTAGCAAAAAATAAGCAGTTTTTGGAATGTCTAAATGTTTGGGATATTACAAGTGAAATGTTTGAAATGTTGCAGAAATTTTTCATTTATATTGCAGAAATTTTTGAGTACTTCTAAAAACCTTACAATCATGCCTTAAGCCCCACATGACAGTTTTCTCCAAACAAGAAAACCTAGAAGTTGCCAAATAGAAAAAAATTTGAACATCAAAATGCCGAAACACTATTGCGCCTGAAAAAAAAACTATTTCCAGATTAGACCTTCATGTACGGTAGTTTAATATTCAACGACCCACGCCAGCATTCCGGATGATGTCTGTAGCACTGCAGCCCGGCCCTTCAGTTGGCTTGCCCTTGCATGCCGCTCATCCGGGAACCCCAAGAGGACGCCACTTCAAATGATCAAAGGGCTGCACGGTAGCAGGTCCATAAAGCGGCCACTGAAGAGCTGATCGCATTTGGGGAAGCAAAACTCCTTGAATTATTTATCAGTAAATTATCATACCAAGGAAAATAGAATTGGCATCCAAACCTATGAAGTCAGTCTATATTTTTAGGACCCTAGTGGAATTAGTTACAAATTTTTGAAGTTGAAATGCAATGGTTACTACAAGCATGCATTCACCTCGTGAAATGTATACTATTGGTCCATTGGTGGTGCATTGAAGAAAGCAAAATGTATCTCTGTGTATTTGGGTAAAAGATGCTTTCATAACTTAGTCTATTTCAGGACCTTCTATGTTATCCAGAATAAACTTTAGGCTCTTGTTAATACATATTGTACATTTTAGGCAAAAACAATATTAACCCCTAAAGGACCAACATGTGTTTTTTGGCCGTATAGAAATTTTGGGCAGGTACGTGTGACTAGAGATATCCATATTTGAGGCTGAAATTTTAATAGAAGGTGGGGGCGAGGAACATCTTCATGTGTACCAAGTTTCATGACATTTTGAAATACGAGTCAAAAGTTGTAACCTAATATGTTGCTTTTTTTCATAACCGGGCAGTTTGGGCAGATCAGAAAAAATCATTTTTTCCGGAATTTTTTTTTTGAAATTGGTTCTCTACATTTAAATATACTTAAAAAGCTTTGATTCATTCCATTTCAATCAATGAGTCAAAAGTTATGAGGGTTTTTGGTTTGTGGGCAGTTATGGATTGTCTACTCTAAATTTTTTTTTAAAGTCGTTTATTTAACTCAATTTTCAATTTTTTTGGAAAAAAAAAAAATCCTAGGATGTAAATTGATTATTACAACATTACAACCGTTGGGATTGGTATTTTTAAATTCCATGATTAAAATTTTAACAATTTAGTATTTTGAATCATTTCTACTTCTTTCTACTTACTATTTTTTTCCTATATGTTGTACAATTCCAAATGATGTGAAATTTTTCAAGCATATAGAAAACTTGTATAGGAAACTACATTCAAAGAAGCACCACCTTCATCGGCATTTTTTCATTGAAAAGTGAGCTTGCAAAGTGCAGCTGCCCGGTTTTTCGCAGGATTGAAAAAATGATTTCCAAGACTTTGAATGCTTATATCTTATGATCCACACGGTGGAATTTTCTGAAATTTTTACTACATGTTTTCAAAATACCATACTACAAGATCCTACGGTTACATGTGTCAAAAATTGTTTTTTTCCAAAAATTTGGTAGTTGTATTAGGAATGGCAGTTTTGGAGCGTTTTTGGTGAGAACATAGTCATGAAACTTTAGGGGTTAATAGGAGTTGATTTTGCAAACAAGTTCACTTAGGTATATATAACTTGGCTAACAAAAATGCCCTAAGAGAGTTATAACCAATTTGTAATAAATTTTTTATGAATTTGGTGTATAAGGAAAAAAATGAAGTTGAGGGCAATAAATCAAAGCAACAGCTTAACCCCTAAAGGGTGGAGGGTGTTTTAGATGAGGAAAAGTTAAAAATTACCAATTTTTTATACATTGTCCAAACTTTAAAAAAAAAATTCCAACCGTTTAAAAGTGTATTGAAAAAATAAAGACAACACGTGGAAAAAATTTCAGCCCATTGAACCTTGTAGATTGAAATATTTTAACATTTGGGGTGAGAAAATAAACTATTTTTATTCCTACAAAATAGAGACAACAAACTTCAAGCCCTCTTAAAGTAAAATTTTTGCTCTAATTATATGAAAATGCATATTTTAACCATTTATAAGTATCTGATGTTAGGTTCACTCATGAAAAATTTCAAAAGCAAATATGGAATCCAACTTATTCCAAATCACCCTGCAATGCAAGGAGGTTAACTGAATTGGTAATACACCAGTCATTTTTTGATGATTTCTTGTGCAACAAAGAAACTTTTAATTTCATATCCAAGCATTGAAAAGTTGGAGACAAACTTTTAGAATAATTATGTGGGAATTCTTTTGAAAACTTTGACTTCACATATTGCAAGATAATAGGGCCTAAAGTTAGTAGGAAATATTTTTTCTTGAAATTCCAACCAATATTGCTGACCAAATTTGACTCCTCTTAGAATATGGTGTGAGAAATAATTTTTTACAATTGTATGCTATATTTTAATAGTTACATACATGCCAAATTTCAAAAATTGATGAGGATTTTAGCAAAAGATGCCCAAAAGATGCCCAAGTTAACCCCTAAAGGACCATTTGTCCCTTCGAGGGACAATTTGGGTCCGGGCAGGTTCCTATTGTTTCAATTTTTAATAATATTTTTTGAATTTTTTTGAGGTTGTGTATTTTTGCAACAGCTTTGTGGATATACAATTTTTATTTTAATTGATGCCTGGGAGCAAAAGTTATGGCACAATAAGCAAAAATAGGATTCAACGGGCAATACAAAAAAATCACAAAAGGTCAAAATAATTTTTCCTCAAATTTTTCCTTCAAAGATTATATTTTTGTCTACATGTGAAGCTTTGTTTCATTCAATTTGGACTAATAATGAGAAAATTATGGACAATCTTAGTTTTTCAGGCAATCTAGGCATCTTCTTGAAAAAATAACTTATAGAATTCATTTTTGAATGCAATTTTTAGATTTTTTCAAAAAATATTGTTAAAAAAGGTTAGATTTTCTTGCTAGAACAATCTCACTGTTGCAATTATTATGATTCAATTCCATCTAAAAGCTATTAACAATTTATTTTTTTCTTCAATGATCTTGAAACCACTTCTACTAAACAATTTTTAATGAATGAAAATTAAGTGTTGTTTTTTCCAATTTTTTTGGGTAAATTCTCAACTCAACTACTTACAATATATCAGTAGAAAATCAAAATCAATACTGCAAAAAATTTGAATTAAGAAGATTCAAAGCCAAAAAATCTGGTCAAGCAAGGTACAAAGAAACTTGTTTTCTTCACTCTAAATGCTTATATCTTACAATCTACATGGTCAAAGTTTCTAAAATTTCTTCTATGTATTTATATACTAGTCAAATATAAGATCTTATGGTTGGATATTCAAAAAAAAAAAAATTTAAAGTTCTTTTCTCTTAGCAATAGAAATGATAGTTTTGACTGGTTTTTGATAGGAAAACCACCTTGGTCTAAGCCAACAAAAAAAAATTCAAAGTAGCATGATTCAAGCATTTGATTGGAAAAAAAATTAGGTTCCCATTAAAGAGGTACATGTTCCCAACTTGTATCAAAGTTTCGTGAATGTTTGACCAAAATTGACTATTTAGGATCCTATTTGGATTTTCAATTGTTTATTCAACAAACAAGTGACCTTTGGAAGTTAAGGTAGCTTTTCAAAAAATAGATATTGTTGTCAACAAACTAAACTTAAAATTCTGCAATTTTTTAAATATTTTAGAATTTTCTTTTCAATTTGAACTTGTGTCATTACCAAATTTTTCATATTTTTCATGATTATAGAGCAATAGGGAGCGATGGAATATGGGTCTTTCTAAATACTCTGTACAATGTAACTATAACAAGAATAATTTGTATCATAGTAGTCAACAATTTATGCCCATAAGCTTGCACCCAAAATTATCTACAATAAAAAAAAGCCTTTATTTATAGAAAATAAAAGGTCCTCTGTCTTTAAGGTCAAGAATGTTATGTTTGATAAAACTCAAGATTTGTCCATTTTTGTTGAATAGATATTGTTGCAGTGCATGATGTACAAGAATTGCTCATGATTTTGTAGATTTTAATACAATTGTAAATGTTCACGTTGGATATACTATAAGATGTATTGTATGTAAATGGAGATGAAAGAAAGAATTTTTAGTGTCAATGCAATCAAGGCGTTGGTTTTGTATAGTACAAGGATTAGAAACAGTTTGTTACAAAGGATACTACAAACATGAACTTCAAAGAAAACTTCAAGGTGGAAACAATCCAATGGTAGTGAATATTAATGCCAATTTACTTAAATTGACCAACTTCTACAACTTTTGCACTTTTTGGAGCATGTAGCCAGAATTATGAATCTATATCATTCCTAGATTTTAAAACTTTGCAAACTCAAATGCCACAATTCTTCATGCCAAGAATTGGTGGAATATAAGGAAATTGGCTATGAATTGACAAAACATCTTTTGTACTTAGGTTCCAAGAAAATTTGTGAGTACCACAAACATTGATTGGACCTCTACTATGGAAAGAGTCCCCAACACCTGCTTCACTTCCATACAATAGTAGAAAGGAATGCTCAAGACTTGGAGCCAAAAAATACTCCGTAATACTTTGGTGCCCCAAGACCACCTCCCTACACGTTGCAAGCTACAAAACTTACTCTAGGATAAGTCAATTTCATAAATAATTGAGCAAAATTTGAAGCATGTTCAAACTCTGTAAATTTATAGACTGAAATATGTTTGAAAAGTAAAGAATATTTTATTTCAATG
Organism: Neckera pumila; assembly: GCA_963969595.1. Taxonomy (NCBI): domain Eukaryota; kingdom Viridiplantae; phylum Streptophyta; class Bryopsida; order Hypnales; family Neckeraceae; genus Neckera; species Neckera pumila. The sequence goes on along the minus strand of OZ018408.1, from coordinate 37,296,610 downwards.
GAACCCCTGAAATTTGGGATAAATGTTTTTTACAAAATAAAAGAATTTCTTGTAGTCTGAATTTCAAATCATATACTAGTTGAACCATTTTGACACGAAAAGCGATGAAACTGACCTAAGAGTGAGGTATTTCCATCCAAGGGAAGACCAGTACAGAGAGAAGAAGCACTCTCCCAGAACGACACATCGACCCATTTTTTACGCTATGGGATTCGTGAAAGATTTTTGCAAAGAATTTCTAACCTTCCTTATTAGTCTAACAATACTTCTAGAACTCCTAAACAACGCTGGTCATCAATGCAACAACACGGTGGTGTCAAAGAATCGGGTAAAGAATTAGTTGTCGAGCTGTATCTTCACAGCTGCATCAGCAATCTCGGCGGCCAAGGCTCGCAGAAACGCAGGGTATGGTGATGTGGTGAGCACATACACTCCGGAGGTCCCCATCAGGGAAGAACAATTCTCTTCCACGGTCTTCATTTCTTTCATGAGCTCGCACAAGGAAGCCTTCCACAGAGTCATGTTCAAAATATCCCAAGGCAATGGCTCATTCCCTGGTGGAAGCACTTTCACATGTTCAGCCATGTCCAGTAACGCGCTGCAAATCGTCTCTTTGTCGTTGAGATTTTTCATCAGGAAGTGTGGCCCTTGGTTGCACAAAAACTCAAGGCAGTGGGAGTGCGAAATTCCGCCTGAGACGACATCATCAGGCTCACCACCAGTGAACTTCAGGTCCTCCTCACTCACTGGCCACCAGGAGAGTTAAGGAAAATAATATCAGTTACGTTTCTGGATGATCAATGTTGCGGAAGCACTGAGCACTTGAGCTGCGGAAAGAAATAGAATATGTCTTTAATAAGGGAAGAACAGGATTCCTTACAAAACATTCAACAGGTCGTACATATGTTCAACCACCGTTGCTTGGCATACCTTGTTCTTCCAGAATCTTCATGACAGCGTTGTCAGAGACCCACCCTTCCCCGTTCTGCAGATGCCCTGCGATCATGTAGGCTTCACGAGCACCGTCAACAATGCGACGCCTTCCTGCAGTCAACATGTAGGGCGCCATGGTGGATTTAGGGAGCTTCTCCTCGTCGTCGACATTGAAGTGAAGTCCAGGTACCTTCGTCTCCAAAATGAATGTCAAAAATTCGCTTCTTCTGAATTGCAGAGCTGCGGAGCTCAGTGCATGATCCAGCGTGAACGCATACGGCCTCATGGTGGCGGCCACCGTTTCTTCACACACGCAAGCGATCTGTGCAGACCAACAAACACAATGCAACATACTACACATTCAGAACCGATCTATCTAGTGAGACAAAATTCAGAATGCATCACCGTGCGAGTCCAATATTTAGCTACGGAGTACATAAACAAGCGGCACACTCATGAACCACGCACTCTCTGTTCGCCATTTACTCTGAGTCTGGCATGCAAATCAAATCAAACAAAAGCGATACAAATTGTGGTGTACGTGCTTACGAGTGACCAGAATCTAGCTAAAAATTGAATAAATTTTGACAGCAAGGTAACTAAAGTACACTTACGAGATCGATCGACAGAGGGTGTAGAGGATGATAAGCTCTTGCAATCTCAAGCTCAGACCTTTATAGTTATCCAGCAGCAACTTAAAGAGGTTGCAGGTGCCATAAAAGCTCCCTTTTATTATTCCTCCACAGAACCGTGTGAAGACGGCGTCCGGGGCTCCGGGCAAGCATGTCGTTAATTATAATTTGTCGAATGAGCGTGCCCTCAAGTTAAGGAGTTTGAGGTGTTCGTATTGGTCTCTTTTCCAGTGACAGAAGGATGAGAACTCTTTCCATATCTTATTACTCAGTTCTGGACAAAAGAGTTCGTGGAAAACGCCCAGGTTCTTCGGCATGGAGGGGATGTGGGGTTGGGATTGATTACAGCCTTTTGCAGCGGACGCTGGTGATGGCGGAGAGGCGAGCCAGGGAGGTGCGATGTCTAGAAGTCCTCCCCGTCACGTGGTGACTGGTTGCAGGCAATTAGAATGGAATAGTTTATTCACCGATACACGCCAGCATTCATGATAAAGGGTGCAGCAAACGCAGGTCGTGACTTGCTTGCGCATGCCGCTCCTAGTCATGGTACGGATTACCGAAGCGAGGACAAAGTCTTTGGATAGGAGTTTCTACAATCTCCGTTTTGGACCGATTTTTCTAAAACTTTGATACAAGGTGTTCACACTACCAAGATGGTCACCCATTTCCAACCAATTTAGTGAGGAATTTTTTTTCCCGTGCAAAGAAATAGATTGGGAAGGATTACGTAATTTTTTGCATTTTTCCCCTCAAAATTAAATAACTACAATTTTTTTTATAAAGTGTCCATTTGTCCCATTCTTGATCTATAGGCAAATCTATTTTCAACCATAGGCTAGTTACAAAATTGATGTAAGGGATCATTGTGGCTTTTACTGTACATGTTGTGATCGTTGTATGCTTTCCATAATCCATAAACACCTTTCAGACATTTCTGGTGCTTTTGTTGGTCCAGCTTTATGTAAGTTGCCACCTACACCATAGCTGATCAGAAATTAAGCAGCCAATGCTGTGAAAATGGGAGGTTGGTCAAAAAGCGGCCATCTCCTTTTAACCACTTTTATGCAATGGAAGTCTTATTAAGTGAAAAGCTACTTGCTTAAATTAGATTAGTTATATTTGACATGTATATAACTCTAATTGTCTAACATGATATAACTGTATATAATTTTATAGGAAAAAAAATATATTTAGTTTAGTCCCTAAAAAACCAAGGTCTTCTGCTTGCCAAAAAACATTCAAAACTGCCATTTCTATAGCAAAGAGCAGGCTTGTCTTCCCCGACATTGCGACAAGCGCGACAACTAGACGTCACACGACGTCTAGTAGATCCCTCATGACATCCAATAAGGTCAAAATTACCTTTCCTAAAAGTTACTCCCCTCTGACTTACGCCACCTGGACGCCATGTGGCATCCGCGTGGCACATTTTAAGGTGCATGCGTATGTGATGAGTGCGGGTTAAAGACGAACATAGATTCAACGACCTCGGGTAGGCAACTGTGGATATGAGGTGACCGCGGATAAGGAGAACATGGATAGGCGACTGCTATTTGGATGACCGCGCGTGTGGGGCTGGGTAGGCAACCGCATATCGGGGCGAACAAACCTTGGGTGACTGTGGGCGAGTGGGGGCAACCCCAAAGTCGCCTACTAAAACCCGCACTTGCCCTTTTAGGACCCGACATCGTTTTTCCGCAACCCGATGTCGCCTTTTGTTACACAAGGTCACCCAATTTAGACCCGCATTCGCCTACCCAGTACCCGATGTCGCCCTTCTTGTATCCGCTTTCGCGCGTCTGGACCCGAAGTCGCCTGTCAAACTTGAGGTCGCCTGTGACGGACCCATATGCGCCTAGTTGATCCGAGGTCGCCTTACGCGTGATTGCTTCATTTGCATGCGCCCTCCGTAACCCGAGCTGGTACCGCCTATAAGTTCACTCACCCATGTGGCATTTGACAACTTTTTTCAACGTTGAGGCTTCCGATCTTGCATCCTTACATGGCTGCATGCTTTACCTTCAAGTTGAATATTCACTACTTCTTGAGTTCTTTCACGCCACTTGTTACCGAGAATACCATTTCTCCAACAAATCCAATGGCTGCTGCAGAAAACAGTGATGGGTCAGTTCCTCTTCTGCACATTTTACACAACACTTCTGGTATTGTTAGGAAGGCTGTTAAAGATAAGGGTCGGAAGCGCAGAGGCACCACTCACCGAAAGCAATGGCACGTGCTGAATAGTGCGGATTACCTTGCATTTAAAGATTGGAATGAAGAGAAAAGGCCGTGGACAATGCAAATCTGCGAAGATTACATTGAATGGTGCCACATTGGAAAGTTCTTTCCAGCATGGCGCCATCAAAACAACCGGCACACCAATAAGGCGAACTTAAAGTACCGTGAAAGTCCAACTTTCGTTCAAAGATGAGTGGAATTGTACTAGGTACTCTACAAAATCCCTTTTATAAAGAAGAATGAGTTCCCTCTATTCATTGCCAGAGGAGCATACGTTGAAGCAACCTTGAATAAAGAGATTGATTGGTGCACAATAAAAAAAAGTCTATACGTAGCACGTTCAGAAGTTGGTGTCATACCAAAAGGGGTCCTCACATTCCCAGAGGGCGGTTAAGCTCCATTTATAGTGATTAGTGAAACATTGAAACGCTTGAAGTCCACACTAAGGAATCAGAAGCGGATGAGGCTTCCAATGGCACGCGATCCCCAAGAGTAGTACGCGTTAGGGGGCAACCTGTTGTGTCCACTGAAGTTCAAGTTCAAAATGTCGAGGTTGCTTCATCATCACGGGGACGGAGAATAAAACATCCCCCGAAGGTGCGATGCTCCACCAACCAAATTGGACCTGCATTACCTTCAACAACCATTTTGCAACCATTGTTGGCACCATCGAGTACAAGCAACGTTTTTGACTCTGACCCCAACGACGACACACCTATGGAAGCAGTTGTTCGTGCTCCCATTCCTCAGTCAGAAGCAGCTGTTGCTAATAACACTATAGCTCTATGTAAGGCCCTTGATCTCTTGAAGGCTAAAGACACAACAATTGCTTCACTGCAATCAGATATCCAAAAACTGTAATCTGATTGTAAATAAAAAAATGCTCTCATTTCTCAGCAGTCTGAAGAATTGCAACGCCTCTGAGAGAAGGAGCATGAGACATTGACTTTGTCGGACATAGACAATGCCTTTGTCAAGCACGATCCACATCAATTGGATAAGGTTGTAGGGGACCTCACAAGCGACGTCCTTCACCATTCACCTCCTACTAAACATATCAAGCGTTCTTTACTTCTTCCAAATGCGCCTTTTGCTACCATCACGGAAGATAATACTGCTGCCATGAGTAATCAACTCCAAGGGATCCAGGATCCACTTTCATTTCTTGCAATTCCACATTCCGTACTATCCGTGAAAAAACTGGGTCTTCAAAAGGAAAACAATACGCTCACCACACAGTTGGCACAATTGGCGGCCACATATTATCATTGGAAAGTCGCATGCATTCTTTTGGTGGATAGATCACAACAAATTGCTCAAGAGTTGGATAAAGTTTTGAAGAACTTTGTTACAAATGCTCCGAAACGGGAGAATGGACTCACATCTTGGGCATTGCTCGATAACATGTTTCCCAGTGACATGCCCATGTTGGAGTTGCTTGGAAAAACTACCGTAAATTAGAAAAAAAATGGGTTGGGACCATGAGAATTAAAAGTCTAAGCACTTGATAGAAGACAAACAACAACTCCTGTAGTTGGAGATTGCACCTTTTGTCTTGGACCACACCAAATGCCCTATATGTCTAGACCCATTTGGCTTTGAAGGAGGGTGGGCATTTGGATCTTGTAGACACATGTACCATCCACAATGTCTCATCACACAATATTTGATTAAACGATGTTGCATGATATGTTCAGCACCATTCCATAATTGGTTGTATGCTTTATTCAATTTGATGACTTACATGCCACCTTCCTGGGAGCACAATCTCAACACGACAATAGAGTCTAAACTCTGGGGGCGAGACTTGCTTTAGAGTTGGCGACAAGGGTTACATAATCAAGAACCTAGAAATTTGAGCTCCCAATTGAACTGGGAGACAGATCCCAAAGAAATTGCGGCAGTTGCACCGATGCTGATGGGAGAAGGTCCACAACATGAAGGGAAGAGGTCATTCTTCTTCCAATGCCTCGGAGGTTATTTTGATAAAGGCTCTGCAACTTTCAAGTGGGATCCTCATCTGGAAGGTCATTGATGGGGTTTAGACGGGAAGAGGGTGGCCAATAAAGATGAGAATGCCTCTGTCAAAGACTTGACTAGTATGGCTTACCTAGAATCTACGTATGGACTTTACTACCAAAGTCAAGCACTTGACTATCTTTTGGAAGCACACTCTCCACAGACAATGGGAACCCTCCAAGCTCTGAAGGACTCCAATGTCTTGGAATCTATTTTGAACACAGATGGACTAGCATCACAAACTCGTGCAAAGCGCAAGCTTGGGGTTGGAGAGTCATCCAATTACAAATGTGGCAAAGGAAGCGGTTCAGTAAACAACGAAATTGTTATCAACTAAATTTTTGCAAAAATTGTTCACTTGCAAATCAGTTTTGCGTAATAACAGAAATTCAAAGTGGCTCAATAATATCGGGTCACATAATATCCATGCTCGCCTAGTTGAGTAGTATATAGTGCTTTAGTATTCTTTTTTCATTCCACTTCTACGGCTTTGTATTACAATTTTGTACTTATGCAAAGCAGTTTTATAATGCTTTGATGTTATATTATAATTTATAGTGCTTTGATTTTGTATAATAAATACTACCTTTATTGCTTCACATGATTGTGCATTTGTGCGGTAATATATTCGTCGAGAAAGAAATCAGTTTTTTTATTCTTTTTCTAGAAATTATCAATTGTAATAGACTAATAACAACAAAAAGAAGGGCCTTTCTATTCCCATCATCCCATGTAGTTATAGAGAAATTAACTTCCAAGATGTGAAGCCAAACTAAGTAAACAATGCATGTTCTTCTCATTCTTGATTTCTTTTACTACAAAGAGGAAATGGTCCAAAATATATTAAGGATTTTATATATTGATGTATTAATAATGGGATAAAATACGTGTTATTCTTTTTACGAAGCGAAGTCTCCTCAATTTTTTAAAAAGAGTAATAAATATAGGAACATAATAATGCAATAAAATGGGTGCTACACTTCTTTTGGAAGGATCCAAGAAAGTTTCAATTGTTTTCTCTAAAATTAATGACTCTTGCAATTTTATAAAAAATCCGCGGGAAATTGAATCACTTTAGAAAATGGAAGTCTTTCTTATTAAAATAATTCATACATGAAGAAAGACAATAAAGAGGAATATATTTCTTCTAAAATAAGTAGAAGAACATAATAATTAAAGAAAATTAGTGCTCTTCTGCTTATTCAATAAATAACCCTTTACAACAAAAAAATCCAAAAGGATTCTTATTCTTATTAAGAAAAAAGATTTGGATAGTATTAAATGGAAATGACTATTTTTTATGTATAAATAAATAACATTCATTCATAAAAGAAAACAATAAAGACAATTTGCCTTCCAAAAAAAAATTCAATCAAATATAATATTGATAATAGTGAAACAAAATGGGTGTTCTTCTGATACAACTATACAAGAAATAATTATTCACAAATCTAAAAACAGAATGGGGTTAAGGCCTTCACTTTCTTCCAACAAAATTCGAAAATAGTATTAAAAATTAGAAAGGTTGTTCATTGTTTGAAAAAAAAGAATTAGTACCTCCAAGAAAAATAAATAGCAAATTAGCAATAGCATTTAATTTAAAAAAAAATTGGAACATAATAACATAATAATAAAAGGAAGTGACTAAGTGAGTGCATTTCTTTTTATGTGCACGGGAAGTTGGAAATTGTCTACAATTATTTAGAAAAGTAATAAGTATTTTTTTTTTTGGTTTAAATATTGAAAACATAATAACCTAAAAGAAAAAGTTCTTTTGGGAATAAAGAAAAAATATAAAGAAGGTTGTCATTCTTAAAGATATTTATATCAAAGCCTATTAACAAAAGAAAACAAGTCTTTTCCTTCTCATATTGTAAATTTTACTTCAAGTTTTAAAAAATTAACGACGGTTTAGGATTTCAGGAAGAAAAATATAATAAAAAACTCAAATGAGTATCTTTTGCTCATGAATTTCATTATCCTAAATCCGTAAACAAATAAGGCTATTTTCCTGCCAAAAGAAACTAAAAACAACCAATTCCATAGCAAAGACTACCATAAAGTTGGAATTTTCTTCTTTTTTTTATATCTAAGCGGAGGATCTTACATGTAAGTTGTATGACAATGTGTGGAAAATATTTAAAAATTTCAGACTGTATGAATTGCAAGATATTTCCATTTGAACTACATATGAGGTGGTTTTCTAACATAATGTGCCTTGGTGGGACTAAATTTCCTGAATTTGAACATTATGCACTTTAATTTCATGCACTACAAAGTTCTAACTTTTAAATCTTTATATTTTATAGAGGATAATTGAGTTGAGAGTCTACCAAGAAAAAGAAGATAAAATAAAAATTATTTTCATTATTAAAAAATTGTTAAATACAAGTAGCCAAATAGGTACAAGATAGAAGGATAATATGGATTTTTGATGTCCATTATATCAAATTAAAATTTAGTAATTCCAATGGTGAGATTATTCTAGCACAAAAACTATACCACATGGACCTATTTTATTTATTTTTTGTAAAAATTACATTCATAAATGAATTCTACACATTATTTTATTCAAAAAGATGCTCTAACTGCCCAAAAAACAAGAATGTCTATAACTTCCTCATAACAAGTCCAAATGAAATGAATCAAAGCTTTCAAATAGACAAAAATATAATCTATGAAAAAAAAAATATTTAAGAAAAAATTTCAAAATTTTGCAAAATGTTTTTGCTGCCCCCTTTCTCCATGCATTCCAAGAAATGGCATAACTTCTTGCTCAAAGGTCCGATTTCAAATTTTTTTTTCCGCCACATACCTCTCTCAATTCTTCATGTTTGCAAAAAGTTTCAAAAAATCAAAAGAAAATTTCAGCCCGTAAGTACTTGCCCAAAATCCCATTTGTCCCCCGAACGGACAATGGTCCTTTAGGGGTTAAATCAAAGTGACTTGATTTTGAATGTGAATTAGCCAAATTAAATCATAGTGGCATGGATTTAGTTTGAAGTAGGTGAATTAAGTCAAGGCGGCCTGGTTTTATTTGTGAAGTATCAAAGTGAAATCATGGTGGCTTGGGTTTTATTTGAAGTGCAGAAAATGAAATAGTAATATGTTGATTTTAATTTGAAATATCAAAATTAAATCATATAAAATTTGGTTTGAATTTGAAGAAACAAAATCAAAATCAAAATCAAATCATAATTGTACTCAAAATGTCATTTATCTGCCCTCTCCACCCCAAAAAACGTCAAGCCAAGGCATGAGCATCGAATATAATTTGCTTGTGAAGAAGGGTTTCGAGGGTTTGGTGGAATCCCACTTCAAAACTCGAGACTGTCCCTTCCAAGCCCCCCATTTCATTACCTCCCTCCCACAAGCATATTGTGATTTCCGCCCAAATACAAACTCAAATTGATTAGACGTTGTTATTTTTTTTTTGTATGGTTGGCTACCACGACCAAACCAAATCCCACAACTAAGGGGGTGACATCACCAAATAAGGCAGAGGATGTCACTAGAAATCGAACTGTTGATCACCTCAAACTCCACCACTTACGGCCATGCCCCCGAGGTACTATAGAGCCACCTCGGTCCTACTCGGGCTGACCTTTGCTGTTGCATTTTCATGAGTTCATAGTTTTCTTATTGCTTGGTTTTTGCATCCGAGGTCACCCAAATCGAGGTTGCCTCCAAAGGGAAGTCACCTCCCAAGCAAGGTCGCCTCTGATAACCAAGGTCCAGAATTACCTCATTCCTAGACCCGAAGTTGCTCCACCTGAGGTCAACGAATCCGTGGTTGCCATACCCGAGGTCGCCAACGGACCTCTGAAACCAGGTTTGCTCAATAAAAGACGAGCTTCTGTACTCGAGGTCGCACCTTAGACATGGTCGCCCTTCAAGTGTGGTTGCCCAACACCCGAGGTAGCCATTGTTCATTTTAGCAAAGTTATAAAAACTCTTTTGCACTCGAGGTTGCAAACCCGCGGTCACCGTACTTTACTTGTTTACAGAAAATTCAAGAGACCAGCCCTTTCAAGATTTCTGCATTTTTTAGAACACCATGAAACAATCTTGCATTAAATGTAGCATGTAAGTTATTAGTGAATTAGAATTGAGTGCACTTATGAAGGAACCCAATGCCAACCTAAACCCTATGAATTGTGTATCCTAAACATTTACAAGGAAAAAAAAATTGGGAAGGGGATTTGTATTTTCTTCTAAACATTTATATGAAAAAAAATGGAAAAGAATTTTGTACTTTCTCCTCCACGAAAGCACATACTTGAATTTGAAATGTCCTTCCTAAATTAAACCATGATGTCCTTCATATTAATGTGAAGTAATAAAATTTAAATCTTGATGGCTTGATTTTAGTTTGAAGTAGCAAAATTTAAGTAATGGTGGCGTGAATTTAATTTGAAGTAGTCTAATTTAAATTATGGTGGCTTGATTTTAGTTTGAAGTAGTCTTATTTAAATCATGGTGGCTTGGTTTTAGTTTGAAGTAGGAAAATTTAAATTATGGTAGCTTGGTTTTAGTTTGAAGTAGTTTAATTTTAATATTGGTGGCTTGGTTTTAGTTTTAAGTAACAAAATGAAATCATGGTGGCTTGATTTTAGTTTGAAGTAGTCTAATTTTAATTATAGTCGCTTGATTTTAGTTTGAAGTAGGAAAATTAAATCATGATGTCTTGATGTTAATTTGAAGTAGCAAAATTTAAGTAATGGTGGCGTGAATTTAGTTTGAAGTACCAACATTAAATCATAGTGGCTTCCTTTCGGTTTGAAGTAACAAAAATTAAATCATGGTGGCTTGGTTATAGTTTGAAGTACGAAATTTTTTGCTTAGTGAATTGGCTATAGTTTGAAGTAGTCTAATTTGAATAATGGTGGATTGGTTTTAGTTTAAAGTAGTCTAATTTGTGTAATTGTGTCTTGATTTTAATTTGAAGTAGCTAAATTTAAGTAATGGTGCCATGAATTTAGTTTGAAGTAGCAAATTTATTCATGGTGGCTTTCTTTTAGTTTGAAGTAGCAAAATTTAAATCATGGTGGGTTGATTTAATTTCAAAGTAGTCTAATTTAAATTTTGGTGGCTTGTTTTTTATTTGAAGTATCCAAGTCCAACCACGGTGGCTTGACTTTGGTTTGAAGTAGGAAAATTAAATAATGGTAGCTTCATTTTAGTTTGAAGTAGCAAAATCAAATCATGGTGGCTTGATTCACATTTGAAGTAGAAAAATTAAATCTTTGGGACTTGATTTCAATTTGAAATAGTAAAATCTAAAAAGAGGGATTGCTAATGCCACTTTCTTTCCTATTTGTTTTAAATCTAAAAAACCCACAAAGCGGAATGGTACATGACCAATTTCATTAGGAGTAGTGCAAATGGGTTAAAAAAATGGATAGGGACATTTTACAGAAGTTATTAAAGAAAATCGAATGAAGAAATTTAAATGTTTGATTCTTCTTCAAGGTTGACCAAATTCAAAGAAAGTCATAAATGAAGTGACCTCCCGGATTTGAAATTGATTTGGGAAAATTGGACCCAAGGTCGCACTACCTACGGTTGACAAATGCAGGGTTGCAGCACACCCGAAGTTGCCATTCCGCTAACCAGTTACATTCAAAAAATTTGTACCCGCAGTCGCCTTCTGGATGCTTGAGGTTGCTTTCTGTGTACCCGAGGTCGCTAGCACTAGACCCACGTTCGTCTACGATACCAGAGGTTGCTTTCTGTCCGCGGTCGCCTAGATTCTGATCCGCATGTGCCCCCGGGCGACTTCGGCTATATAATCTGGACCAGCAGTCGAGGTCCCCACTCTTGGCTCTGCGCACTACCTGATCATCTACCTTAAAGTGGATGCTTATGTGCTCGTGGGCTTGGGGTTGAGTTGCAAGGGGGATATATTGTCCCTTTTCACCTCATTTTCTAAGCTTCTAGTCCATGCACTCAATTGTAGGCCTTCATTTTGACATTTGTTATGTAAAATTTTGCTTTATATTTGTAAATGTAAAGTACAACGGGTTTAGGACTTTCACATTTCTTTTGTCGTTTTGCTTGGATCCGAGTGTAGCTGATTACATTAGGTTAATAGTTTGTAATGCACAAATCATATCCAATGGCCCTCCACCAAAAGAAGTCGAAGCCAAAGAGGAAGCGACAACAAAGGAACCGACGCACCCCTATTGATCCCCACGCTCGAGGCTATCAAGGTTGGGATAGAATTCATGGAGATTGGATAGCACAGACTTGTAAGGTGTTCGTGGGATAGTGCCACATTGACAAGCTATTCTTATATCATTGGCACAAGCACCATCTCAGTACGAAAGTGACAAATCTTTATTACTACACTCATGACGCATTTGTGCAACGATGTATTGAAGTGTATCAAGCATTGTACCAGGTACATTCAGTGATCAGGAACGAAGTTTTGTTGTTCATATGTGAAATGGTGTATGCTGAGGTCATTTTGGAAGAAACAGTGGATTGGCCAACCATCAAGGGAGTGAAACAAGCCATCATACCAACCACCAAGGACATTTCCAGGTCGGGCCCTTCCAGAAATCCTTGCGACGAGCTAGGGAAAAGGAAAAATATAAAGCCCAAAGTCCCCGATGATCAGTTTGTGTGGTCAGGTCATTCAAGTTCAGCAAGCAAAGATGATTCCATTGAAGAACTTTCTTCCAACAGTACGAGTCCAATGGACACGGCACCGGCGATTGGAGATTTATCAATGGTGGCAACAAAAGAAAGAAATCTGAATGAATGTCTTACATTAGCAATATACGTACCTCCTGTCGCGTTCATCAAACCAGTAGAGGTCTCTCATCTTGATGAAGTTGAAGTGCAAGATCTTGTGAATACACGTTTACAAGAAAAAGATGTGGATGACATTGAAATGCCTAAGTATGTGGGGCCTTCCACCTTTCCCTCTGTGGAAAACCTATAGTCAACGGAGGAGGACCCTTGAGATGAAGATACAGAGCATATCAAAAATCCAAAAATGAAGAAGTTTTATAGAGGATTCTGAGGATTTGTGAAGAGTTGGCGGCCAAGAAAAATGAGTGCCAGATGATGAGAGACAAGCTAATGGAAGATTTGAGTGTTTTAGTTGAGATGACCGTTTGAGTAGATCTTGAAGAGAGCCGAATTTATTTGTCACAGCAACATGAAGAGATAGCAAACCTAGAAGCCTATTATCTCCAATTCTCCGGAGTGAGGCCATCTAGTTCTGAGGAGAACCTATTTGCAAAAGAAGGGCTTGCCAAAACCATTAAGATATTGTAAGAAGAACACAAAGGCTTTGTATTTCAATGAAAAGAGGACACAAATAAGTACTAGTAAGAGGTAAAAAAACCAAGCAAGGGGTTGCCCTCTTATACTACTCTACTAACAAGTGCCATGACTAACCTTATGGGTTATATCAACATAAAAGGTTGCCCCTCTCTAATATCACACTATCCCTCTCTAATATCACGTTGTCCCTCTCTAATAACACCTTGGTTGGCTACAAACAACTCCTAACTAAAGTCACTCTCTAACTTCAACACTCCCACTTTGTTTGTTGCCAAACAATGTCAAATCCATCTCTATGTGAAGAACTTCATGGCGAGGCTTTGCAAGAGCCTTGGTAAGCACACCCGCCACCATGCGCTCTGTAGATATGTACCTCATTTCTATCACATTGCTTTCAGCCTTCTCTCGAATGAAATGGTGTTGGATGTCAATGTGCTTACTTCGAGAATGGTGAGTCGGGTTCTTTACCAAGGCAATGGCACCTTGATTGTCACACATGATAGGTGTGCTCTTCTCTTGCTCAAGGCCAACATCACTCAATAACTGTCTTAGCCAGATCGCCTCCCTTGTGCCTTGACTAATGGCCATGTATTCCGCCTCCGTGGTAGACAATGCAATAGTGGGTTGCTTCTTCGAATTCCACGAAATGGCACCATCTCCAAGCATAAACACATAGCCCGATGTAGACCTGCGATCGCTTGCATCTCCAGTCCAATTTGCATCACGAAAGCCTACCAATGCAAGCCTCTTGCCTCCAAGGACCAATTTGGCCTCCAATGTGCCTTGGAGGTATTGCATGATCCTCTACACCGCGGCCCAATGTTTTGGACCGCTCTTAGCCATATATTGGCTCACCACACTCATGGGAAATGCAAGGTCAACCCTTGTGGCTACCATGGCATACATTAAACTCCCCATCGCAGCTTTGTATGGCACATCTTGCAATTCCACCTTCACAGCTTCATATTCCTTATCTGTGAGCTTCTCCAATTTCGAATGCATATCAAATGGCGTGCCAATGGCCTTGCACTCCTCCATGTTGAAGCGCTTCAACACCTCTTTAATGTACTTGCTTTGGCTCATGGTAATGGTGCGCGCCGCCTTTTGCCTTTGAAACTCCACGCCAAGGCAATAGTGTAGCTCACCGAGGTCACTCATGTCATACTCGCTCTTCAACATGGCTTTGACCTCCTCCATTATCTTCATGGTGTTTGTCATGATGATCAAATCATCCACATAAACGATGATAATCACCAAAGAATCGTTTGTTTGCTTGATGTAAAGAAAATGGTCTGCGCGGCTCCTTTTGTAACATGTCTTTGCAAATAAGGCATCTATATCCATGTACCATGCTCTCCTTGATTGTCTCAATCCATAGATGGCCTTCTTGAACTTACACTTTAGTTGCTTTTGCCCTTCTTGAACAAAACCCTTGGGTTGGTCCATGAAGATGACCTCCTCAAGGTGTGGATTGAGAAACGCCATGACAACATCCATTTGGTGCATCTCCAAGTCCATGGTTGCCCCTATGGCCCCCATACATCGAATGGTGCAAAATTTGGCCATCGGTGCAAAGGTCTCATTGAAGTCCTCCCCCTCGACTTGAAAATATCCCTTAGCTACCAATCTGGCCTTATAGCGCACAATGTTGCCCAAAGCATCTCTCTTAGTGCAAAACACCCATTTGCATCCAATACTCTTGCGATCGGAAGGAAGGGAAGAAAGTTCCTATGTACCTTTACTCATAAGCGAGACGTACTCTGTTTGCATGGCTTGCTCCCACTTGTTTGCATCCGCACTTCTCATGGCTTCGTCCATGGTATTTGGATCTCTCACAAACGTTACATTTGCACGCTCCACTTGGTGTTGTGGCAAAACGTAGTTCATCCACCATTCTCCAGGTGATCTGCGCTCTCTCGTGGGATATCTTGGCTCCTGGGACGTCTTTCTTTCACCACCATCATCACTTGGAGCTACACTAACTTTCTTCTTTGGTATTAGTGTTGTCATCAGCTCATCTTTGTCTTTGTCTTCTGTTACCATTTTTTGCAAACATGGAGATTTGTCCACCTCAAGGTCTCCATTGCTCCCACTTGGACACATCTCCAAAGACTCGCTATCCTCCCTCTTATCTTCAATGAAGGTCACATCTCGACTCTTAAAGATCTTCTTAGTTTCTAAATTCATGAGCCGATAAGCCTTGAAGCCTTCTCAATAACCCAAAAATAAGCACTTGGTGCCTTTGGCATCAAGCTTGGATCGTTGAGGGCTCAAATCCAAGGCATAGGCCATACATCCAAAGATGCGCATGTGGCCAATGTTAGGCTTTCTTCCACTCCATGCCTCTTGCGGTGTCATTGATGCTACCGCACTTGTGGGACACCAATTGCGTATGTATGCTGCATTAGATACAGCCTCCGTCCAAAACTCATATTTGAGGCTTTGTGCATGCAACATCGCTCGAGCCATCTCTACAAGCGTACGATTGGCACGCTCCGCTACACCATTTTATTGTGGAGTGTGTGGCGCTGAAGTTTGATGTTGATTGCCATGCTCCCTTATAAAGGCCTCAAATGCCTTGGACATATACTCACCGCCATTGTCCGATCTCAATACCTTAAGCTTATGACCACTCTCATTATCTACAAGGGCCTTCCATGCCTTGAACCTTTCAAATACCTCACTCTTGCATTTGAGCATGAACACCCACACTTTCCTCGAAAAGTCATCAATGAAGGTAAGGAAATATCTTGCACCACCTATAGAAGTGGTCTTCATGGGGCCGCACACATCGGAGTGCACAATCTCCAATACCTTGGCTGCCCTCATTGCTCCCTCGGTCGGGAATGGTTTCCTCGCTTGCTTGCCTTCAATGCAAGCCTCACACGTCAAATCACAAGCATTTTTCTTCACTTGCATGCCACTCACCATGCTTAGAAGAGCCTTTACACTCTTCACATTTAGGTGCCCCAATCTCTTATGCCAAAGTTCCATAGTGTCTTGCACCATTGCATCTTGAGCTACACAAGCCCAACTTGAACCATTCACCATTTTGAACTCAAGTTGGTACAAGTTGCCTTGCTTGGGTGCCAAGACAATCAGCTCTCCATTTGGTGCCCCTAAAATACAACCTTGGTTGTTAAATTGCACCTTCAAGCCTTGTAACATCAACTTGCTCACCGAGAGTAAATTGGCATGCAACTTGGGCACATGCAATGCATTTTGAATGCGAATCTTCTTCATCCACCCCCTTGACATTGACCTCCACCACAATGCATCCCATGCCAATGGCCTCCACCATGCCATTGTCACCTAAATACACCTTGCGGTTGCTAATGGGTTGGTAGGTGAGAAAAGCTTGTCTCTGTGGTGTCATGTGTTGCGTGGCCTCCAAATCAATAATCCATTTGAACATGTTGCGGTCATCATAGCCATTACTTGCTGCAAATGCAAAATCCTCCTCCACTTCAGTGACTGTCGCTTTGTTGGCACTCTCCGCCTTCTTAGACTTCCAACAATTCCTTGCAAGGTGGCCGGGTTGACCGCAATTTTAGTATGTACGTGTCTCTTTGCGTGGTTGAGAGGCCTCTCCTTTCCCGTTTTGTGATATAAGAGCTGCCCCTCCTTCGTTAGATTCATTCTCCTTCCTCTTGGATACCTTGTGCATCAATCTTGCTGTCACATACTCAAGGGTGAGCTCCTTCATGGATCTTGTCTCCAAAGCCGTAATGAGATACTCAAAAGAAGTGGGTAAACTCTCGAGAAGAGTCGTGACAATGTCTCCATCTGTCAAAGACGCCTCCAAGCAAACAAGTTGGTCCGCCAGCCCCTTGACCTTGTTGATGTGGTCAAGCATGTCTTCTCCCTCTTGCATCTTGCACGTGAAAAACTTGCACGAGTAAAGAGAATATTGGACAAACTCTTAGTCTCATGGATGTTGCAAAGCACCTTCCATGCTTCTGCTGGTCCCTTGCAAGATCGAATGTGTGCAAGTTGTCTATCCAGAAGATTGCAAACAATCATGGAGAAGGCCTTCTTCACCCTCCTCTCGTAAGATTTCTTGGCCTTGGGATCAGCGTCGGGAGGAGGAGGCTCCTTGGAGTCCTCCACAATCTCCTACAAGTCCTTTTCTGCCAAGATCATCTCCATCTTGAACTTCCACAAGCCAAAGTTCTCTCCATTGAACTTGTCAATGATCCGAACACCCTCTCCCTCACCTGTGGCCATAGTGCCACGTCTCCCACTCTAATAAAGTTTTCAACAACTCAAATCAACCCTCAATGGCTCTCAAATCTTACAACCAACACTCAGGTGGTTGCAATCTCTCCAATGTAATTCCAAATGATTACAACAACTCAAATCAGCCCCTCAATGGCTCTCAAATCCCACAACCAACACTCACGTGGTTGCAATCTCTCCAATGTAACTCTAAATGATCACAACAATTCAAATCAGCCCTCAATGGCTCTCAAATCTCACAACCAATACTCAAGTGGTTGCAAACTCTCCAATGTGACTCCAAATGATTACAGCAACTCAAATCAACCCCTCAATGGCTCTCAAATCACACAACCAACACTCACGTGGTTGCAATCTCTCCAATGTGACTCCAAATGATCACAACAACTCAAATTAACCTTCAATGGCTTTCAAATCTCACAATAAAATAACACTTGATGTAAAAGAATACCTTTCCAAAGAATAAGATCTTGCTAAAAAAAACCCTCCAAAAACGACCTCCAACTCCACTTGCTCTCAACCTCAACAGTGCGCCTCCAACACGCCTTTGCAAAGCGATCTCACCTTTAATAGCAACTCACATGAATGGGCCCATAACCTATTGTAAGAAGAACACAAAGGCTTTGTATTCCAATGAAAAGAGGACACAAACAAGTACTAGTAAGAGGTAAAAAAACCAAGCAAGGGGTTGCCCTCTTATACTACTCTACTAACAAATGCCATAACTAACCTTATGGGTTATATCAACATAGAAGGTTGCCCCTCTCTAATATCACACTATCCCTCTCTAATATCACGCTTTCCCTCTCTAATAACACCTTGGTTGGCTACAAACAACTCCTAACTAAAGTCACTCTCTAACTTCAACATAAGAAGTGCATGATGGAAGCACATCAGAAGGATATTGAAAAGGAACGTTTGGAGCCGACAAAATTGAGGTTAAATTTTCTTAAAGGAATCAATAACAAAAACCCCTTTGACTATGTCGTGGATGTGTCTGGTTTAGAAAATTGTGCTGGAGAAAATGAGATGCGCTCTAATGAAGTAGTGGAGCTCCAAAAGAAGGTAGCTTATTTTAAGAGCTATGAAAGGAAATTGGAAGAGGCCATTACCCACTGCCATATTTCACTTAGTTGGTAGAATTTGTTCCAGAAAGTTTGGAAATTTGATCCTACTTTTATAGATTGGGAGCGCTTGAAAACAACATAAAGATGGAAGAAATAGCGATGCTTGTCGAGATGGAGAAGAAGAAAAGGAATTCTTAGGGCAAGGTAGGTGTTGCATGACACAATTTTGTTGTTGCGGTTGTTGTAGGATTATACACTACCCTGTACATGTAAATATAATAAAGTGTACTATCCATTTTGAAAATTCTAAGCAAGTATGGTAAATCCAACATACTTCATTGTCGAGCCTAAATGTATATGAGCTTGAATTCCATGATTTGTATAATTTTTGATTAATGTATAGACATGAATGTCTATGATTGTCAACTTCTTTACATTTTTGTAGGCATATATGAATGTGTAATGATATATACCAATATGAGAAGCCAGAACAAGGATCTATAAAGTGTTAAGCAGAAATTGACAAAACACAAAGTAAAAAAAAATGAGAACGCAATAAATCAAAGAATTTTTTTTATTTTTATACTTTTTTGAAGGCAATTCTTTGATGAAACAATTTCGAAATTGATGATAATGAATTTTGTAATTTAAAAGAAGAAAATGAAAGCTCAACAATGTTTTAATAGAAGATGTAGAAGAAATGGATATGTTTAAAATGACACAAGCATTGTATTGTTAAGGGCTTTTGCAAATGAGCCTTAAAGAAATCCAAAATCTTAGAAGAAGAATCACACTAGGAATTCATCTTCAAAAAGTATATAATACATTTTTGAGAAGTCAAAAATTAACTGGGGTTGTACTTGTTAGGCTTGTCAATCTCATTTTTTTTTAGTCTTCAATTTTTTAGATTCCATATGCAAAAAGAGAAGTCAGTGATTTGCCTAGTTTTTATTTATATTTTTTGGAACAAATAGAATAAACCATTGCATTAGAAAAGCCCCAGTATCTAAACCACCAAGCCGTTACAATTGGTCAACAAAGATTTGCATAGTTTTAACAACCAAATGATCAAAGATTATAATCTTTGAATCATTAAATGATTTTCTCAAATTTTTTCTTCTGTGATTTTTTCCATTAGTTACGTGTGTAGCTCAAATTTATACGGTTATAATATAAAAAAATTGATTCAACTTATATGAATGTTGGCTTCTGGTTTAGGATTTGGAGAAAATTCCAAGAGGCTCAAAATAGGCCTTGTGCAATTAAATGATAACATTTTTGTGGCCTTTAACAAATCAATTTTTTTTATTTTTTGTGGATCGTAGACTCTAAACTCAATCCTCCGCAACAAAGATTTAAAGCTCAAAATTCATTAGTGCACAAAAAAATAAATTAAGAAGGCTTAAAGTTTATTGATGTTCTTTTGCAATGTGCTTTTGAATATTTTTTTTTTCAATTTAAAGTGGAAACGCAAATATCTTGTAATCTCTATTGTCTAAATTTTTGAATTTTGTTGCACACATTGTCCTACTTGCTAGGTATATGATTCTATGGCTATATGAGCATAAAACACCCTTTAATCTATGCTATAGAAATTGCAGTCTTTACCCCTAAAGGACCAAATACCATTTTCTGGCAAAATAGCAATTTCAAGCAACTCACTACGAATGAAAATTTTAATTTTTTTCTTTGAAATTTTTCACGCAAGATGTGCCCAAGGAGTAGCTTCAAGGCCCAACAACTTTCATAACTTTTGACTACATGGATAAAAAGTTATTGTATGATATGTAATTTTTTGAGTTTGGCAGGCAACCCGGGCAGCTCAAAAAAATTCTTTAAAAAATATTTTATTGAAAAATAAAAATTTGAAATTTGTTTAATAGATTTACATATACTTGGAAAGTTTTGAACCATCCCATTTGGATTGACGAGTCAAAAGTTATGAAGAGTTTTAATTTGAAGGTACTTACGGAATATGAATTCTACAATAAACTTTGAAGTCCTTTATCTAACTCAATTTTCAATATTTTTGAGTAAAACAAAAATATTGGGTGTATATTATTTATTACAACATTGCGATTGTTGAAATTAAAATTTCTCAATTCCATAATTAAATTCTTGACAATTTAGTATTTTGAATCATTCTCTACTTCTTTCTACTTACTATTTTTTCCTATATGTTGTACAATTCCAAATGATCTGAACATTTTCAAACATGTAGACAACTTGCCTTGAAGAATGAATCCAAAGAGTAACCACCATTTTGGACATTTTTTTCACACAAATGTGTCCTTGTGAAGGGCTGCTTGCCTGGATTTTTGCAGTGATTAAAAAAGGACTTTTGTCAATTCAAACGCTATTATCTTGCAATCTACATGGTGGAAAATTCTGAAATTTTTTCCACATCTTTTTAAACCAATGTACTACAAGATTCTACAGTTACATGTGTTCAAAAAAGTTTTTTTTCTAAATTTGGATACTTGTATTAGAAGTGGCAATTTTGGAGCGATTTTGGTGAAAACATAGTCAGAAACCCTTAGGGATTAATTGATTACATGCAAAACAAAAGGCATTGGTGTTTTAGAGGTTCAGAATCTAAAGTCTTCTACCATCTCACAAATTCCGCAGAATTCATTATATAGCCCTATTTCGAATCATCCCTTTTCTTTTCCTAACAAATGGAATTTGAATCATATTTGGGATTTCATAGAGATAATGAAGTGTAGATATGCTTCATTAGTCGATTTTTGCCGGCATCCGCGGTCTCTCTTTTATCCGAGGTTGCTGCAAGACCCGCGGTTACCGTAGCCTAAGACCCAAGGTCGCCTTTTACTTGCAAGTGAACGAGGTCGTTGATTTCCCGGTATTCGAGGTCGCACTGTACCCGAGGTCACCCCTGGTAAACCTGAAGTCGCCCTTGCTGAACCAGCACTCGTTGATGGGGTGACCTTGGGTCGTGAAAGTCCGTGACTATAAAGCCGGGGGGTAATCTTTCTTTGACAACTTGCTCTGAAGATTAGACTCTTGACTTGAATCTTCAAAAGAGGCTTCTTGCAGACATTTTGGTTCTTTGGAGGGCAATAACCTTGCTTTGAGGGATTCAAAAGAACACTCTTAGCAGGGAACTTTGTCATTACTTCTTATACATTATCAAGTTCATTGATTAAACAGTTTTGTGTTGAACGTATTGCGGATAAACAAGATGGTTGGACGAGGCGCTGGTGGGGAAGATAGTGCAAACGATACACGTAAAGCCACAAAGGAGTGGGACCCCTGGCTAGTACCGTGCACTGAGGATGATACTTTTGCCTATCCTTGAAAATGCGTATTCTGTGGGTGGAGCAAAACATTTGTAAAGAAGAGGGCATTGAGTCATTTTGGATTTGGTGGCTCAGACACGTCAGACCATTGTAAGAAAATGCCTAGGATTGTACCTGATAAATTTAGGGATTGTCAAGGGGTTGTCCCTAAATCCATGAGCTACGAAGAGATGTATGAAGATCCGGTTATTGGCAATGCTGATGAGTCCGTTGTTCCACCTGCACCAAACATTAAGGGAGAAGGCTTTGCAAATCCTAGTGGTACAAATGAGACACTGGCCCCTACCCCTAATTCAGTTGATTCCACACCTGCGATGGTCCGGAGAAGGATTAATCAGCCAACCGTTTCCCGTCAAAGTAGTAATGATGAGGCATTACAAGTGGGCCTGAGGCAAAAGCTAGATAAGATGTGGGCTTTTTTCTTTTATGAGGCCAACATTGCATTCAATGTCGTGCGACCCCCCGCCTTTGTAAGCGCAGTGAAGGAAACAGCTGTAGTTGGATTTGTGTACCATCTGTCCTCATACAACGCAATGCAAATGAAGATGATAGATGTCAAAAAGGAAGCCGTTAAGAAAGTGGTCTTTGAGCGGACTACAAACTCAATCAACCAATATAGGGCGACTTTTTGTTTGGATGGTTGGTCGGATACCAATGTCCGTCCATTGTTGAACATGATGCTCGTCTGTCCTGCCGAGGATGTCTTTTGGAGATTGATCGATAACACTGGAGACATAAAGGACATGGCTTATACAACAGAGAAGATGGGGAATTACATAGACGAGGTGGACTCTTTGAACATTGTCCAATTATGTACGGACAATGCCGCAGTAATGACTAGGGCCATGACAAGCTTGGAAGAAAAGTACCCTCATTTGTATAGACAAGGGTGTGCTGCATACATTTTGGACTTACTTTTAGAAGACTAGGGAAAGTCTCAATCTATGAAAGATTTGCTACAGGAGTGTAGAGATATTGTGAAGTACATCAAGAACTATCAACACACGTTGGCTCTTTTTTGGAAGTGGTCACCCAACAAAATCTTGCGACTTCCTTCTGAAACACGCTTTGCCACCAACTTCCTAATGATAGACCGATTGATGGATTGCAAGCAAGCATTGCATTCCGTGATTAATGATGACAGCTACATGCAATTTGAGTTCAGTTTGGTGAAGAGGAAAAATAGACGCTTAATTCAAGCCCGAGCAAGACAGATCCGTCATAACATTCATTCGGAGGCGTTTTAGGTAAAATGTGAGAAGTTCTTGCATATGGTAGAGCCCGTACTCCTTGCTCTTTGTCATTCTAATGGAAAAATTCCGGCCAATCCCTGAGCTTGGATAATAATGAAGAAATTGAAAACCAACATGTATAGTTTGAGATGAGCGCCATTTTGGTTGGATCCAATGTTGGTAGACAGATACAAGAAGCAATTTGACACCCGTTGGAAGTTGATGCATACAGACCTGCACTATGCGGGGGCACTCCTGAATCCATTTCTAGCATATGTCCAAGAAATTCTTGCCGATGGCTAAGCCAAGTGAGCCTTGAATCAAGTCATACGGAAAATGAGTCAGTCTTTAGGAGTGTTGGCATTGGAAGCAATGGATGAGCTGACGCAATTTGAAGAGAAGATAGGGCCTTTTGATCCCTTATTGGAGGCTCTCGATGTCAATGAATATAACTTACTGCCTCATCAGTGGTGAAATTGAATGGGTGGCAGTGCTCTTCCAAAGATAGCAAAGAGAATTCTAGGTTTGAAATACTCAACATCTTCATATGAAAGGAATTGGAGCATGTATTTGTTTGAGCACAACAAAGTGCGGAACCGCCTGAGTACATCCAAGGCAAAAACATTGGTGTATATCTACGTGAACAACAAACTTGAACTCTAGAAACGTGGGTACAGTCCAACCCTTTTCTACGAGCAGCTCCTTTTAGATGCGGATGATGCTTCAGACCACAAGGAAAGATTGCCTTCCGGAGACGAAGAGGAGGTGGTTCCCAATTTCATACAAGCAGATAAAAACCGTATTGACGAAGAAGAGTGCTTGCGCGACAATGAATGGGCTGCAATGATCCCCCCTCAGCACAGTCCCCCTAGACAACGTTGATTTTTTGCAAACACATTTATGGATGGCAATAATGAGGACGGTGCTGCTGAGGAAGAGGTCCTACGTTCTCCTAAACAAGTGCGCGTTCGTGCATGGCATGAAGATACGACAAAGAATACCCCGCCATTGAGGGAAAGAAGTCCTGACGACAACAACGGTGACGTACATATTCCAATGCCAAATTTAGAACCACAGGCGAGATCACCGGTACCAACTCAGTCACCTTTGAAAACGCCAATGAATCTCTACAGCACTGCAAAAGGTATAGTGAGAAGCAAGCGTCAAGAACAGCGAAGTACTATTGATAAGGTCAAACATGAGAGAATTACAAATCTTGCAATATTCAACACAACAGCCACTTGAATGTCTGAAATTGACAAGTTTGATGATGATGCGCCATTGGGAGGTCTTTTGCCCATTAACCGTAACGAGGTCTTGAATCGAGGAAGAAGTACAAACTTGCCTATAGCCAGGAGGTCTGCACCAAGTTTACCAACCCCACCAATATGGCTGCAGGGGCATTGAGGTACACTAGCAAGCATTGATGAAGAAGTCCGTGGCCCAGCTCCACAACCCACTCAACCGTCATTGGTGTCGGGTCTTGGAGATTTGTCATTGGAAGTGTGTAGACATAGGACTGACAAGGGTAGAGGCAAAAAGCGTATTAGAAAACTTGAGAAGAAGATACGTAAGAATCATAAACATGCCAACCAAATTGTCTAGCAATATAGCATGGATGCAGGATGTTCCACCCAAAATGTTGGACAATCAAGCAGAGAAGGACGACACCCCACATCCAACATTAATGGACTCACCGATGTGAATAGGCTCACAAAATGATTAGTGCAAACAAAAGGCATAGCTAACGTGGATATTGAAGTACGGAATCTAAACTCTGAGATGGAACGTGAAGTACAAAATTTACCAGTACCCCGAGAAGCTGACGTGAACAAGAGCTCCAATGACAACAACAGCAGTAGAGAGTCGCATGAAAATACAAACCTTGATGCTGATGAAGTGCCAAGCGATTCAACTTTCACACTCGAGGACTAGATGTACATGCAATGTAGTATTGTCATAAAGATTTAGCATAAATGTTATGTATTGAAGATTTGCAGTTGAAGTTCCTTGCTTAATAGCTTATTTGTGAGTATTTTTCCAATGCCTCAACAGGCATGTTAGACAATTACAGTGAGACATACATAAATATGGTTTGAATTGTTTTTGTTGTTTTTATCTCTGGTGGTTTGATGATAATCAAAGCCTAATTAAAGAAGTTCAACGCCATTACAACTTTGGTTGGAGTTTTCTTCACACCAATGTATGTGAGCTATTGCTAATATATAAAAAATTATTATTGATATTATTCTTGTGGACTCATATTGGATTATGTGTTTGAATTGGAGAGGGAGATTTTAACTTAAAAAATTTTCAAGATATACTATAGAAAACGTAAACTATAGAAGTTCCTAAAAACAAAATGTATTTTGCGGAATTGTACCCTCCATCACCCTTGTGGATACAACCGCGGTCGCTCTTGAATCCGCGGTCGCCTACAAAAATGTCAGCCGTGGTCGCTTCGTAATCCAACGTCGCCCTTTTTTTCACACAAGGTCGCCAATCACCCGAAGTCGCTCTTCTACAGAACCCGAGGTTGCTTCTAGACCTAAGGTTGCACCTGAATCAAAGTCGCCCAGCATTCTGAATCTGAAGTTGCCCAGCATTGTCAAATCGAGGTTGCCCAGCATTTTGAACCCCAAGGTCGCCCAACGTTTTGAACCCAAAGTTGCCCAGTCTTGTGAATCCGAGGTCGCCCACAAATCTGAACCCAAAGTCGCCCAACAGCCTGAATCCAAGGTCGCCCTAAATTTTAGACCCGATGTCGCTTTAGCTAGATTTGTACGCGCTCCCACCCAAAGTCGCCCACGCTGACGTGTGTTTGGATTTCTACGTTGATTTTCAAAGCCCACCACATAGTCAAAATTGAGTTATCGCGGGGTAAAATTTTTTATCCTTACGCGACAAGATGCAATGGTTGTTTGACACTTTGTCTTATACAACACGCAACATCAGACGTCCTATACGACACCAAACCTCATGAACATGTTAGACAAGACAACCCTGGCCTCAAATGGTTGTGGAAATTTTCCTAATCTATTCACTATTGATCTTCTTCTCCTACTTCATCCTCGTCCTTTCTTGCTCTTTACAAGTTTCTTGCTTTTGTGGTTGTGGAAAGCTTGTGTGAGTGGTGTTTAGAATGGTGTGAACTTTACAGATTGCATCTACGTCAAATTACACTCAAATGTACCACAAATGGGGTCAAACCCACTCAAATCTACAATGTAACTTCTATTAGCTATTGTTTTTTAATGCTAATCTATTAATTATAGGTATTTTGGTACTTTTTGACTAGTATTTTAAATCACATTGACCCTAATGCTAATTTATTTATCAAAAAATAAAAAATTCTTTATTATGGTTCGAATTGAAGCTCAAATGTCAACATGTCAGATTTTTAAATTGTAGAAAAGGGTTTTAATTTTGATGAATAATAATGTGATTGAATCCAAAAAAATTATGTATATAATCATATAATAGAATAAAAAAGGACCGTTCTTCTACAATTTGAATATTTTTGCATTTTCTATAATATTCAGAGATAAAAACTTGTAGACGTCCTTTTCAATATAAAAAATAATCCAAATGATGATTGTGTTAGAACAAAAAATGTATAGAATATTGACTTTAAGGTCATTATATAAGCTATTTTTGTAATTGAATGTCTAAATTTTGTATTAGATGGCATTAATAATTTGTCAATAATCATTTAATTAATTAAAAAATTATATTATTTTTAGTTCTAGATTTAATTATTAAAAGTTCTCTCAAAGAGTTGTATGTTTGAGAAGTATAAAAAAATTCAATGAAAATATCATTCTAAAGTGCTATATTGTAAAAAGACACTAAATTTAGCCTTAAAATTGGTGATTTATGTCTTTGTGAGGATTTTTTCTATAAAATTTTGTCTCCAAATTTTTAAAGGGACACATTGCAACACTATTCATCTATAATTTTTTCTTTAAAATGACAACATCAAAGGAATTTTTAGCTTTAAAAGTTCAAAAAAGGACTCAAGTCCTATTCTAGCAAAGTAATCTCAATGGTACCTTTCAGTGTGGTCTGACCCTTCTACCTATTTTTCTCCCTAACTCCCCTTCCCTTGTGAAGTTAGTACCTCTAATTTCTACTTAGTCTATCTTTCTTCTGATTTCTACTTCTACTTCTAGTCCCTAATCTACTCTACTTCTCCTCCTATTCCATCCATTTTTTTGTTCTCCTCTAACTACTCTACCTTCCCCCCGTTTAGCTCTCTTGGTATATGATTTTATTTCTTTTCTTTTATACAAAAAATAAAAATAAAAAAAATGAACTAAGACCAAGAGAATTGTTTTCCCTCCGAAAAGGATTGAACCAACTCTAGACTATGAGGCCAAGGCACTGGCCTGTGAGGTTGGGGTTTGGCTCTGGCCTTGAGGTTGGGGCCTTGGCTCTGGCCTGCCGTAGTCGGGATTGAGCCTTGGCTGTTGGGGTCGGGTTTGCAAGCTCTAGCCTTGGGCCTCCAAAAAAAAGAACAAAAAATTGGACTTCTTCTTGTATTTTCTAAGGGGAGAAAAAGACTATGATGGACAAAAGATCCAATAGTATTTGGCACAATGTCAAATAGTACAGGGGTTGGCACATCCCGCAAACCTTTCTAAATACGTATATTTCTAATCTTGGAAACTAAACTTTGAGCTATTCCAAGCATGTTTTGGAAACTAGACTTTGAAGAAAATAATTATGGAGGTTTTAAGCTTTGCCATCAAGTTGGATTTATTACCAACTTTAGGACTTCCTAACCTTGTAGGTCCAAAGCTCTGCTATCCAACAGATTTTTAACACACACTCTAGGACTAAGGAAATAACAGAAAGTCAAAACTCCGCCGCTCCAAAGAGGGAAGGGGGAGAGACAGTTTCAACGAGGAAAAAATCCTAAACTTAGGGAATGACAATCCCAAGGGGTTCAAAGCTCCATCATTTTGGAGGGAGGCCATACAATGAAAGACACTTTAGAAAAGCACATAACACCAAAATTATGAAGAACGCATACACGTGTTAATACAAGACACGCTTAGATGCTAAGGGCCCCCCAAAGGTATATTGTTAGGGTACGGTGGGGGATGTCTTTAGGGTTAGTACAAGACACAAGATAGACTTTCAAGCACAAGTTAGTACTCCTTTAACGCACAAGTTAGTATCCCTTTAACTCACAAATTACTGAAGTTAGTGACTGAAAAGACTCAAAACAAAGCCAAATGACTCACAAAGAAACCACACACACAAGATGGAAGGACCCCCAAGACCTTCAAAAGTTGAAAATTAGACAACAATAGAGACAAAAGTGCTCCAAAAACACCGTAGAAATTTCTTTGGCAAAAACGCCAAAAAATCCAACATAAGTTGGAGCCACAAATCCAAAACAAAAATGGGGGTGGTGTGTGAGGAAAAAGGACGCCCTTTCATAGGTTTTCCAAGGCACCCACTTCCCTCAAGTAACCTTTGTAACCTTATCAATTTGGATTTTCATCCTTATCTTCTAAAGTCTTCACAACAATTGGGTTTTACGCTGGTCCAATGTTGTATCTTTTGAAGCTCGCTTCAAAACTTTAAATGGATTGTGCCAATGGCTTCAAGGGACCATTTTTAGTCCGAGGATCCTCCTACCCCCTATTCTAACGTCTAAAATCTCTTTTAGGTTAGCGCTAACTAAGGTTAGTAAAAAGGTAAAAATCTAGATTTTGGAGTTGGTCTTTTTTGACCAAAGTAACTAGCTAGGGTTGTCAAGAATGCTCTAGGGAATAACAAAAGACCCCTTGTTGACTTGATTTTAACTTTGTACACTCCCTGGACACCGGTCAACTCTACGCAAATATCACAAATGGATAATTTGGAGGAATGTTGTTGATTGGGCCACCTCCCGCTATTGGAATGTCATGAAACTTGTCAGAGCGTATTATTACCCCCTAAAGCACTGAACATGCTTTTTTGAGAACATAGCTTTATTGGGCAGCTCATTAGAAGTGGAGATTTCATTTTTTTTCTTTGAAATTTTAACACAACATTTTCCCGAGGAGTAGCTCTAAGGCCCCACAATTTCCATAACTTTTGATTACAAGATTAAAAAGTTATTGCATGATATGTCGTTTTCATTGCTTGGCGGGCAGCTCAAGCAGCAAAAAAAACTTCTTTAAAAATCACTTTTAAAAAAAAAAAATTTGAAATTGGTTCATCAGATTTATATGTAGGTGAAAAGCTTTGAATCATTCCATTTGGATCTATGAGCCAAAAGATATGAGGATTCTTAGTTTGAGGGTAGTTATGGAATCCCAACTCTAAAATAAACTTTGAAGTCCTTTATTTAACTCAATTTTTTATATTTTTGAAAAAAATAAAAATCTTGGGTGTAGATTAATTATTAGAATATTATAACCGTTGGGATTGGCATTTTTCAATTCCATAAACAAATTCTTAACAATTTAGTGTTTTGAATCATTCTCTACCTCTTCCTACTTACTATTTTTTTCCTATATGTTGTAGAATTCTAAATGATCTGAATTTTTTCAAGCATGTATCCAACTTGTCTAGAAAAATGAATCCAAAGAACAACCACCATTTTAGACATTTTTTCATACAAATGTGACCTTGTGAAGGGCAGCTGCCCGGATTTTTGTAGGGACAAAAAAAGGATTTTTGTCAATTCAACCGCTATTATCTTGCAATCCACATGGCGGAAAATTCTGAAATTTTTTCCGCATCTTCTCAAACAAGTATACTACAAGATCCTATGGTTACATGTGTCCAAAAATGTTTTTTTTTCTAAAATCTGATACTTGTATTAGAAATGGCAGTTTTGGAGCTTTTTGGTGAAAACATAGTCAAAAATCTTTAGGGGTTAATATAAATGAAGCTAGAAGGATTTTTAATGAGATTTTATTGCAATTTGGGGAACTTCCATAAATTTTCCATTGTCGGTTTGGGCGGTTGACCGTCCTACGTTCAAGAAGGGTATTTTCCTTAGTCAAAAAATTCCAAAACTTTTTGGGGTACCTCTCATGGAGTTTCCTAAGAGATAAGGAAAATTCATGTTTTTCACTTTGCACACTCTGGTTGGAAGGGAAAAATTCACCTCCTTGAAGTAACCGGCGGTCAGGGAATCTTTTGCATGCAAAGAAATCTTGACAAATGAATTTTGCTTTTGACTTCCTGGCATGTTTCTAAACCAAGAGCACAATCTGGTGACCATAGATTCTTCCGCTGGTCCAATTTGAAAAAGTAACTCCTGTGGGCTAACATTTGGAGTTTCTACTATTTCGTCGATGGGATGGGGAAACTAAAATCTCTTTGGGAGAATCTTTCCAAAGACATCCCTAGAATTCCCTTGGACCAATTTATCCAAGTAGAGTCACATGCACAATATTTTAAGTTGTTTTGGGTTAAAATCCTCAAACCTTTAAACTCCTGCTATTTCTTGGGTTCTAACCTATTTACAAGCAGAATTTAGGAATCTTTTAGGGGTAAAACTTATTATTGACCAAAGGCTACATTGATATATAACAACCCTAATTTTGGTCTTATATTCTTTTTTGGTCTTTTTGCGTCTTTTTATAGCTTAAACTGCAAAGTTTCAAAAAAAAACACTATGAGTTCCAGGTGACAAATTGGGAGCCCACACCTTAGTCATAGAAACAAAAGCAAAATGCACTACTATCATTTAGAAAAAATATAAACTCCATCTCCTTTGGCTAATCGACTCAACTGCTTTACCTTTTGCTTGTAAATGGACCCACCAACAACAATTCTATAATGCACTCTTAACAAGTAGCAATGGTTAAAAAAATTGGCAATTCCCACTTCCTCAAGCATAATTTGGCTTCTATATACATCATTGGATTTTTACAGAAGATTGATGGATCCAACATTATCCGGAAAAAGCAGTTCTTTGTAAGTCCATTTTTTCTCATTGACATAATATTTTCTTTTGTTGACATGTCATATGAAATGTTTTTGCGTCGTTCATCTTCATCACCAATTTGATTTGTTTAGTTTTATCTATATGTGATTTGCTTTCTATTGCCTCTTCAATATAAATATTATCTTTGTTTTTAATACATTGACCAAGCAATTAAAAAAAATTTGTAAAGCAACAAGCAATTTAAATACAAATTCTACATCATCAATTTGTCATGATATATAGACCTACAGAATGACATGATATCAAACAATCTATAATTTATTATTTGGTTAGCCAATTATCTTTTTAAAAGTGTTATATTTAATATAACGGCCATATTTCATTCTAAAATAAATCATATACACAACAAGAGTAACAACTTTGCCTTCTCTAATAAAGTATTTCTTCTGTAAAAAACTTCTAAAAAAGCCTAAATCATTTAAAGATGCAAGATTGGTCCTTTTACATGTTTGTGAATCTTCTCACCTGCAACAACAACAATATTCTTGTCAAGTTATTCTAGATATTTGCTAACCTTTGAAAAGGCAATGTGTTGGACAAGAAGAATATTATATTTATCTTTGACGTTTATGTTATCTTCTAATAAACCATATTGGGGTAGTTGCAAGAAACACCTGCCGGTTTTGGCTCAAAACGGCCTTAGTATTGGAGTACTGTGACTTTTTCAAATAATTTTTTTTTAAATAAAATAAAATATGAATAGTTTGTAAAGCATTCAAAATAGTATATATGTGAAAATTCAGACCTAAAAAAATTTATCACTAAAAGTTATGCACATTCTAAGAGTGATGGAAAATACAAGAAAATACATAGTTTGAGATTTCATATTTAGAAAATAGTAAAAAAAATCAAAAAATTAAAGAAAAAAGAACTTTTTTCCTTAATTGAAGGTGCTTCTCCTCAACCATTTTTAATTTTGGGAAAAACAAATTGTATTCTCTGCACATGCGCAAAGGTAGTACACTTTGAGCATATATGGAAGGTGGACACTTTATTTTTTTTTTAAAGTTTCTTTGTGGGCTTGTGTAACTTTAGTAGAACTCTTTGCTAAACAATTTTCATCTTCAAATTCGCATATTTGAGTTGGAAATAGTACTAAAAACCTCCAAAATGGCCAAAGTAGACATCCAATTGGGGGCAATTTAAAAATAGAAAACTAATTGGAAAAAATTGGAAAAAATTACACAATGTCTGAAACTACCACATGTACCTTCATTTCAAATTTCATGAGAAGAAGACATACAATGCAATAGTTATGAGCAAAAATGTATGTGTCCAAGGCCAAGGGGACACCCAAAAGGACAAGTGTTTCTTGCAATGACCCATTGTTCTTTTGAAAAACAACGACAAATAAATAGTAGGTGATTCTTACTTGTTAAATATATATCCCAAAACGTGACTACTGTTGTTGAAACAAGAGGATTGTAGAGCTTTTTTCTAACATATAGAAGATCCTACATCATTATTATTGAAGCATCATTCACAATTTCAACATACATTAGAAACAATTAGTGTTTAGGCCAAATACTCTTCTAAAGATACTTTCTAGCATCAATTTTTGCGCTTGCTATCACCATCTGAGGCAAATAACCCCACAGCGGTCCTACTTCCTTTTCAAGATATATTTGTAATATTTTTGTACCATTGCTTTGGCACATACAAATGTTTGAACTTTTCCTAATATTCAACAAATAATATAGTGATATACCAACTTTTGGCATATCTTCTCCTAATGGATTAGCTTACTAAAATCTGATACATAGAATCATTTTGTAAATTTTCAAAAGCATCTGACATATTACTTCAAGTAGATGATGAAGGTTGGAGATCAAAAATATATTCATGACTTGGAAGTTCAAGTGATTTTTTAAAACCACAAAAACATCAATTACGTCTAGCCTTCTATTCTATATTATAAGTTCCAAACATTTTGTTTATCCTTACGACAATCGAATGGAATTAGCCATGAAAAAATGTATCTTCATTGATACCAATATTGTATAAGGACCTATCTTGCAAAAGTTTGGTTTGTATATATTTAAAAGAGATCCTTCTAAATTTTTATTCAAATAATTGTGTATCACAAAGCTCCCAAGTTCTACCAAACCTCAAATAATTTAATAGTACTAGCTAGGATGGTAACATTTTCCATTGACTTTACTACTTACTTTTTGAATTGAAAAAAGATTTATCACAACATCTCTAAATAGATTCAATAAAACAAGACAATTGTTAAATGTTTCACATCAAATGTTCTTTCGAACAACTCTACAATTTCAAGAACTAAAGAAGTGATCCTTCAACTAGAATAAACTAAAATTCTATTGAAAAGTAATCTGTTGTTTTTATTGCACTTATTAAAGTCGTATTGAAAAAGAATACGTAACCATCTACAATTTGGCATCTTCTATTTCATTACCCTACTTGTTTCACAAACTCATTCTTTTGCAAAATTTTTATAATAACACATGATTTACAAACTTGCTCACCCTATAATACTATCATGGTTTCTAATTGCTTTGCTTGCATATGGAAATCAATGAAGCTGGGAAATCATAAAACATTTATCACAAAAATTTTGAGTACAATCAATGTGATGAAAAATTTCCTCAATAAATACAATTGCCTTTTAGACTTATAATATTACATTTGTAGTTGGGACCAAGATACCAATACTTGCCATTTTTTAAGCCATGCAATAAAAGATGGATATCAAGCATATCATCTTCTAATATCAAAAGACCATTATAAAAGTCATGGCATATTTTTTTCATGCAATAAAAATTTATTTCATCTTGAGGAATGTCTGCAACTTTTGGCACATATGAAGGAAGATATTTAGTTTTACTTGTTGATAAATTTTTGCCAATGATGCTTGGATTGTTAGCTAATAACTAGATCCTCCAATTGCTATGTTGTTCTTCATTGTTAAAATGGATGCATTTGCTCTCATATGTTGTCCAGTAGTATCCACAATTCCAAACGTGCCTTTGAAGCTACAAACTATACATCAACATGGATTTTTGTCAATAATTTCAATACTTATTATCAGTAGACGCAACACAAATTTAAGTTAGAAAGCACAATAATCAATTCAATATATAGTTTGCAATTGTCAATTTGATTGTATTGTAACTTTTTAAACAAAGGCTACAAAGTTTCATACAACAAAATGCACAGTATCAATATTCTGAATAATTTATATGCTGCTTGAAACAATTATGCTGTGTACATGGCTTTTGATTCATTCAAAGTAATGTTTGATAAATTGAGGTTGGTACTATATATAATAGATATCATGTAAACAAAAATGTGCAAAAGTTTATGAATGAATTCAAGAATTAAAGGATTAAAACACCATAAAATATGGGATTATAAAGATTCGTATCTTGTAAAGCACAATCTTGTAAAGCACAATCTTATTTTGCATCCACTCTTCTCTCCTCTAAAAGTGTACATTATCCTTCTCATTTTCTTGCAAAGCTTCTTTCTCCACCTTGACATGTTTATCGAAGTACACCTTCAAATTATTTTCATATAAGAAATCAACACCATTAACTTTGGGAGACAAATGAATCTTGAAATTTGATAAGTTGAATGAGGAGTTACTTTTCCTCTTGTCTTGGCACAGAATACAATACATTGTCCATTTTCCAAGACTTTTCTTGTTGTTGTTAATTTGTGGATAGTATGAACCTCTCAACTTGAATCCAAGGAATGGATCTTTTCCACCTTTTTTCATTTTTGAGAGATATAATAGCATTGACTTGTCACATTTTGCCTTTAAAATGAAGAACTCAAGAATATTTGATGCATTCTATAGTTCATCTTTCTCAAGAAACTCAATTAACCCCTAAGTGCCTAAGCCTTTCCAAATGTATTTTCCTATGAAAAAGAAGCATTGACTTATAATTATCCCAAATGAAGCAAGTTTTTTTTTTTTCCAAAATTTAACCGTATAGATGTTTAAAGAGCTTGCTTATTGGTATGCATACCAATTTTGAGTGAGAAATTGCATACGAGTTGTGAAATTATAACAAGAAAAATAGAAGAATTATATTTTTAGTATGCTGCCCCTCCCCACAATGTTTGAGAAATTTGCATATAAAAGTTTTTTGGGATGGAAGGTGATACAAAAACTAAAATTATTCTTAGCATACTAAAATACACTTTCAAAAAACTTGATTTCACATACAAAGCTATCAAACTCATTACACAATGGACCTTGCAATTGTTGAGATGTTTTTTTTTTATTATTTTACATTTGATAAGTAGAACTGGCAAGTAGATCCAAATCAGCACTTGCATGTTCAGATTTTCAACAGTGAAAATCAAGAAAACAAATTTTTCTTTCCAATGGGAACATTTTCAAAGAAAATGGATAAGTACTCAACTTCTTAGATCTCAAAACTAAGTAAAATAGCTCAAAACTGGGAATACTACCATGCGTTGTCCCCACCCTTTCTCAAAATAACGGGAATCACTCTACTAAGGCACAAGGTATCTTCTACATCAAGAAGGTAGTTCTCAATGTTGGCCTTGAGGTTTTTGACCCTCCCATTAAAGATGATGACATGAAAACCAACATTTAGTCAAACGGCAATAACTTTGACAATAATTAAAACTTTTGCATGAAACTTGTTGGGCCCATTAGATACACTCATGACACACATTTCTAAATGGATACTTAAAAAAATAAAAATACAATCACTATTCCTAGGGATGCCTTGAAATGACAGCAGTTCCCTTGTCACTCTAGGAACTCTCTAAAGCAAGGGTGATCTTAAAAGTACATAACTTTTGCATATGAACTTATAAAAAAATAAATCATCCACAACATTCACAAATACCACAACAGTCCAAGAAGTGCCTCATGTAGATCTTAAAAGTGCTTCATGTAGATTTTATTGTAAAATACATCTACGTGATCAAAGATGGTGTGATGCTAAAACCTCTACAAGGCGGAGTTGAAAAATTTTGTGGCTCAACATTTTCATTTCCAAAATCAAAGATTGTCGTGAATGAAGTTTCTACATGTTCACCATTGTTGTGTCCAAGAGGAAGAAAAAGAAGCCTATGCCACCATTTTGAGTTTGAACTTGGCTAATATTCAGCTCTCAGTTGGTCGGTTACATCCACTCCTTGAATGAATGTACTGTATTGAAAATGCATAGGAGATGTGTCCACCAACTTTTGCAGTTGTCCTACTTGCCATTGAACCACCAGACACTTTTTGCCAACCCCATGGATTGACAGTGCAACCATAGACATAAAGAAAAATGTTTTCTTGTCAATCCAAACTATAGCACTAAGTTGTTTAAATTTATGCATATGTCCCCATTTTAAATGCCCTTGAGTACACTTTGTGTAAAGGAATTTAGTAGACAAAGTCTTTGGAAGGCCAATGTAGTTTGCTCTAACCATGCCCCTCGCATACGTGCCTTTCTTCAGAAGATCCATAAATAAAGGCACCGAGGAAAAAAAATTATCCATGATCACTATATGTCTTCTATTTTCCAACCCACACAATAATTCATAAATTACATTTTCTCCTTGCATTGTCTCACCTTTTTTGAACCTTTAATCTCGGGAACCTCCTTGTCAGCTCCACAATATACTTCAAATGTCCATACATACCTTGCTTTCAAATCAGTGAGGCACCAAACTTTACTCCCCCATTTTGTTGTTTTTTGGGGCATATATTGACAAATGGCACAATATTAGTACTCTTGTATTGTACCATCATCTCATCAATTGTCACCTTGTCCCCCAAATTCCACATGTCTTTGCACCGATTTGTAATCTCAACTAAAAGCCACCTCAACTTCACCAATTTGTAAAACTCTACATTTGATCGGTCTGTAATTGTTCCATGATCATTATGCACATTTAAATACCTTATGATGTGCTCATGATGGTCTTGTGTCATAATAGATGATATAATCGGGCACCATAGAAAGTTGCATGATTTCTTCCAATAACATCTTACATTTGGCTTGATTTTGATCCCCATATATAAAGATATAGCCAAAAAGGCCCTTAACTCAGGTGGGTGGAGCACAACCCATGTTTCTCCACCCCACAACTTCTTAGAGGTACTTTTAGATTAAGGATTTATCTCAGAGGCATACCTATTAGTCTTGGCACATATGTTGCGTAATGTCTTCTAAGTCCAAAACTTATGGAATAAGCCTTATAAAGAGGCATTCCTTATGAAAGTTTTGGCAATCCCGGGGTGGGATCACTAAATGCAATTGGTGCTAGATCAAATATAGTGAATGTCTTCCGCAATGAACCATCATTGTAAACCTCCTTCAAGCCTGGTAATTTTTCTTTGCCTTTTCTCTCCACAGTCTTATTTTTACCCGCATGGCCGCATGCTTACTTTGTGCCCTACAAATTGTCACGCATGCACAAAAACAATAAATGA
The DNA here is from genome assembly GCA_963969595.1 of Neckera pumila. Classification (NCBI taxonomy): domain Eukaryota; kingdom Viridiplantae; phylum Streptophyta; class Bryopsida; order Hypnales; family Neckeraceae; genus Neckera; species Neckera pumila. Next base: position 37,259,247 of record OZ018408.1, on the reverse strand, counting down.
CAAGCATATGGAATTTGATTAGAAATAAATCATTTGCTTCAACCCTTTGAGCTCTCTAAATTTTTTTCCCTTTTTATGATAATATTCAAGTCTTGTAATAAATGCTTTAATTTATAGACTTTCATTTATACTACACTAACTAGTGAAATTCGGTTGCACTACCTCTAAAAAAATTTCTTTGGTAAAATCAGAATATCTTTTTTTTTATGAATCTTTTGAATTTTAAATTTAACACACATGTTATCAACGTAAAGATGATTTTATGGAAAAAAATTCATGGTAAAACATCCTTTCCTCAATCTTTGGGATAGTGTCAAAGTTGGCAATAGTGAAATTTTTCTCACAATACTAGTAAAAAACAGTGTTTTGAATGACTAGTCTACAATGACTATAGCAGTCATTGTGCAGTCATTTTGCAATCATTGTTGTCATAACATTAGAAGGGATTTAAGGGGCTTGTAGGGCTGCAAGTTCCCCTGCATTCCCAGACTACAAAAACACAGCTGTAGTAGCTGGCTAACGTGGCACAGCGACTGCCACGTCATTTTTTGAAAAAAAAAAAATTGCTCAAAATGATATTTATTTTATTTATTTTTAAATTTTGACATGCCTGTACCGCTGTTCACTGAATTTGGCCAAATTAGGAAATGGGCCTAAAATAGCCCTCCAAGGCCCCCCAATCCCCTCTAATGATGATTGCAACAATGGCTGTTACAGTTGTTGTGGACAAGTTATTTATGGCCTGTTTTTACTTGTGCAACTACACATGTTGGTAGATTTTAAATATTGCTTTGTGTATAAATATTTTGACCTTGAAATCTAGCTCACATATTATCAATATAGAGATGATCCTGCCAAAAAAAGTTAAATATAAATATTAAAAAATTTCAGCCCGTGGGAGGGTGTCAAAGTTAAACAATTATCAATTAAACAACAATTAGTCAAAGTTGGCAGCACTGAATTTTCTTTCATTGCAAACTCAAAAACGCCATTTTGATTGGTACCCACTGTAAAATAGTAAAGGCAGTGTCACTTTGCATTAAAATCGCCTTAGTAAAGGCTGAATTATTTTTTAGAAATTTGAAATTCACTACATAAATAAAGCATTACTTGTTCATGCAAGTGATCAATCAAATAAAAAGTAGATGAAAAGTTGGAGCCTCAAATTGCACCCAACAACCTCCAAAAAAGTTGCAAAAATAGTTATGGACAAAGTGAGCAATGAGTTGGTCTAACTTTTGCAAAAATAATCAAGCCATAACTATTTTTGCAACTTTAAAATGTATCTGCGGGTTTGTTTTTTATTTTTTTTCTTAAAACACATGGACCATTGTATCCACAATTTTTAATATAATAATCGGTGTTTAATTGATAATTGTTTCAATTAAGTCAAATTGAATCCAATCAAGCTACAAAATTTGGCTTAATTGGATTTAATTTGACTTAATTGATACAATTTAACCTCTAAAAGCCCAAGGGATTTGGACAAAACACAAATGTGTTATAAATATAGGTTTTTATAATTTTTTTGAAGTTTGCATCAAAGAAGATAATGTGAAGCGCAAAAAATTGAAAATATCTGTACAATCAAAATTATAAAACTATTTTTAGATTCTCTTCAAATGAATTTTGAAGATATAACTTCAAAAACTAATCAAAAGTTTAATTTCTATCTTTTGCATTTGACATTTTTTAAATTGGTCAAAATTGTGGTTTCTATTGATTTGTAAAATAATGCATAAGATCTAGAAATGAGAATACAGATACTTTCTCCAAATAGTAAGTATTTCAACACAAGGCAAATTCTAAGTACTTTGTGCTATTTCTCTTGTAATTTTGTTTGATTGTAGCAATCTCAATTTTGAATATAAATATAGAAAGACAACCCAATTTTTTTATTTAATTTTTCTTTTCCGCCCCATAAGTCTACCCAAATCAGGTAGCGATCAAAAAATGGTGGTTTGAGCGCTTAGGGGGTTAAGTTTCAAATAAGCCAAATTCAGTAGCTATTAATTACAAAAAATCTGAACCCTCTACAAGGCCGTTAGGGTCTCAACAAATGTGCAATTACAATGAATTTTTTTTTTTTGAATTTTTTTTTTGAATTTTTTTTTTTTAAATAAATTTTTTTAAATCGGAATTTTGACGGGACGCTTTGGCTGATTGCCATTAGAAAAAATTGTAGGCCTCTGGAGGGCCGCTCCAAAGTGACCCAACCAATCTATTACTTGAAAGTAGGCATGTAGCCATAGTGAGTAGTCAGAGTGTGTGAATTTTGGGAAGGATGTCATGACTCACAAATGTGATTGTAGTACAGGTTGGATTAACTGGATAATTAATCAAATTCAATCAAATTAACCAAAATGAAGTGGATTTTGATGCAGATTGTCAAAAAAACTAGAAACACTAGTGATTTCAAATTAGCTTTATAAGCCAAATAGTTTAGTGAATGTGAAGTTGAGAAGGGAAGATATTTATACAAGTGAGATAGCAGTAGGCACAACAGTCCATATGGGATAAGTCAATTAGAACTAATAAGAGCACAACCACTCATAGTTAAGTAAAAAGCAGAAATTGTGTTAAAAGTCAAATTTCAAACCTCATTTAGGCATAGCAGAATAGTTTTTTTCAAAACTCTTTGAACCACAAAAATGTGTAGAATCAATGTGGTTTTCATCTCCAAAAATCCGTTTGAGGTTTGGAGCTTCCTACAAAAAGTAATGAACAAAATTCTAAAAGGGGCTGGAAGCAAAATTTTCTTTGACATTTAAACACCCTTTTAGAATTTTGTCTATAACTTTTTGTTGGAAGCTCCAAAACTCAAACGGATATTTTGAGATGAAAATTACATTGATCCTACACATTTTTGTAGTTCAAAAATTTTTGGAAAAAATTATGCTACTATGCTTAAATGAGGTCTAAAATTTGACTTTTAATAGAATTCTTGAATTTGAACAATGAGTGATCTCTCTTCAAAACATCCCATACTCTTTGAGATTTCACCATGGACAATTGATTTTTCTACATAAACAACCTCATCACCCTTCATTTTCACCAATTATCAATGAATTATGACTATCACATTGCCATTGAAAAAGATCTTGATAGTAGATGTCATTGGACTAATTTTGACATTTGATTTTTTCCCAAAACTTGTTTAGAATACAAATTGTGCAATAATCAAGGTTAAGGTGCATTATAATACTTGAACCTTGATTATTTAATGCCTTGTACTTGGATACTGAACCACTGATACATTTGACGTCGCAATGCAAGGTGAACGACTATAGGGAAAAAAACAATCATTTATCCAATTTAAATGTTATTGTGGGGTCCTTTCATCTGCTTTGGAGCGGCCCACTTGAGCCCTGAGATATTTTGTAATGTCACCTTAAGGATTGCTTGACAGCCTTTTTGGATTAATATTTTTACTAATTGCACATTCTCATGCATCAATTCAGCCCTGTAGAGGGCTCAAAATTTTCTCTAATATGAAGCTAGTTGCCAAAGCCAACTAGCTTCAATAGCCACTGAATTTGGCTAATTTGAAACTAAATTTTTTCTATTTAATCAATTTATTACAAGATGAGAAGAAGAGCTCTTTAAGGAAATGGGGTAGTGGTAGGAGTAACAAACCAAATGGGATATGCATCTTTATTCATTGTCAAATGAGTGAAGATACATATCCTACATGATTTGTTAATCCTACCACTACCACACTTCCATAAAAAGCTCCTCCTCTCATCTTGTATCCTACCGAATATCAATGAAGTTAATCCTCCACATTGCCACTAAGAAAAAACTTGGTGGTTGATAGTCATTTGGGTGATTGCAAGAAAGACCAATACTATAACATTATCACAAAGGGAATGCTAAAGCTTCTTTTTGCAATAACTTTTGAAGCATGACTCGCATGAACTTGAAATTTTTAATAGAGATGCTTCTTTTGAGTTTAATCATATATTTCATTGTTTTTAGAAACCTTCAAAAATCATTTTATATTTAAAAATCATTTAAACTAATATGTCACATTTTGAGTTTTAGGAATTTTTACTACATTAGAAGTGGATTGTTTCAAGAATGACCTTCTGTTTTTGTTCACTTTGGCCGTTTTTAGCCATTCTGGGGGGAATACAATAAAAATAAAAAACATTTAGAAAAAATATAAAAATATAAAAAACGTATACACCTATAAGAAGGAGGTACCCTATGAAGGAAAAGCAAAAAAAATTCTCTAAGTAGAAGAACTAGGAAAGTGTAGAATCACTAGAAAATGCATATTTTGGCATTTTAATTTGTAAAAAATAAGAAATTAGTTTTAAGAAAAAATGAAAAATGTCATTTGGGAAGACTTCATGGTAAAGAAATTTCACCAAAAAAATGAACCTGAAACCATTATACTTCAATGTTCAGAATTGTGTGCGCAAAGGAGCCTTCTTTGCATGGACATAGAGGATATACAATAAATATTTTTTAATGCCCCTTGGTAGAAACATGATTTCCTACTATAAAAATGGACCATAGAAATTTCAACTCTAAATTGTTAAATTTGGGGACTCCTTACGTAGTAAAAAATCCTAAAATTCAAAACATAACATATTAGTTTAAATGATTTTTAAGAATTTCTGAAAATTATGGAAATTGATTAAACTCAAAAGAATAATCTCTAACAAAAATTTCAAGTTCATGCAAGTCACACTTCGCAAGTTATTGCAAAAGGAAGCTTTGTCACTCCTTTTGTGACAATGTTTTAGTACTTTGCAGTACCGATCTTTCTTGCAATCACCCAAGTCCCCAAATTTAATGATTTAGAGCTTAAATTTCTATGGTCTAATTCCATAGTAGGAACTCATGTTTCTACCAAGGGGCTTTAAAAAATATTTTATTTTATATCCTCTACGTCCATGCAAAGAGAGCTCTCTTGCGCACATTTTTTCAAAAATTAAAGATGGTTTCAAGACTATTTTTTTGGTGAAATCTCTTTACCATGAAGTCTTCCCAAACGGACAATTTATAGTTTCTTTGAAAATTCTTTTTCCTATTTTTTTACAAATTAAAACGTCAAAGTATGTATTTTCTTCAAAATTTCAACTCATTCTTTTTTGTGAATAACTTTTGACCTAGAGTTTTTTAGGTCTAAAATTTTGGTGATATGCTATTTTTAGTATTATACTAGTTATCCTTATTTTATTTCATTTAAAAAAATAATAATGCAAAGCTCATAGAATTGGGAGTATTAGCCAAAATGGAACAATAACAAAAGGTCATTCTTGTAACAACCCATTTGATTATTTTTTGGACATTTTTTTTGGCACAATTTGGTTTGTGTGCAAGGTACATCCAAATATAAAGTGTTAAAAAATCAGGGTTAAGGTGCATCAGAGTACCTTAACCTTGTTTTTTTAATACTTTATATTTGGATTTTAAACCATTGCAAGCATCTAACATCGCCACTTCAGATGAGCGGATATAGGGGAACAAGCAATTTGTAAGCAAAAAACTAACTAACTTGTGGGTCCTTGGAGGATTGTGGAACAGCCCTTCGGAGGCCCTGTTTTTTCTCTAATAGGTGCATACAAGGCAAAAACAAAAAGACGTTGAGAAGGTGAAGAAGAAGCACACGGGAGGTGAGTGGAAAATTAGCAGCGCATGAGCACTAATAGTTAAGGTCATAAATAGTTTAGGTAATAATGAAGTTTAATTGTTGGCATTATTAGAAGGTTCTTTTTTAGAAGAAAAATGAAATAATAAAAAATTCAATAATAAAAAAGAAGGCTAAGGGGTGTGATAGTTGCCCTTTGATTGGATTTTTTTAATAACAAGTTCTTAGAATTGAATTTTGAGTTTTTAAATCTAGGACAATTGATACAAAAATATACCATTAAATTCTTCTCAAATCTCAGTGTCTTCTCATGCATTAGAAAAGTTAAGAATGCACTTGTCCCCTTGAGAATGAACCATCTTCAAGACCAAAAGCAAATAATGCTTCAAGTACATATAATTACTCGAGAATCAATGAAGAGCATTGCAACCTTAACAAAATTAGACACAAAAGCCTCCTTATGACTTAAAAATATGATGTCCAAATACGACATTTCTTTCGGAATGGAGGGAATATTTGTCAATAAATTAGGGATCTTGCCCAAAGATGGAAGGCAACAGTGCAATAAAAGTGCCCAAGATATGCAAAATTGTAAGTCTGTCAACAAGTTAATTGACCCCTTAGCACTACGATTCAAAAATCCGAATGATGGACAAAGAGGTTCAAAGAGCTTTTTGGACTACAAAACTTTTCATTCATCCAAACCAATGCTTGATTTTTTCTTAAATCACACTTTCTATATGATGAAATGGATGAAATGGAGGTAACTCAGGTAAGTAATATATATTTATAAAGATATAAATAAAAATATGCAAAAAATGTAAGAACCGATTCAGGCGGCGCAAGCCGCAAGCGGTTAACATTGTATGTCGGAACAAAATTTCTAAAATCCAACCGATAACCATGCCTGTCTATAACTTACTACGGCACTCCACCGCCACAAAATCGTCGAGCTGCCACAATTGTAAGCACAGCCCTCGAACCCAATCCAAACAAAAAGCTCGACTATCTGAATGACCGACTCTTGACAAAGAATCTGACAATACCGACAGTGCTTTCGGCCCTGCTTGTGATCCTATTGCAGTTAATGACACAGTACGAATGTAACAGTCTCGAGGATAACTGAACAGTCCACTACTCGTATTCATCACTGTACAGGTACAGTACTGCACTGCATGTAGGGGCACCAGATTATTAAATGCAAATGTCAAACTACGTACTGAGTTACTGACAACTCTCTCGCGGTGCATGAGGTCAGCGGTGCCAAATGTCACAGGTCAGGCTCATGCACATTAGAACTATTGGAAGCAGCGACGTCCGGAACATTTGACAAAAATTAACAAGGATACCGGGATACCAGTGTCAGTACATGCTAGCAACATGCTTACGAAGATTGTATTGTACAGTACAGACTGTACCCGACAAACGTAACTCTCCCAGAACGAGACATCGACACACTATTTACGGTGTGGGATTCGTACAAAATTCGTACAATGAATTTCCTACCTGAGGATAATTCCTTCCTTAATTGTCTAACAATAGTTCTACAACTCCTAAACAACGCTGGTCATCAATACCACAACATGGTACTAGTTGTGGACCTAGGTTTTCACAGCTGCATCAGCGATCTCGGCAGCCAAGGCTCGCAGAAACGCAGAGTATGGCGATGTGGTGAGCACATACACTCCGGAGGTCCCCATCAGGGAAGGACACTTCTCTTCCACGGTCTTCATTTCTTTCATGAGCTCGCACAAGGAAGCCTTCCACAGAGTCATGTTCAAAACATCCCATGGCAATGGCTCATTCCCTGGTAGAAGCACTTTCACATGCTCAGCCATGTCCAACAACAAGCTGCAAACCGTCTCTTTGTCCTTGAGATTTCTCATCAGAAAGTGTGTCCCTCGGTTGCACAAAAACTCAAGGCACTGGGAGTGGGAAATTCCATCCGAAACGATATCACCAGGCTCACCACCTGTGAACTTCTGGTCCTCTTCACTCACTGGACACCAGGAGAGTTCAGGAAATTAAATAATATCAGTTACGTTTCTGGATGATCAATGTTGCGTAAGCACTGAGCACTTGAGCTACGGACAGAAATAGATTCTGTTTTTAATAAGGGAAGAAATTAATTCCTTACAAAGGTGGTCGACACATGTTCAATCACCGTTGCTTGGCATACCTTGTTCTTCCAGAATCTTCATGACAGCGTTGTCTGAGTCCCGCCCTTCCTCGTTCTGTAGATGCCCTGCGATCATGTAGGCTTCACGAGCACCGTCAACAATGCGAGGCAACATGTGGGTCGACATGTTGGATTTCGGGAGCCTCTCCTCGTCGTCGTCGACGTTGAAATGAAGTCCAGGAACCTTCGTCTCCAAAATGTATGTCAAGAATTCGCTTCTTGTGAACTGCCCAGCTGCGGAGCTCAGTGCACGATCCAGCGTGAACGGACTCATAGTGGTGGCCTAAGTTTCTTCACACAAGCGATCTGCGCAGTCCAACTAACCACACATAGTTCAGAACCGATCTATCTTGTGATACAAAATTCAGAATGCATCACCGAGTGAGTCCAGTTAGCTACACTGAAAAGCGGCACACTCATAAACCACGCACTCTCTGTTCGCCATTTACCCTGCTTCTGGCATGCAAATCAAATCACAAACAAAGCGATACACAGTGCTAACTTACGAGTGCTAGAATACAAATTGGCTATATTTCCAGAAATTTTTGACCGATAGGTAGCTGAAGTCCACTTACAAGATCGACAGATTAGATTGGAAGGTCGTCCCAATTGGCAAGCATCGTGAACGAGGGTGTCCCTTGCAAACACAAGCTCAGAACTTTATAGGTATCCCAGCATCATATCAAATTGCCCGAAGGTGCCCTGAAAGTTGCATGGTTTATTGGCTCTGTCGGTAGGACAGAGACTACGACATCGACTCTTGTTTCAGAATCTGAGTTTCCAAATCCTATTCACAACCACATTCACACTTCACAATTGGTAAAGTTTGGTTGGAGTGGAAACGTGGGGTCCAACTCATCAATAAATTAAACTACGACACAGCCTCACGGTTTTTGTTCACCATTTGAGCAAGTTTTTTTGGGGGGCGATACAGCCTACAAGATCACCCTTCATACCATTATCCCTCTAGCTATATTGGAGGACGTGCCACGCAGTGGTTTCTTCTGCAGGCTGTAGTATCGCCCCAAGAAAGCACGCTGCACCAGTCCTGTTGCATTGCATCATTGATCCTTTCGGATCCTCCGATCGAAGAACCGTGTGAATGCGGTGTCGCCGTGTCGGGGGCGAGCACGTGATTAATTATTCTTTCGGGGTGACGAGGGGCAGACGGTACTTCGTGCTCCTCAGTGGCTACCTTAGTGACAGAACGACGAGAACCGGGACAAAGTACGTAGTTACGTACTGCAGGTTAGCTGGAAAGGCCGCTCTTTGGCTGGTTCTTCCTGCAGGTGGGGATGCGGGCCCGGGATTGAATGCAGTCCTAATAAGAGCCTGTTGCCATTGGAAGCAGGAACTGGAGGCCCGTCCAGCTTGACCACGGGCAGAGCGTGCAAAAAAACCTGAAATCTCCCCTTCACGTACAGTCCACAAAGCAAGGTCCGGCGGAGGCTCCGGAAGGTCCAGTCCTGTTTTCTAATTTTACAGATCTGGAGGCTGGAGGTCCAGGCCTGGACCCCTCCAGCTCCCCAATGGCAACCGGCTCTAAGAGCATTGCCACCATTTCGGCAAGAAATGCGACTTAGCAAAAGAGCTTTATGGCCAATTTCATAAAAATGCCGGTATTCCTAATGCCATATTCCTCGTGTCATTTTTTCAGGCCGCCCGCTTTGATCATCTAGAATAGGCATAGATTTTAGACATGTAAAACTATTGTAGATTTCATACATCTAAAAAATATATAGATTTCAAATTGGCCTTTGTAAAAAATCATGAACTTAGATAGATTTTAGATATCTAGGATACATGTACATTTTAGAATGTAGGAAGAATGTAGATTTTAGAACAGCCAGTTTGAATTGAAATGCATACCATTGTAACAGAATAATGTCATTTTAACCTCAAAAAGCCCATTGTCCCTTCGAGGGACAAATGCATTTTCGGGCAAGTACTTACGAGTTGAAATTTTCTCCTGATTATTTGAATCTTTTTTGGGAGGTAGTAAAGCTGATTAGCTTCATGGGAATCTAATCTTTTTCACAATCGGTGCCCGGGAACAAAAGTTATGACCAAATAAGCTCAAAACAGGGGACAGCGGGCAGTCCGGGTAGCAAAAAAAATTTGCACTTTGTTTTTTTTTTAGTATTTTTTTTCTCATAGATTATATTTTTGTCTATGTTAAATGCTTCGATTCATTTCATTTGGATTTGTTATGAGAAAGTTATGGACATTCTTGTTTTTTGGGCAGTTAGAGCATCTTTTTGAAAAAACAACAACTTGTAGGATTCATTTCTAAATGAAATTTTTTCAAATTTTTCAAATTTTTTTTTTTGGCATCGTTTAGTTTACTTGCTAGAAGAATCTTACCATTGGAATTAGTGCATTTTAATTCCATCTAAAATATATGAATATTTTAGATTTCCTTGTATCTTGTATCTACTTTTATTTAATAAATTTTTAATAGTGAAAATTAAGTTTTTTTGAATTTTTGTTTTTTTGGTAGATTGTCAACTCAATTCTCCACTATAAACTTTTAAAGCTCAAAACTCTGTAGTGCAAAAATTTTAAGTTAAAAATGTTCAAAGTCAAAAAATCCATCCCACAATGTGCTGAAAAAATTGTTTTTTTCACTTTAAACGTAGATATCTTGGCAATCTGTGTGGTCAAAAATTTTGAAATTTTTTTACACATTCTTGTACTAGTTAGGTGTAAGATCCTATAATTAGATGTGCAGAAAAAACATTTTAATTTTTTTTCACTCTTTGCTTAAAAAATGGCAGTTTTGAGTGTTTTTTGGCAGAAAAAAGGCCTTGGGCCTTTAGGGGTTAATGAAATTGGCCATCTATTTTGTGTTGACTTCATTGATGTAGACCCGTTGCTATCTTGTTCCCCCACTCTTTTGTGCCAAAGAACCAATGTATATTCCATTTGCAATGCCGTGCCAAACCATTTTTTTTTGTGGCCTGACTCGGTAACCGTCGTCTCTGAGTCCGCGGTGGGAGGTAACACTTCTTCCGGGCTCAGTAAGCACCGTGCTAGGCCTTTGTTTTTGCAAAATAGTAGCAATGATGCTCTAAATTATGGAAAATGACACACATCAAATGATCCAAGGGCTAAAAATAGGAATTAGGGAGTAGGTTCATTTGATAATAATTATTCCGACCCCATGAATTCTTTAACCTCTAAATGCCCAAGGCACCAAATTTTGGTATTGACAACACTTGAAGGTAAATCAAACCCAAATTAGTTGCTATTTTTAATAGTTTATATTTTTGAAAAATTCTTTTTGAATTTTAGTATCAAAAATCTAATTTTGAAAATGATTGTTTATGATTTTCTATTTAAGATTTTGTGCAAGCCAATGTCCATTGTAATCTTGACTTCCATAGTGTTGATGGTTCCTGGAAATGAACCTCAAATACAGTAGATCTTGGAAAAAAAATCACATTAGAAATCATACTACTAAAATCATAACTCCCTCTATAATATCACAAATGCTACCATTAATAATAGGGGCTCATGCTTGCTATGCTACGCATTCATTGTATCACATATTAGTAAAATTTTGATATATTTGAATAGAATGCATGATAATGATTTCAATAAGTCTTTGAAATAATTAGTTTTAATATTTTGTAAAAATACTTTCAATCATGCATACATAAAAATAATATTTTCACACTATGTTGTATTACAAAAGTAGAGTAGTAATTTTGCAATCACCTCTGTAGCTTTTATGATTTCAAAATTCTATTGCTACTACCAAATGATTTGAGAAATTTGTTCAATTGAAGCGATTTTGGAATTCACAATAATTAAGTTGGTCATAAAGTTTTTTAAATTTACAAGTTTTTCTTTTCAATTCACCAAGTTTTTGAGTTGCCATTGTTCGTAACAATTGGGTCAACTTTTGAATGCATTACAATAAATGTATATCTTTTATAGTATTCACCATTGCATATATTTAATTCATCATTCAGTAAATTTCTATTGTACACTTCAATATATTCTTACTTATAAACAAAATTATACAAAGATTTTAGTAATTTTTATTTGAAGATTTATTGAAATTTTTGTTTTGCATTTTATCTAATTCATAAAAATTCTAATAAAATTCTAATGATAAATGCATAGCATAGCAAGTGCCAACCGCTAGTTCATTTAAAAAATAGTAGAGTAGATTTTGAAAAGCCATAAATTGATTGTGGTTATGCATATAAGGCCCTTCAACCTCATATTTTTGTAGTGAAGAGTTTTTTAGATTTGATATGCAAAAAGAGAATTCAAATCACCTCCATTAGTTCCATAGTTTTAACACCCTCATGATCAAACATTATAATCCTTCAATGCATAAGTAGTATTGTTGTATTTTCTTTTTCTATGTAATCTCTAACATGTCTAGTTTGAGATTGTACGGTTACAATTCAAAAAAATTAATACAACATATCAAAATTTTGACTTTCAATTTAGTGCAAATTTCTAGAAGCTCAAGAAAAGCCATGGGCATTTAGGGATTAAACTTTCATTGTGGTGTTTAGGGGTTGAGTCTATTGTGATGCAACAAGCCTCTTGCGGAGGTCCAACCAAGGGGGAATGTAAGAAAAAGACCCCCTATTTTGTGCTTGATTAATCTACTTCTCCACACCTCTCCCAACCGATTTTGGGCTTGTGATTGCAAAAATGAACTCAAAATTTGCAAATTTTGTCATGCATTGCAAATACCATACAAGTAAGTCAGTTTCAGAAATAAATAGGGAAAATTTAGATCGTGTCTAAAAATTTTAAACTTGTACAACTATTTCTAAAAATCTGAAAAATTTCATTGTTGCTAATTCTAAATATCCAAAATTTATTCTTGAGAAAATTTAGAGAAAAGAACACATTTACAAATGAATAGAACAAATCAATCCTAAAATTAGGAGTGTTTAAAAATTAGAATAAACAACATGCCAAAAGCCAAGAAATCCAAATCAAGCTTCCAAATTGGCGAACTACAAAAACTAAACTATTTCAACAGCAAGATGCTGAAACTGACCTACGTATATGATAAAAAATTCCTGCATTTTCCATAGGTGTAAAACGGGGGGGCAAAATGACCTCCGGAAGAGGCTCGTTGAACTACTACAGAGTACAGACTCGACCGTGAGGAGGGTTGTTCAGACTTGTACCGCCTGCGAATCAAGTGTCAGTTCCTTTCACGGTTTCACTGTACGTATATCCTTGCCTGTCCCCCAACACCCAAGGCTCCAACGAGCACGTGAATACTCACGATGCATGCAAGGTAACGCGCTTGCGACTCCGACATGGATGCTTCCTTACTCTGGTGAGCTGCTAAATAATTGCAATACTGAGGGATGCTTTACACCAAGAGGCCGGGCCAATTTCCTGTGTCAGAAACTCGAAATCTTCACTTGTGATTGGACAAAGGGTTGAGATCTTCACTTGTGAATGGACAAAAGGTTGAAATTTGTACAATTGGCCTCAAGGGGAATGGCCCGGCCTCTTGGTGTAAAGCGTCCCTGAAGCACCCACTGAAGAGCTGATCGCATGTGGGGACAACTAAGCAAAACTCCTGGAAAGGTTTATCAACAAATTAAAGTAGACAAGCCTTTTATCACCCTGATTTGCAATCTGAAGCTCATAGGGCCAATTCCAAGAAGGGCACATCTTTTTCAGAGGTGTGTGCTTGTTTCACAAATCAAACCCAAGTGGAATTATAGATTTTCCGATGAAAATTGTAATTTCTGTGAATTTTTGAAGTGGGCAGTCCTAAAATTACAAAACCACCCACTCTTGAGTGGAGTTATAAACGTCCTATCAACAACCTATAACCACCCATTCATGTATCTATTAGCACTTAAGTATTGACCAATGAAAGACTGACACGTTATCCTTTGTGGCATTAATGTTCTGATTTTTTCAGAAATTAAAGAGAATGGACTTGGATGAGTTTGGTGGTAGAATTGAGGCCAAAAGTACTTTGACGGAAATAGGTGGCTTGCGGTTTTAGGTTGGTTTACCTTAGTATAGAAAGAAACATGGAATTGGCATCTTAGCCAAGTCACGCTTTCTTTTTAGGACCTTCGTGGAATTAGTTATGGATTTTTGAAATTGAAACGCAATCCATCCATCCACCATCACCTTAAATTAGTTTGTTTGTTTGTTTGTTATTTTGAGATCTCCTGGACCATGTGTCCCCTGGTTGCATATTGTACCGTTGGAAAGCTCTCTCCAAGGACGGGTGCACGGCCTTTGATTTGTAGTGTTTGGACTTATTGTAATTAAGACAATTTTATTTTATAGTTAAATTTTGTTTTTTGAATGTGAAATGGGTTATATGTTCAAAGTTTTGAGTAATAAAGTGTGAATGTGGTAATATTTGAAGTTAACCCCTAAAAGCCCAAGTGTCCGTTCAACAGACAAATGAGATTTCGGGCAGGTACCTACGGGCTGAAATTTTGTCCTGATTTTTTTAAACCTTTTTAGAAGACAGAAAAACTGATAAGCTTTCTGGGAGTATAATTTTTCTTTCAATCGGTGCCCGGGAAAAAAAGTTATGCCCAAATAAGCTCAAAACAGGGGAGAGCGGGCAGCAAAAAAAATTTTGCAAAAAATAATTTTTTTTTTTTTGAATTTTTTTTCCCATAGATTATATTTTTGTCTATCTAGAAAGCTTTGATTCATTTCATTTGGATTTGTTATGAGAAAGTTATGGACATTCTTGTTTTTTGGGCAATTAGAGCATCTTTTTGAAAAAAATAACTTGTAGGATTCATTTTTTAATGCAATTTTTCAAATTTTTCAAATTTTTTTTTTTGGCATGGTTTAGTTTACTTGCTAGAACAATCTCACCATTGGGATTAGTGCATTTTAATTCCATCTAAAATATATGAATATTTTAGATTTTCCTTCTATCTTGTACTTAATTCTACTTAACAATTTTTTTAATAATGAAAATTAAGTTTTTTTGAATTTTTTTTTTCCCTAGACTCTCAACTCAATTCTCCACTATAAATATTTAAAGCTCAAAACGCTGTAGTGCAAAAATTTTAAGTTAAAAATGTTTAAAGTCAAAAAATCTAGTCCCGCAATGTGCTGAAAATCTTGTTTTTTCCACTTTAAACGCAGATATCTTGCAATCTGTGCGGTAAAAAACTCTGAAATTTTTTCCACACATTCTCATACTAGTTAGCTGTAAGATCCAACGGTTAGATGTGCAAAAAAAACATTTTTAATTTTTTTTTCACTCTTTGCTAAAAAAATGGCAGTTTTGGGTGTTTTTGGCAGAAAAAAGGCCTTGGGCCTTTAGGGGTTAAAGTGTGAAAAGTCTTTTTGGCTTGAGCGGTTGTGAATTTTGATGGGTTTTTACCAAGAGATTTGAAGGGGTGTTTGAGGATGGATGGTGATAAATAGTCTTTCTTCTCTCATTCTTTTCCTCTCTTTAATTTTTCTTGTTTTTGTGATGTGAAGTCGTGTTTTTTTGTTGTCGTATTAATTTTATAGATTCATCATTGTCATTTTTTGTTGTTCATTTAAGTGATAGTGATTATTGCTTAAGCATGAAGTTGAATTTTGATGATATTTTACTTTGAGTATTTTATGAATGTCAAATCAATTAAATTGAATAATTTAATATTCACTTAAGTGATGAATAGGTATTCTTTGCCTTGAGCAATTTTTATGAAGGAGAATCTCTTTAAGAGAATTTTATTATATTTTGAGTGGATTTTGTCTACCAATTAGATTTCATCTTTTAAGAGAATTTTTGTGTCAATGCTTAAAGCAAGATTTGAAGTAAAGAGGAGCAAAATATTAAGTTAGTGATTGACTTAATAATTCTAGTGATTGGAAATTATTTGTAAACCAGGGATTGGTTTGGAATTGAGTGATCCAGAGATTGGATTTTATTTTGAAACTTTATAATTCCAGTGAATAGAAATTATTGAACAATTACAAACTATTGATGTACATTCTAAATTTTGAATGATTATTCATATGATTAATAAATTATATTCCAATTGAAGACGTGAGTACATAATTGAATGTTTGAGTGTGTATTTAAGTTCTTTGATTAGCAATTGTATGTAGTTGTGTGAATTTAGGAAGCATACTTTAGAATTAGTATCATAATTAAAAAACAATAAACAAAAGCTTAAAAATAATATGGTGATGCAAATGGAGAAAGCTTAAAGCTAAAGATGGGAGGATACATAGTCAAATAAAGATTGGAGTATCGAAAAGGGAAGAATTTGAAATTCTCTAATTAATTTAGCAAAGCATATCTTACATCCCTCAAGGGAAATTTTAGAATTGCTTAAAGCATTTGTCTTTGGTTGCTTTCAATCCTTAAAAAAGGTATATGTGTTACATTTACTTTAAGTAATTGAGACATTAGCGCTTAAAGCGATTTAGATGTCAAGATGATATTTGTGCCAAGCAATTGATGAGGTCTCGGTTAAACTGAATTTTCAAAATTCAAATATATATATATATTGAGATGCAGGTTGCAAATAAATATATTTGAAATTTATTTCAGTGAATTCAAAGTATGAGATTTGTGGATGCAGGTTCCCTTAGTTTATACCTTTAGATTCACATCTTATTTTAAGATAAGACCGGGACGAACTTAATGGTTAGAAATTTATATTCATAATTGGACAGAAATTAGAGAGAGAATTCCTTCCTATTCCTAAATAGAATATGAAATATACCAAATATCCTAATATATTAAGATTAACGACATAATTTACCTACAAAGTGACATTAGCTAACTAAAACACTAAGCTAATTTGAGTTTTCCCCCGAACGAACCTAGTTGGAATTGCTTTGGTTTGTCTTAGAAAAATTGTACTACACTTACGATGTGAAAGTTATGGATATTTTAGTTAGTTTTGGTTTTTTTAAATTAAAAATTATTTTATTTTAATTTTAATTGTGGCAACAACACATAGCACTTTAGTGGTTATTAAAAGAGAGTATTTGCTTCTTGAAATGTACACTATTGACCCTTTGGTGGTGCATTGAAGAAAACAAAGTGTACCTTTGTGTTAGAAGATGCTTTAATCCCTAAAGGACCATGAGTGCAGATTTTGAACAATGAATGAATGGAAACCATTAGAAGAGATTTGAGGCCTCCAAGAGCCCGCAAGTTATCCTGCATTCCCGCAACGTTCCTACATAGGAAAGCTGCTGGTTGATGTGGTCCAGAGGGTGCCATGTCATTTTCAAAAGAAAAATAAAATTGGCTTGAAATGATATTTGGAAGAGAGTTTTTTACTTTTTATTTTTTTTTTGGAAAAAATATTTTCTGACAACCTGTACCAGTTGTTCATAGATCTGGCTAGATTGGGGAACGGGCCTGAAACAGCCCTCCAATGCCCTCAAATCTCTTCTAATGACATTCTAAACTCACCAAAATGCATTTTTTCATCCATCAATTTTATTTGAAGATTTTACATTGGTTCTTTAACATTTGTAAGGTTCAGATTATGAAGATTTTGCTTTGCAAATATTCTATAATTCAAAAGGTATCGGGAGGTCTAGCCTCAAAAAGTAACTTTTTTATTCAAAAAATGACCCTTCAAAAATGATTTGAATCAAAAAATTAAATAAAAATCTTCCAAAAAATCACTATAATTAGAAATCAATATTTTGAACTTATAGGAAAAAAATCTTTCAAAAATCATAAAATTCAATCTACAATTGATTTTAGAAGGAATTTTCAATTTCTGGCTTCAAATTTTTTTGAGAAATATTGGTATATATTTTTGTTGATCTAACCTTATGGATGTGATCTATAAATAGCATTTTGCAGCTATTGTTTGAGAGTCATCATTAAAATATTCTTCTAAATTGCATTTTATAACAGATCTTCACAATTTTGGAAATCTGGACATTCCTTTGGTCCTTTAGGGGTTAAAAACTTGGTCTGTTTTGGAACTTTCTACATTGTCCAAAATCAACCGTTTGTTAAACTCTTGTGAACAGAAATTGTACATTCTAGGCAAATATCAATAGGGATTGATTTTGCTAGCAAGTCCCAATTAGGTATATATATCATAGCTAACGGAAATGCTCTACGAGCATTTTAACCAATCTAGAATAATTGTTTGTATAAATTTGGTTGAGAAAAAAATAAAGTTGAAGGCATAAAATCAAAGCAAACTTAATTTTTAAAGAACATTTAAGGTCCTTGGAGGGCTGCCCAAAACTTGGATTTTTAGAATTTTTCTTAAATGATCATCATGTAGCTTGTTCAATTGACCAATCAATGATGAGCTTCTATCCTCCTCAAGGCCATAGGCAACCTCAAAGGCACTATTCAAAATTTTATCAAATTTTCTAATGCAAAAAATATAAGTTCAAATTATAAATCAAAATCCACAACTTAAAATGATAGATGTATCTTTTGAAGACAAAGAAAATGATACCAAGGAAATTCACATGAAGTTGAATATTGGAAGACACTTGTAGAAAAAGGATGTTTTATAATTGGTCATACAATGATTCGAGGGCCAAAATGACTAAACTATGACTACGTGGCAAAAAAATAGCATAAAAATTGAAGTGTTAAGCGCTATATTCATGAATCAATGATTTAAATAATTGTTGGATGATAAGACAAAGTAACTAAGAATGAAAACCTTCTCATCTATGGTTTATCCGGCATCTTGTACCCTCATCATTGATGTGGATTGTGCTTTGACATATTGTAGCTGTATAATAATGACTCTACATAATAAATGACTACTAAATAACTACCTTATGACTACCATTGGATCAACATGGAATATTTTCTAATTCCAATATTTATAACTCCAAAATGGAACATTTAACTAGGACTAGGCATGGTATAGTTGTCGTGCAATTATTGTAAGAATGGTAATTTGCTTTTTGTCTAAGTCATATACTAGTTGGGGCCATGGACACAGGTGACTACAATGTGGTTCCTCTGTAGTTATTGTACAATCATTCTATGCATAGCAATGGATTCCAAACACCAATGACTGCAACCATTTAGGAAATGACATTTGACAAACTCTTCCTACATCTACAACTTCTCATCCATCAAGTGATGTAGTAGTTGATGTGAAGTGACATAGAATTTCCATAATCATAGATTCACCGATGTACATTTTTGAAATAATTTCAATGTGCCTAATATATATAAGTGACAACTTCTAACTTCTCACCATTGTTGAATATGCAAATTTTATAAATAAGATATGCATCTTCTTTATCTGAGTAGGATTATTCCTCTCTCAAATTTGTCCATAACTTTTGACTGGAGATTCAAAATGCCAAATGGATTTTTGGAGGTGAAACTTACCTTCATTTACCAACTTTCTTTAGTTCAAATTTTTTTGAGAATAGTTATTTTAATATGCCTAAATGAGGCCTGAAATTCTACTTTTAACACAATTCTTTGTTTTTGACTTAACTATGAGCGCTTGAAAAACTACAAATTCAAATTTATTTGTCCCACATCGGTTGTTCTACCTCCTACCATCCCATGTGTATATATAGAATTGTCTTTTCACTTGAAAACACAAAATATGTTATTGATGACAAATGGTTATAATGCATTATTCGTTGGATTCTTTGCCAAAATCTTTTTCTATAAATATTTGTTGATTTGTATATTTGGTCCAAAAATTAAGAAGTGGCTAAAGGAAATCTTGAGACAAAAACAAAAAGAGAAATGAAAGGAGGGTGTATAACATTCAATAGCCTTCAAAGAGGCTGCCTTTTCTTTCCTAGACTGCTCATCCACAAAATTCATCCTCAAATGTGGTACCTTGCTCTTTTTTATTTTGGATTTTGCTTACTTTATATGCCTTGTTGTTGTTCTTCTTTTTTATAAATACAATTATTTCTTGATTAAAACCCTATAATTATATTGACAAAAAATATTGACTCACTTGGTTAATTTGAAAATTGTGAATGCTTTTTGCTTTACAATACATTTCTAACTTTGATTTTATACATGTATAGAAATCCTAAATGAGTGAATTGAAAGTAATAAATATCTAATAGAGGACAACAAGTAAAAGTAGTTGACTTTGCAATAAGCGAGTTATGCATCCTTGTTTGATTGTTGTAATATCTTATTTAGTGTTGTATTTTTCATTAAATATGTCCTGAAGACAATAAGTGATTTGAAGGAACTCGATTTTACTTGCTTGTCAATCATCTAATTGTAGATATGCATATGTTGTTCCACATCAATTATAGAAGAGTCATAGATCACTTGTACTATATTCATAGAGTAGTTGAATAATAAACATAAAAAAGTCTTTGATTAGTCATTGATTAGTTATATAATAGTCATAGTGTAATCTTAGAACACAATATGACAACAATGATGTGGCAACTACAAATTAGAACTAGTTGCTGAAGATGAACAATAGAGAATTTGTCTCTCTTGTTAGATCAATTGCCGCCTTCCAAGTAATATACAAGAATCATGCATACATGCCTATGCTATAGTCATCTTTGTTACACTCATCTTTTAGTATTAAACATAATAAACAATCCAAAAATTGGGTCAAAAACAGATGTATTGAAATCTTATTACTTCCTATTTTGTATTTGCAATGACAAAATAGCTAATTAATGATTGTAGTAGGGTGATTGTAAGAAACACCTGTACTATTTGTTGCATTTTGCAATAGTATTCATGATTTTTTCTAGAGTACTTTTAAAATTAGAAAAATAAATTTAAAAAATTTAAAAAATATGGCTAATGTATGCACCTTTAAGATGAAGATAACTACCAGAGGAAAAGCCTAAGAAAGTTTTCTAAGCAAGAAAACTAGAAAAGTGCCAAAACTCAAGATATTTTGATGTTGAAATTAGTTAAAATTAAGAAAAAAATTTAAATAAATAAATGAAAAATTGGCCATTTCTAAAAACTCTATGGAGATGGTCATTTACCAAAAGAACAACCAAAAATATATTTTATATGTTTCAAAATGCAAGCTAAATGAAGCTCACTTTGTAGACTTCTACACCACATAAAATAAAGTATTTTTAGAATTGCTTTAAATCTTAGCTACAAGTCTATTAGAAGACCATATCCTCTAAATTTCAACTTCAAATTTGTTTTTTTGGGTACTAAATAGTACTAAAAGACCCAAATTGGCAAGTGTGAGTGTATGACATAAAATCGGGGGCTATTATTAAATAGTACAAAAGATTCAAATTTTTTCAAAAATCAAACAAGGTGTATGATAGTTATAAGTACCTTGTCTATGAATATGGACTTTTGAAGAGTCCAGAATTTACATTTGCACAAAAAACATCAAGTGATAATCATTCAGAGATCGTGTAAAATATCTAAAGATCTATACAAAGCATCCAAAGATCTATACAAACATCTAGAGATCTCTAGATGTTATTACCTAGAGATTTTTTATCGTTTTGTCCAGAATTCAGTTGAAAGTCCAGAAGTAGTTAAATGTGGCATTAACCTTAAAAACAAGCTATTCATTGATGTTCAACCATACGTATTCTATGTGAATTAAAATGCAATCATTTATCCTAGTTATTGATAGCCTTTTTTCTACTAGTAGGAGTTTTTTTGAAGATTCTTTGAAAACCTAGCCCTTGAGGCTTGAATATGTCAATTAAGATTTAAGTAATATTTTATAAAATAGATATCTTTGTCAACAAATTAAGCTTACAACTAAACATTTTTATACATTTTTTCTTTATCTTTCTCTTTCGAATATGAACTTGTGTCATTATCAACTTCATCATACATAATATTCATAAACACGTAGCAATAGGGAGCAATAGGGAGCAATAGGGAGCAATGGAGCATGGATCTTTCCATATACAATGTAATTATAACAAGAATAATTTGTGTCATAGTGGTCAACAATTCATAGGCAATTTTGCATCCAAAATTGTCTACAATAAAAAAAGCCATTACTAATGGGAAGCAAAGGTTAAGGTCAAGAATATTATGCATGATAAACTCAAGATTTGGCCATTTTTGTTTAAAGTAGGATATTATTGTGGTGCATGATGTGCAAGAATTGCTCATAATTTTGTAGACTTCAATACAATTGTGAATGTTTACATTTGATATACTAGAAGATGCATGTGAATGATGATGAGAGAAAGAATTTTTTGTCATTGTGCAATCTAGGCATTGATTACGTGGACTGCATTTATTAGAAATTGTTACAGAAGACACTATAGACTCTTGAACTTCAAAGAAAGCCTCCAAGTGGAAACAATCCAATGGTAGCAAGGATTAACGTCAATTTCTTTAATTGGACAAATGCCATGATTTTGGCACTTTCGAGAATGTGTGGTAGAATAATGAAGCTATATCATTCCTAGATTTTAGAACTTTGCATACATCAATGCCACAGTTCTTTGTGCTGAGAGCTGTTAAAATTTAAGGAAATTGAGAATGAATTGAGAAAACATCTTTTATGCTTGGTTCCAAGAAATTTGGATACCGCATATATTGAGTTGGACCTCCAGTATCATGCACTTACCAACATCAAAAGAATCTCTACCAACTCCTTCACCTCACTACAACAGTAGAAAAGAACGTTCGCAGCTTGAAGCCAGAAAAACAATGCTTTGGTGCCCCACGACCACCTCTCTACGTATTGCAAACCACAAAGCTTACCCAAATATATGTCAATTTCATAAATAATTGATTAAAATTTAAAGAATGTCAAATTCTATAAATTTATAGACTGAAATACGTCTGAAACACAAAGAATATTTTATTTCAATGGAACCATTGAAATTTGGGATTAATGTTTTTTCCAAAATAATAAATGAAAGAACTTCTTGTAGTCTGAAATTCAAATAATTATTAACTATTTTGACACGTAAGCGATGAAATTGACTCAGGAGTGGTATTTCTATCCATGTGAAGACCACTACAAACAACTATGTAGCACTCTCCTAGAACAAGACATCGATACATTATTTACGCTAAGAGATTCGTACAAGATTCTTACAGTGATTTTCTAAACTTAGAAAAATTCATGCCTTCCTAGTCTATCAGTAATTCTACAACTCTTAAACAAATACAACAACACAGTCACACGGTGGGGCCAAAAATTAGTTGTTGAGCTGGATCTTCACAAGGGAATGCTGCCGCATGAGTGTAGAATTTTAACTAATTTTGGAACAAATTTTTAGATTATAAAATTGTAAAACCTATTATCATGAGCAAGTATAGACCTAAGACCGTGTAAAAAAAAATGTATGGTGTAAGCTTAAGCCTTAATGTGAAGAAAGCAAATTTAGAATGATACAAATTGTACATGTAGTTTTAGGATACAATTGTCTACAAATGCGTTAATTTTAACATTTTTGAGAAGAAAATGATAAAAACCTATGGATTTTTTATTAATATTTTTATAGCAGTTGATTTATGCATTATAAGCACAAATGAATGTAGACTTGTAGTCATTTCAATTTCAATTTTGTGATCATTTAAGGAAACTTTTGAATTGTAATTTGGTTAAAATTTAAAGTAGCTATTTTGAAAATTCTAAACACTAAATGAGAGTTTCAGATTAAATTTGGAGAATATAAATTTTCTTGAAAGTGAAAACTTCATGAAGCAGACATTGTTCTTTTAATAGTTACTGGCGCAAATAATAGCAATATTTTGATAGTTAAGAAAAATGATTCTTTATTTAATAATCACAAATTTTTCAAAAGATGCCCTATGGGATTTAGGATTTAGGATGCTTCATAAAGTGAAAATATAAGATATATTTTCACAATTTATTAAGGTTCAAGAGAGCATTCCACGCAACGGACAAGTGACATACTTTAAGTAAAATTTTTAATAACTACAACGTTCTAGGTATTCAATAATGGACAAAATTAAAGAGAACTAATAGTGAACAACAATTGCAAAGAAACCAATAATGGAAAATTGTTAAAGTGTTAGGTATATTAGAAGAGATTTGGAGGCATTGGAGGGCCGTTTTAGGCTCATTCCCCAATCTGGCCAGAACTGTGAACAGCCGATACGGGCTATCAAAATTTTTTTTCAAAAAAAAAAAAAAAAAAAAATTCTCTTCCAAATATCATTTCAGGCCAAAATTTTTATTTTTATCTTTTTTTTTTAATTTCGAAAATGATGTGGCAGTCTCTCAACCACATCAGCCCAGCAGCTTTCCTGCATTCCACAGAGTGGGAATGTTGTGGGAATGCAGGATAACTTGCGGGCTCTTGGAGGCCTCAAATCTCTTTTAATGTGTAATAACATTCTTAACACCTTTGAAAATTGTATTCATCATTCAAAAATACGATTGCATTAATTTGATGCAAGTGCAGAGAGACAAGTTCAAATAAAAAAGTTGGTGGCCTTTTTAGTCTCACCGATGAAATCAAAGTATAATAAAGTGTGTACAGAAGCATCCACAGCAAGTAATAGAGATTACAAATGCTGCACCATATCACTATCACAATCAGCTGAATCATCTACCAATTGCAAAACTCTTGGATCTCCACAAAAGTTCAAGACTTAAATATACAAGGAGGTGCTCTAATAAAGTCCTCTGTTACATCCTGAGCATAAATTGGTAATTGAAAAGTCTTGGGGGGGGACTGGCTATCTTCTTCCACAAAGGTTGAAGAATAGAATCCCTTAAAGGTGATGTAATTACCCTTGAGCTGCATAGTACCAAAAGATAAAGATTGTTAGTTGACAATTCCAAAAAAAAGTTATAGTTTACAATTCTAATGGAAAAGACTGCATGTAGAATTATTGCAAAGACTTATGTACAAAATAGATTTGTAGCTTGGATATTGGGTGCTTCAGCATCTAAGTTGTCATCATAGCTAGAGGCACTACTTTCTTTGTCTACCCCTTGCTTCTTAGAAATAGGGCCTTCTTCCACAATGATAAGTGGTTGTAGAAGAGCATTAAAGATCAATGCATCTTCTTCAAATGCCACTATATGATGACCAGACCTCTGACAAACATGTATCGTGAAACCTGTAACAAATAAGTTGAAACAAAAATTTAGATCATGAAATGAAAAACTTCTAAATATATAAATCTGCTACAAGAATTGACTATAGAAATTGGGCATACTTGTAGCGGCAGAACAATCAAACACCACATTTCCTGGTAGAGAAAAAGATTCTATGAGGATTTGCATAAGACCAGGGTCTTTTTCTCGCCAAGGGACATTATCATTCATTAGTTGTGACTCTTTAGTCACAACATTATGAAGAACATCACCTGAATCAATTGCATCTAAACCAGATACCAGTTGCACTTTAAATCGAGACGGTGGAACATTTGGAAAGCTCTTCACGAGCAATTGAATGCCAAAATAAATGTTTGCATACAAATGATGTCACCAACTTTAAAAAATGAGTAATGTCTTAAGCAAAATTTGAATTCATTTAAATGCAAAGTACAAAAAAGATTATATTACTAGTGAAGAAATATATAATACCATCTTTGATGCATCTCGTGGATTGGCTAAGTGGAGGTGGTTGACACCAATCTACCTCCAGTACACTTTAAAATGATATGCTCGACAGAAGCCCCGCAAATCTAATTTCACTTGCTGTGCATTGGAATGAAAAACAAGAATGGTCCATCGTCATGCAAGTGGCTATTTGCAAATTCAAAAGCTGACTTCAAAAAGTCAAGATGAATGTTGTTCCAAGGTGGAACAATAGATAAAGGTGAAGATATCCCTAGAACAAGCAGCCCTTCTGGAACGTCCAAAATCATAAGATCAATAGCACAAGACCGGGAAGTCACACCTTTAAATGCTCTTTCTTTATCCGCCTTGTGCTGCCAATAAAACAAAAATGACATGAATTAAAAAACTAAAATGAAAAGTCCAAAAATTGTACACAACATTTGTAATGATTATTGTAATTCACATAGGTGTTTGAACAAACCTTTTCAAGAAAAGAATGAAGGTCAGTCCACCCTGAAGGAAATGAACCATACTTAACCTAATGTCCAAGAAGCAAGTGGAGAGATCCATTGAATTCATCTATCTCTTCACACTCCAAGTCGCCCAATAATGGGACCGGCAAATTGACCAATGATAAACGTGAAATGGTGAGGTCAATCAATGAAGAGTCGCGCTTACAAGCACCCCGTGAAGGAGAAGCAGAGGAGGTTTGAGTTCCCTCACCACCTGAAGCACCAACCTTTTCTAAATTGAGAGGTGCTTTACTAGCAGCCTGAATGGTTGCTAGAGCCTTCGCAGCCATGGCCTTTACATTGGCAACCAAGCTAGCCTTGGCCGCTTTTTTTGCCTTTTTCTCCTCATCTTTTTTCTTTCTTGCCTCGGCTCTCTCAACAGCTTGTTGCATATCCTTCTTAGCCTTCACTTTCTATTTGTCGTTCATGTGAGATAGATCTATTGCAATTTCATGCTCAACAACAGTTTGATCACTAGAACTCGTTGGAACATTAGAGGTAGCCAATCCCTTTTCTGCTTGATTAATGGCCTTCATTTTCTCTTCTTCTTTTGCAGGGCAAAAACCACCTCCACATTCGATATACCAAGAACCAGCGTTCAAGTGTAATACACCTCAAGATTGAATTAAATCTGTTGAATACATACATTGATCTATAGTGACTTGTCAACCCATGCTGTGATGAATGCTGGAAGGTGAGCCTTTTGCATAGCACCTTTAGGCACCAATTTGAACATAATATGCCTAAGAAATTTCAATGAAGGAAATCAGTGACACAGAATAATGAAGATCAATGGAGTTCAAAACCGTGACATCTTCTAGGAAAAATAATCATTATATACTTGTAGAGCACCCGTTTCACAATATGGAGAGTAAAAGAGTGGAAAATGAATGGTTTAGTTCTTGAATATGAGTCCTTTCCCCAAAACAAAGAGGAGAATCCGTAGGTCCAAATGCGAACTCGCCAATAGTCTACAAATTTGGCTGGAGACAATAATACATTATTGGAGTCTTCATTGACTACCAAGCCTTCTTCTTTTTGCCTTCTCTTATTTTCAAGGGCTAAAGCCTCTTCCAACTGTATCAATTACATAAACATTTGATTAGAATTCCATAATATTAAATGTCAAATGGACCAATATTAAGAGCAAAGAGGTTGAAAAATGAATAATGATAAAAGGCACTTACACATGCCTAGAAAGGTGCTTTGTTTAACCAAGATTCGAATTCCTTATCTAAAAAGGTTTGCTCGGAAAATGGGTAGCTTTTCTTATAAAATCTCTTGAGTTCCACCAACGCAAGCATTTCAACTTGAATGAAACTGGAGCCAGGGATGTAGCTAAAAATTGAAGCTTGTCCATTGTCATTTCTGGTTTTGAGTTCTTGCTCTAGTGTAGAGTAATCTGTATAGACAATAGTGCAATTCATGAAAATCAAGAACAAATTATTTATAATACATTAGAAATGGTAGATACATGTTTCAAAGGTATAAAAGTGAAAGTTCAAAATTATAATAATTACCTTAGCCAAGAATTCATCACCGAGTTATGGATGTGTAATTGCCAATAATTTATCGAATTGCCCTTTATAGCTATATGTCTTCACTTTGGCCGCAGTAAGCATGGTGGTTGTAATTTCTTCATCAGTCTTTTGTAACATTGGTTCTTCTTCCAAGATTTTCCGTGCAGCTTCATTTGCAGCATCTGAAATTTCTTGTTGCAGAGAACAAATTCTAGGTTAATAAACAAGTATTGACTTTCATAAAATAAACAAAACAAACAAATATGTAGCATTCATTATAGAAAATGGCAAGGAGAACTCTAAACTTATCCGCCATAGCAAAGAAATGAACACCTCTTTTGTCAGAGGATACCATGTTTTTCCCCTTCC
The DNA here is from genome assembly GCA_963969595.1 of Neckera pumila. NCBI lineage: Eukaryota > Viridiplantae > Streptophyta > Bryopsida > Hypnales > Neckeraceae > Neckera > Neckera pumila. Next base: position 37,231,633 of record OZ018408.1, on the reverse strand, counting down.
AAAACTTTTGAGACATCTTCTGAACTCAGAATCACGGAGAATATCTTTAAAAATCTCTAGGCTTTGGGATCCAACAGCAGAAATCATGTGCAAGGTATGCACCATATTGGTCTTCATGTGACTATTCTCTATGAATCTGAAAAGGATTCAAAATATTAGTATGAATACCATTATAGAATACTTAAGAAAGAAAGAAAAAATATAATAGAGGGTAGAACCTTACTTGTTAATATCATGCATAGCATGCAATAAGAGCCCTATTTTGCAAGAGGGATCCAAGCAAATACTATCAACAGAGATGTCCCATCTTGGATTTTCCTTATGTAGTCTATCAATGTATCTGGTCCAAGCTTTGAATCTGTGATTTCCATCACAAATGAAGAACATCCTTCCAACTAAATGTTGAAGGTGTTCATTTTACTGAAGTTTTGTCACTCTCCAATTGCCATAGTGGACTCATGCAACTCTTAACTTCATCAGATAGAGTTTGTATTTATCCTTTCTTGTTGCAAACGGATACATAAAAAACAGGAGAACCAGGTCTATAACCAATAGCAAAGTCTATTTCTAGCTTCTTGATGTCGAAGTCCAGAGATGGACAGACAATAGGCATTAAAAGCATGCGACACAAAGGTATTGTAAAACAAGACTCCTCCTTTGGAGTGATTTGCATAGCCTTGATGCTTTCAGTTGAATTCACCTTTTGCTTCAATCGGAGCTCATCTTCATTTTGATAACACTCTTCATGACTGTCAGTGTTACTATCTTTGATTGCATCCGAAGGGTGATCAGCATCATCACCTTCAATCTCCATAGGAGCCTAAGACAATTTTGAATGATAGAATCAAAAATCCAATGTCCGAACATTAAAGAAAAGTTCATTTCAATGTAGCAGAACTAAATTCATGTCCTAACCTGGCTATTGGAATCGTCCCCAACCGTTGACTCTACTTGAGATCGTAGAATTCTCCTGGTCTTCTTCATGGCTCCAGAAGGTAACAGTTCTTCCAACTCCTGAAACATAAAATTGGAACATTAATTGGAACATGAATTTCCAAATGACCTCAATAATATGAATCCAAGGGAGGTGACATTCACAATCATATGAACCTAAAAGCAAAGAATCAAATTGGAAAAATGGACTAAAATCAATTCAAGCCTCCCATAGTTTCAATAATTTTAGCTGCCACTAGAGTGGCTTTAGGAACCGTTTAGTGCTGAACGCATGGTCCATATGAACCTATTGCAACTGTAATCTTTCCAAATTCTTGTTACAATTGTGGGATTGAACAAAAGATGTTAACTTTTTCAATAGACTGCACGTGATACTAGAGCCGCAAGTGATCACACTAATAAGTGAATACAAAAATGTTGATTCCTAAATGAAAGGGTCAATAACTTCGAAGTAGTTTGTAATCCGAGAGAATGCCTTTCATCCTCGCAGCTGCAAAGCACACATTTTAGGAATAGGGTAGGCACTGAATCTATATGTGTAGCCTAAGGTTACCAACTGAACCCTGTCAATTTTCAAGCTCTATCGCCAATGATCATGGAATCCACAAATGGTAAGCACCTCAAATCCAAAACCCTCTAATGTTACAGCTGCTAGGAGGACAAGTGCAAGCTAGGGTGGCCCAACATTTACTGTCACAATCCATAATTTTCTGGGTTTTTTTCTTATTTCTTTAATAGATAGAATTTATAGGGTGGTGAATGTTGAAAAGGACTCACTAATGTAATATATACTTGATACTCTAAAGGTGCCCCAAAGAAAAAGTTAAAAATATACAATAGATTGAACACTATGGACTTCTAAAGATAGAGGTAAAACACTGTCACAGTCCACATTCACTTAGAAAAGGACTCATATTTTGTAATGAAATGCTTTGTATACACAAATGATGAGTTTATTTCAAATCACATTTGAATAAGTAAATGTTTGGCTATATGTAATGCCAAATTACATTCCTATTTTAAGAGGAATGGACTTTTACGTGAACAAATATTGTAACAATTTTATTTTTTAATTTTGAACTTTTAAAATTAATTTTTTCATAAGATGACATTCACTAAACATGAAGAAGATTGTTTTTTCTACCCTGGACCGGTTCTAGATTTCTAAATTGACGATTTTTGGTATAGTTGCAATGAGAACTGTTGTAGCAGGGATTGTGATGTTACAGCCTCGTCGTGACGTAGGTGAAACACGTGTACGTTTCTGAATGGCTATTCGGCGTCAAGGTTTGCTGACTCCTGACTCCTACTCAAAGTTGCCCATTGAGTTTGTGGCCGGGTGTTTTGTTTTTTGAGCTGCTTTTGATTTCTTGCAGTTGGTTTTAGGGTTTAAGTAGTCACCTCTCTCAAGCGCAAATATGTGAAGCATTGTAAGTACTGTTTAGGGTTGAGTGTTTCACCACACACGCTGGATTGGAGTTGTTTAAAGTTTAATGAAGTTTGGAAGACAATGGAGCACAAATTCAGGTCGTAGCGGAGACTGTTGACAATTAAATAAGTTCAAGTTGTTTTTATTATTAGTTGCTTTTGTGGTGAACTTCCTTTCCGTTGCTATGTAATAGGGTTCGTTCATTGTTGCTAGGATTGCTGTTGTTCATGGCGATGAGGCTATAGGGTTTGGATTTTTGTGTTCGCAGGTGTAGGGTTTGGGTTTTGGGGTTTGTAGGGGTAGGGTTTGGTAGAAGCGGACTATAGGGTTGGCTGCGTTGGCAGAAAAGAGGGCTGGGAAAAGGTGCCTTGGACCAAAAGAGAGGATTCTCCATGAAGCTGTAAAGAAAAGGAGCGTTGATATAGCTGCAGTGAATGAACTAGCTTGTTTAGCATCTCAGAATGCTTGACAAAAGTTGTGTCGGAGTAGAAAATTGAAAACCGATCTGAAAAGAGAAACCAACAATAGGGGCATGCAGTTGCTGGAGTCCAAAGACAAGGAGCAAGACTTCAGAGAGGGAAAGAACGTAGGATAGCTTTGACCATTGCAAAGGCCATTCAATCGGGTTTAGGTGCTTGTCCTAGTCCGAAAACAAGGAAGTTAGTGCTGAGCAGGACATTAGATCACTCTCGTCTTAAGTTGGACCTCCCTGATCATATTTTGCCATCGAAGTCTGCAATAGCTTATCAAGAGATTGTCAATGGAGTGAATGCAAGATTGGGGCAGGTTAAGGGTGTCCATAGCACTGCAGAACTGGCCACAAAACATGCTATTCTGGATGCTTCTATTAGTGCTCATAGGAATTCTTCAATGAGGGAGGTATCTAGACTTTTGGGAATCCATCATCGCAACATCATAAAGGCAATTGCAAAGTGGGAATTGATCCACAATGGAGGCAATTTTTTGGTTGTTCTTACCATTTGGAGAAGACGTAATGACGGCTTAGGCGAGTAGGAGAAGGAGGTCATTGTGCGATGGTGGGTAACTGAGACTAGGGTTTCACCCAATAAGAAGGATGTCACAAGGAAGAGGGTGAGTCTAGAGGTGTTTGATGAGAAGGCTACACAGTACTTGCAAGAGACAAAGGTAATAGTCTTATGTACTTCTAATCTCATGCAGTTCTAAGTTGGATTCTTGTATTATTGAGTTTATTGAATTTATACACATATAACTGGAAGGTGATTTTGTTGTAAATAACTGAAGTGTGAGTGGATTAAAGGGGTCAGGCCTGTAGTAGTAGTCCATAAACTACTACAACAATTTGATTGTTGTTATTATAGACTGATATTATGTTTCAGAAAAGTCTTGCATGGCATGGGAAATGGTCCTAGAATTCCTTCAAAGTGCATATGGTTTTCACAGTAGTCCTGCAAGAGTATGTTTAGGGATTGAAGAACTACTAACATGTACTTTATGGATTATTTATGAAGTAGCAAAGTCGTATATAAGTATGAATCACATACTTATCTGGATTTTTGAATGACTATGCAGGCTGCATTCTTCAAGCGGTTTAGGATTACTCATGTCCAAGTGCTTGTGGAAGTACGTGCATTCTGCGGGTTGAGGCCATTATTTTGCAAATGGCTGAAGGAGCAAAATAAGTGCTGCTGCATATATCATGTGGAGGAGGATGAGTTGCGGATTGGATTCAACTTCATGCGATCTGTAAAAGATAGTAACCATGATTGTGAGCATTGCGAGGCATCTGACATCCAATATGAAGGACTGACAGAGATGTGGCACGCCATAGTCTGTCCAAAAGGGGAGTTTGAGCAATGGCACAATGTGAAGTGCTTGTATGGAGAGTGTGCTAATTGTGGTGTGGATAAATTACCTCTTTGTCTTGTTGAAATAGATGGAATTGATGGGCGAGTGGTAGAATGGAGGAGGTTCACTATAGAAGAAGTTATTTCCAAAAAGGATAAAGTAATGAAGATACTAAACCTTGTTTACAAGAAAACTAGCTCTGATGTTTTCAGTGACTACTTGAAACCGAAGCTACAGGCCTTTGTCACCCACAATTTTATAGCCAGATGGGAAGATGAGCACTTCAAGAAGTCAATGAAGTACTTTCTTGAAGACACAATTGTTTCAATAGTTGATTTTGCTGAGAACTATAAATTTGAGAATCAGAATGAGGTCCAATCTCAGCATTGGTTTTTGTATCAGATTAGTATTCTTGTTCAGATAACATTTCGCCATAATCCTAACTTTGATCCTTATGATGAGGATTCTCGCATCATCACTGAGTATCACTTCTACATCTCGGATGATAAGCAGCATGATTCCGAGTTTGTCCAATAGTGTTTTGGATTACATTGGGATCACATGAAGAGGAATGGATATGCTCCAAAACAACATTGGATTTGGTCTGATGGGTGTACTGTCCAATTCAAGTCAAGCAGACCATGGTCTTTTGTTACACGTTATCCTAACATGACTAATGGCTGTTCAATGTTGTAGAGTTTTTTTTGGTTCTGGACATGGGAAGGGCCCTCATGCTGGGGGAAGGGCCCTCATGATGGGGCAAGGGCAGTTGTGAAGTCTTTCAAACGACGTGAGCAACTTAAAGCTCATGGAAGCAAACTTCAAAATGCAACAGATGTGGTGGATTACTTGAAGGCATTCTTATCAACAAGGGTTGAAACATCGTATACAGGGCAGAAGAAGCCACCTGAGCGTCATTTTTGGCATGTGCTAGAATTAGAAGTCCGCCCATTGAGAGCTGACCCTCATGGTTGTGACAGTGTTGCTGATACTAGAAAAATTCATTCCATTCTAGCAAGCAATAAAAACCACCTAACCCATCTGATGGTTAAGAACTTGGCATGCTTTTGTAAATTATGTATTGATAATAAGTGGTCAAATTGCACAAATTTGAAGTGGACAGGTGAATGGCAGCCTAAGTTTTTACAAGCAGCAGATCAAGAGTTTGTGAGGAAGATGATGGTGGAGGAATGGGATGGACTGTTGGTTGCTGGTAGGTCAGGTGGTGAGCAGCTTTCAGTTACTCTTGATGTTGGTGACAACTTTGTGGTGAACGCTGCGAAGGAAAATGAAGAAGGAGTTGATTTCTGGATCATCATTTGCACAAAGCCGCTTCATACAGTGAAAGTAGCCTTCACAGATAAGTGGGGCACTGACTTTGAAGTAGATTATGAGGTTGTTGCGGGAAATTACTATCAGAAGTATCATGAAAACTATGTTCTCTTAAAAAACTCTCATATTGTGTTCATGCATGCTCAACTTGTGAGGGCTGTGAAGTTCCTAATGTTGCCTAAGAATCACCATGTGTCAGGAAATGATTGCACATATGAGTTGCCAACATTGGAGTTGGATAAAATCATGGGATGTATTGCTACTCTTGATTTAGATGAAGATTGATTCCATAATTTTAGAATTTTTGCCTTCTCTCATTAATTTATTAGGTCGGTTTATAGAATACAATCTATTTCCAAAGTTTTCCGCACTGATCGTAGCAAGTTAGCAATGAATGAACCTGTCATTGAAGAACTGAGGAATGTGATAGGACTGTATAATGAATGGGAGGACTATTTAGAGAGTGACGAGGGACTAAATATGCTTGATTTGAGGACTTCTTCACAGTTGTGGGCCAACTGTTGAAGGACTTTTGGAGGACTGGTTGAGGACATAGGAAGGAGTCTACGCTCCCTGCTGTTTTGAGGACTGCTAGAGGACTTGCTTGGTGACTTTCACAAAGACATTTGAAGGACTGTGTAAGGACTATCTGAGGACTTCCAGATGAGGGCTCCAAGACTATCTTTGGGGACTTCTACAGGACTACAATGGAATGCCTCAGGACTGTTTCAAGATGGGTTGAGGACTTTGACAGGACTCGGGAGGCTATTTGGTATCAGATAATCTTGCATTGCTATTCAATTTTTGATTTAGGATAGGGTGCTTGTGTATTTAGACATATATTAGCATTCGATAACATGGGCAACATGTGGAGGCTATATTAGTTTAATTTGGCAGGTGATTTAGGATAAAATTTAGACATATATTTGCTCAAGGGCATGTGCAATATTTGGATTATGATATTGTCAATAGTAATTGAATTTACTATCAGATTGAAAATATAGTAATACCATGAATGAGTTAATTTTGAGTGTATTTATGTTTAGGGAAGGGGGGGGGGGATGCTTTTCTGTTTTCTTGATGCTTATTTTAAAAAAACGTCTAAATTCTGAGTGTCCCTGCTGTATGGTGTGCTGATCTATACCTTTGGTTTAGGGGTTTAGGGTTTAATTTGATATTTTTTAGTTTAGCCTTTAACAGGGCCTATACTATTTTTTTTTTATGATTAGGACGTTGGCAGCTCTTGGATGCGACACTCTAGATGGGGGGACAAAAAAGCTGAAAGGTAGAGTTTGGGCTTGGGACCTTTTGAGTGCCTTTCATGACTGAATCTGGCTATTGTGGGTGCCTTGTTATTTTGTGGTGATGTAGCCTATGATTAGTGTACCCTGCTTGAACTGAGTTGGCACCCTAAATGATGGGCACTGATGATTGCATATGTGTTTAAATTATTAAAATTTGAGCTCTTAATGATGGCGCGGCTCAATAACTTGGGCAATTGTGTTTTCATTTTGGGTTTTGGGCATGTGGAGCTGTTGAATCTTCTAGCCACAGCTGTTGCGCCTTCTCGTGTTTTCATCCTAGATTTTTTGCTAGTGGCGTTGCTAAATCTTCTAGCCGCAGCTGCTGCGCCTTCTCCGTCAGGTTCGTCTTCTTTGTTCTTGACATTCACTAATTATGTTGCGCAGTTCTGGGCCGCCTCCTCGTAGTGGGTTTTGTCATTTCACTCAGCTCGAGGTCTGCTATTCATGATGTTTTCTTTGTGAAGCGCAATCCTGACACTCCAAATTCTCAAAATGCGGCATTATGCAGGCTTCAAGCGCGATGGATTTGGAACACACCTTGGAGAATGGGCTTGTCGTAGTTCTCATGCGTTCCACAAGAGGGTGACATGCCCGTGGAGGCTTTTCATGGGTGCAAACCCAAATCCATCACCCCTCCGCCTAATTATAGATTTGCGTCTTGTTTCTCAGGGTTGGCATGCCGCAATTGAAGAGAGCGTTGAGTACTCTGCGCTTTGATTGGCGTTGTGGAATTTGGGTCAGCTCGAGGGGCCTAAATGGTTTACGGATGCAGCATTTCTGCGCGACCATTTTGAGAAGAACTTGACGTGCTTCTGCAAGTCTTGGGTCACCGATCTTCCTCTGCCCCGTCGCATCCGAGAATCAAGGCTGTAGAACCTAGCAGTCGGTGAGCTCGCCCAATTGAGAGACATTCTTATGGACTATGGATTGGTTGAGCTCTTTGCAAGTGACGATGCACGGCTTCACCCTCCGCAGTGTATTTACTTAACACGCTTTGTTGGTTTAGGCATGTAGGGTGTTCGTGTTTATTTAACACAAATTTTTTTGAGGAGTCAGGCATGTAGGGTGTTCAAGAGAGACTTCTGTGTCCCACTTGCAGGGCATTTTGTAAATTTTGAGATAGTGATACCTGGATTTCAGCCATTTTTTGGAATTGTAGCGTAGAAAGACAGTTCTGTAAGCCATTTCAGGAGAAATTTTTTAGGAAGGTGGTACTTTTAGGACATTTTAGTCTCTTCTTCCATTTTTTGTAAATTGCCCAAGTAGGCAAGGCTATTAATAGACAATGGAGTTGCATTCCTTATACAATTGATGTTGCACTCCGTAAAATTGGATGCATGTTGCTGATGACTATTGTTTGGGTTGATTTTTGTGTTTCTTTTTCATCATCCCCACTTCAGAGATTTGTGGTTACATTTATGGTGTATTGCACAAATGATCCTGGTTCATGACCCTTGTTTGAATTTTTTGTCAAATATTTGGATCACTTGTTCCAGTTTTAAGTCATGAATTCTTGTCCCTTCTTCAAGTTGTAATGCACGGGCTTCAAGGTCCAGAACATGAGCAGCACAATTTTCCGGTCCACCTTTTTTGTAGGTTTGCATGATTAGAAATATTTTTTACTTATTTTTCAGAGAAAGAGAAATGGACAAAGAATGTAACCCAAGTGGTTTCATATTTTTTGAAGCAAACTTGAATTAGTTATGCATTTCCTAAATTTTTTGTTGTAGGTACCTATTTGTGACCCTAGGTCTCCCAAAATGCATCCAATTACAATTTCTAAAGTGATTTGAGGAAATCAAGGCCAATGATTGGCTCTTGCAATAAAGAATACTTTTTTGGAGGGTTCAATAAATGACTAAAGTGGTCCATTTAAAGACCAACTCATATCTATTCAGTACCATTTTCCAAGGTTGATTTGAAGAGGCCGGTTGCTTTTAGAGCATCCTACCTTACGATAAAAAGCAGACCTTTTTTCCAACCACCATAGGGCTAGATGGATCCATTTCAAAATAAAAGTCTATTTTCCACATGACAAAAGTAATCTTCAGTCACCCTGGAGTTTTCCAGGATAGCTTCAAAATTTGGATGAGCCTCTTGCAAATTGGAGGAAAAAGTATCTTAATATGGGGGATTCGTGTTTTCTAGTCCAAAAGATGGATGCATATAGAAATAACCACCTTGACCAAATTTTTTTTGGAGTGTAACTAGGGGCCCCTTTTCCGTCATGAAGAAAATGTGGTTGTTGTCAAGGGCTTTAGAATGAACCAAATCATGGTCTTTATACAATGACAAGGGACTTCCAAAGAATGCAATCATGTACTCTTAGTACGGGGACAAGGGACTTCCAAAGAATGGAATCATACTCTTAGAACGGTGACAGGTGACTTTCCAAGGACTCATACTCTACTGCTCATATTGTAGGAAGTATTTTTTGTTTCTACATTCTTTCAGTGTAACTGCCAATGTGGCAAGATAAAAATTCTTGGCCACTCCACTTTAGATGAATCCCTAAAGTTACAAAGTCCAAATGGAGAACTCTTGGGATTCCAGAGAGAGGACAAGTGATGCCAATTTTGGATCTATTTTTTTAGAACTTCAAATGTTGCAAGATAAAAAACCATGTTAGCTTTCCTGCAATAAATATTTTTTTATGTTTTGCAGTATTGCCGAAGTTATGGTATTTGAAGTCTAAACCACAACTCCGAGGGATGCAACCATAAATCACATAAACTTGAAAATTTCTAAATTTTGGATTTTTTGGACTCTACCGGTTTTATTTTTGTTCACATCTGAACCTGTGAAAATTGGAACGCTATTGTCCACTTCCAATGCCACTAAAATTCCACAGTTGTCTCCTAACCCACTTCCTCCCCATTTTTTTTTATCATTACTTAAGATTGTCCACTTCTCATGCCACTAAAATTCCACACTTGTCCCCTAACCCACTTCCTCCCCATTTTTTTTTATCATTACTTAAGATTATCCACTTCCAATGAGAAAAATCTCCCTAAACCACTTTTGTAAATCTAATTTTGAATTTTTTAAGTATGTACATTCCAACTCAAAGAGTTGATAGAGTATATATAAAAATTGCATTTAAAAAGGAATCCTACAAGTTGTTTTTTAAGGAAAATGTTGTAAGTGCCCAAAAAATAAGATTGTCCATTACTTTGTCATAACAAATCCAAATGAAATGAATGAAAGCTTTCCAAATATACAAAAATATAATCTATAAGAAAAAAAAATTCTAAACTTCTCTCCCATTTATATTCATTTGCAAACAAAATGAGTAGAAAGTGAAAATCGACCAACTAAGATCCTATAATTCTCACTACCTTCTAGATATGTACATATGCGCCAATTTATAAAATTTATCTCATGATTTATATTAACAGCTTCCTAAGAGAGTATTTCTCTATATATACTCTATCATTCTGATTATTTTATATTCAAAGAATTATCCTTCCATATGATATATCCGTTTTGAATTGACATTGGTATTATTTCAATTTTCTAGAATCTAGCTTGATTGGCCCAAAATATTACACCCTTCGAGGTCCAAAAAAATATGCTTGTTGTGGCCTAAAATACTAGCCACCTAGATGGTCCAAAAAAATATGCTTGTTGTGGCCTAAAATACTAGCCACCTAGATGGTCCAAAAAAATATGCTTGTTGTGGCCTAAAATACTAGCCACCTAGATGGTCCAAAAAAATATGCTTGTTGTGGCCTAAAATACTAGCCACCTAGATGGTCCAAAAAAATATGCTTGTTGTGGCTAAAATATTACTCCGTTCATGGTCCAAAAAAATATGCTTGTTGTGGCCTAAAATATTAGCCCCCCTCATGGTCTAAAAATACTTTCACTATTATAATTTCTTATCCCAAATTCAACTTTTGCGTATAAGTTTAACAAATTTAATGTGGGTCATAAACTATCCCTCTACTATACATACATATAGAGAGAGAGAGAGAGTCACAAAGAGAGAGAGATTTCCAGTACTAGGAAAGGGAACTAATTCACAAGACCTCTTATATGCTAAAGCACACATTATGTCTACTCACAAATTTTGAATTCAAACTTCTATTAAAAATCATGATAGAAATTCTGTACATTATTGTGTTATGTCATTCAATTTTTAGAAAGTAGTAGAGACAAATATTAACCATTTGCTGAGTTCTAAAAGGATATAAAAATGGGACCATTTGGTGTAACTTAAAAATATCTTGATCATTTAATGTTTAAATGTAAATTAAGCTAATTACTTGGTATACCAGTATATGAATTTCCTTCCTTGCTTTTCAGTACTAAATGGATTAGATAGAACTCCCATGCACCTTAAAATAGAATCATTATCCTAAATCCTAGATCCTAAAAGCCCTAGTCTTCCTCTTAATGTATAATATTTTATACACTATATAAAACCTGGTTTTGATAATATGAAACCATTCACTATTATTCTATACTTTATAGTAGTCTAATCTCAAATTTAGACAATAAAAAAGATTGATGAAACAATCAAATTCAAAAAATAAAACCTGGCTATTTAGATATTGCTGTATTTTCCTTTTTTGTATGAACTCTAACATGTCTAGTTTGAATGTGTATGGTTACAATTTAATAAAATCTCTTGAGTAGAATTATTTGACCCTTAAATCCACCAAATCTACAGTAATGTTGCTTATAAATAGAAATGCTAAACTGCTTCTTGGTTTTTTCTTGTTCAATGTCAAAATACAGCCCATCAGATGCTTTCAGGAGTCCAATTGCTACAGAATCACACTCAATCTAACTGGTTGTCTTCACATTATATTGGGATGCTATACAAGGTCCAGCTGTTGCATTGCAAGCATATTTAGAGATATAAATGACAAATTTGCAGTTGCATAGAAGCATTTCAGATGCTTTACCCGACCCAATTTTTGGCAATTAATGCCTTCAGCCATAAATGGCAAGGAAATGACAGAAAGGCCACCCTAAACACCCCACAATTTTATTCGTTTCGTGCAATATGTGTTAATACAATTTTGGCTATCTTTAAGTATATGTTATGAAAGTACATTCATCCGACATTGGGAGAGTGAGATCCTCATGTATCCTGATGCTGAAGTTCCTTACTATACTTTTTACTAACTTTAGATAGATCAATGCTTCTCAAACTAATACTATGTACCTTTCTAAAATCTAGCAAATGACTTCCAAATCCATAGCAAGACTCAAGTTAATTAAACTGTATGTACAAATACACAAGAAAGCCTAAACAAAGGAATCAATACCTGTGATCCACTAATTTCACTGCAATATCTAATCATCTATTATAAAATTGTGTCGACCTAAACCCCACCAATTCGAGAATTGTTCATCCTCGGCAGCCTGCAATATGTCACAGTACCTAATACTCGGCACTGTTTGCTCATACTAGCTGGAATTCTTCTTTGTCTACCATACCCTAAGCCTCCCACCACCCTAAAGTTTTGCCCACAAGCAAATCAAAGTCCTATGTACATGCACTATAAATCCCTCCCAGCACTTGATGAAACAAAAAAATTATCAATGAAACCTACCTACTGGCAAGTGCGTCTAAGAGCTCTTCTTCCTTGCCGTCTGAGTGTTTGTTGCTGTAGAGATCCATTCCGCAACAGGCACCTTCATTTTCTTCTTCTGATTGGGCTTCCCGTTCTTTCTCTTCGTTGCCTTCCTCTTCAGAGGTGCTTTTTTTGTCATCTTCTGATTCTTGGCTGCACCCTCCGATATTTCTACATCATCTTCCCCATCCACGGATTCATTGTCTTCTTCTTTGCTATCCTCTTCTTCATCTCCCTCTTCCTCAGTACCCTCCTCTCCTAAAACTGCAGACATTGGCAGTACTTTCGGGGTGCACTTCGTCGCAAAAACTAGCTTCTTGCAGGATGCAAGATTCTTTGTTTTCAATCCCTTTAGTGCAGGGTTCCCTCCAGGCTGCATTTGAACTTCGTCCAATGCCTTTTGTCTTCTGTTACTTGGAATGACGAGTTCCTGAAGTTCAAAGCCTCCATTTTCTTTCACACCACTAACAGCATTGACATGAGCTTCGTTGACAAGTCACACATTGACCCTAAAATCACTTGGAAGTGGCCTAGAGAAGTCTTGCTCATGGCCAATCTCCAAGTCAATCAGAATGGGAATTTTGGCATGCTGTGGATTAGGTTCGCATGGGATAGCACCAATTTTGGAGTCAAGGGCATTCACAGCAGTCGCTCCAACCACATACCCTGATTCAATGGTGTGACACACCTCTACAATACATTAAAACTTGTATTAATCCACGTATACTGCTTCTGTAACTACTTTTGTGCATAGGAATTGACTTCAAAGAACTACAATGCATTATGGAGTTAGGCCTGAGGACTTCTGCTGAAGTTGTACCATTGTTTCAAGATTTGCATATTCACAAATAAGTACTTCAACTTCACATGTACCCAGCTACTATGAATGATTTAAGAATATCATTGACTAACCCAGGTGCACTAAGGACTCAAAAGGATTGTTATGGAAAAGAAAACACATTTCTCTTAGTCCTTATGAACAGCAAGGGTGAAACACATGCACTAGTATAATAGAGTGGATATCTGTCTACTACTTTTGTATACTGAAATTACTTCCATAGAAATCTAGTGCACTACATAAGTACAACAGTGGATTTAACGTGAAGTTGTACCACTTTTTAAGCTATTGATGTAGAGAACTCAATACTTGTCATTTACATCGGCCTCACTCTTTTTAATGAATTAAAATCTAACTCACTAACCGAGTTCCATTAAGGACTTTAGAGGACTATTATGACAGAAAGATGAACTCTTATTGTAGATACTACTAGGGATTGGCGCTTGCTTTGCTATGCATTAAATATATTACTTTCATCAATTTTTCATGTGATAGAATGTAGATAAACAAAGTATGTATAATCTTTAAATGAAAATATTGACATCCTCATACAACATTCTCTGAAGAAATTTATATAGTGCAATATAAAGTAATTAAAGAAAATCTTTATATCATAATTTTTACAAAATAAACTTTGCAAAGATGAAAACATTGCAATAAGAATAAATTAATCAATTGAACAATATAATTAGAATCTTCACATTTGAATATGTAGAGCAATGCTAGCGGTTGGTGCTTCCTTATTTTTTAATATCACATTTTAAAAAGACATGGAATTTATCTATAGTTTTGTTGTCTGAAAAGTTTATTTGAAATTTTCTTAGAAGTATCCATTTGATTTTCAAATATTTCACAAAATGAATACATAATATATAGTAGAAAGTATTCTATGGCTATTACAGAAGCAATTGAATTTCTAGAATATTATTCAAAATTGAATTGTGATATTATAGAGGTCGTTGTGATTTTAGTAGTATGATGGAAAGAACGTGACACAACTCATGCATTAAGGACTTTCAATTCAAATTTACTAAGTTTACCCACTAGTATAGGATTGTCAAGACTCCACCAGTACTTCAGATCTAATGAGTTCTTCAACAAAGCCTCGAGATACAAGATACTACTACTTATCTCCAAGGTTAACAACAGTTTCCATGCACTATAATACTACAGTTGAATACAAAATTGTTACTTAGGTACTTTTCCTAAATTTGAAATCAAAAAATGCTAAGGGTAATGTTCATAGCTAAATCCTCCACAGTAACACTCACTGGCCAATTTGTGGCAAACTAAAACCCCTGGACTCTACAATAGCAAATTCTAGATCTTCAACTCTCATCTATTTAGCAAACATGTATACATTTCGGATTGCCTATACTAATCTATCATACCACTGAAAACACCCCAAATCCTAAACCCTGAAATGAAGTGATTGCATCCAAACATGCCAATGGGATATGGAAAATTACGTAGCAAAATTGGAAGCTGCCCTTGCTTGGTTGTACCCTCATGCTGCTCTAGGAATCGTTCAACTGTGCTCTTCAGTGGAGCTACAATTCCAGGCTTTAGAAGTCATGTCGATACCCACCAGCCCTCGTGCATCTCAACACCACAATCAAGAGCTATACAGGATTTATTAGTCTCAAAGTGAATACGAGAACACCACTCATGGTAAAAATGACAATAACTAGCCAATTTCCCAGCCCAGATGGGAGCAAACCCTAAACCGCAAGCTACACATTTGTTAAGTAAATGCTGCACAGGCGGATCTGCTATGACAACATCGAAATACGGTCTAGGGTGAACCGATCGGAGGAGATAGGTGCCAATTTCCAATCTATTGAGGAGTAGCTTCACCGCACGTTCATGTCGATCGGCCTACATCAACCGCAACTCAGCATCGGAAACAAGAAAACGCACAAAACCCTTACCGCCTGTGACTTTCAATAACTGCACACTTGCTTCTTCCAAACAATCTTCAGACGCCTAGATTAAGTTCTTCTGAGACTCGACTTTACGGGATAAGGTTTTCAATACATCAATCCCTAAAGCCAGATCCTCACTAACATCCACTGTGTGATGCAATGCACTCAACTCCTCTTCTAACTCAAGGCACTTCTTCCGTGTGGTTTTGAGTTTGAACTCGTAGAAGTCGACCTGGGAGTGCGCCTTCAAATCACTCTGCATGTGCTTGTCTCTGCCACTCTTTGCAACCTCCAAAATTTGTTGTGCTTCGACAACTTGAGAACGGGCAATACTAGAATACGTCTTCCAACAGCTAAGGGTTTTGATAAGCCCACTTGGTGCTGTAAAGAATTCAATCCCTTGCTGATCACAAACAACACCACCGGATTGTGAGCCAGCCTCCTAAGCTGTCAGCTTTGATTGTGTGGATCCACCCTCCTCTAACTCCCCGTCGTCTTCTCCATTGGAAAAGGTATACTCTTCGCCATTGGACTCCGCTCTACTCTTTGACTTTAAGTGGTGCCTCAACTGTTCGTTATTGGTCCACTCAACATAAAGTGCCCAATTCAATTTCTTCTTCTTCACCTCTTGAACATAGAAACCTTTTGTCATTGCCTTTGTAATCAAGCGTGATTGCAAAACTACAGACTTCTGATGGCAAACCATCCACATGTGTTCAATATGCATCCTTCACAAACATGTACCTGTGGCTGTTCTTGTTCACTATCGGTCCAAAAAAATGCACAAGTTCTGCATCTGTAACATCTGTATCTCTCAATTCCTTAGGACTCATGCCGCTGTGGTGCAAATCGTACTTATCTGCAAATTCTTTTCAAGAGTATCCCCTACACAATGTAAACAGGAAAAGACTAGGAGGTTCAGTGAATACTGGAGCAGCATAGCCGATTTTCTTCTTCTTCAATGTTCCGCTTGTACCTTCTACCTTCACTCTCATACCCTCTACCTTCACCTTCACTACGGTATTCCCTGGATCAGACAAGCATATGACAGCCATAGTGTAGCAAACGAAAACGAGGCGACAGCAAAACAAATTAGCGTGAGAGTAACAAAAGATTAGGAAAACCATGACTTCGTCAGGACCCAAGGAAAAAGACGACCAGCAGCCGTTGATCTCAAGACTACAAATGGGTCAAATCAAAAGATCCCGACTGTAATGGTGCCTCCATCTTTATGATGTCAGCCGGCCTGCGTCAGAACCAGATTACCGTGGAGATAATGGAGTAGATCAACGGCCATAATCACCCCCGATTTTGCAGTATTGCCACACAGCAGGTCCGTGAATGGACTCCAATTTGTGCCAGTTTTGGTCCACCCTAGCTTGCACTTGCCCAAGATACTTGTTTCAATACCCATTCGGCACCGAACGCATTGGATAAGGTAGTCATCAAAAGCTGAAACATTTCAAATTACAATGAATAGCCTGGCCATTTTCAACTTGAGTACTATTAAAAGCAACACTTATAAGCAAATTCAAAGCAAGAAAGGTAAACATAACTCAAGATCTAAGCCTTCAAAAGTTAGTTGTAAGCAATGTGACAAGAGTAAATGGCGGTATAGACTGATCAAAGTCTAATCATCCATCCTTCAATTTCAACCAAGACAGCTGCCAGCAAAAGGCCAAGAGGGAGTGTTCGGTACCGAACGGTATACTAGCTTCACAGCAGCATCACGGTCATCTTGGCCGACAAGGCTCGCAGAAACGTAGAGTATGGTGATGTGGTGAGCACATACACTCCGGAGGTCCCCATCAGGGAAGAACACTTCTCTTCCACGGTCTTCATTTCTTTCAAGAGCTCGCACAAGAAAGCCTCCCACAGAGTCATAATCAGAACATCTTACGGCAATGGCTCATTCCCTAGCGAAAGCACTTTCACATGTTCAGCCATATCCAGCAAAACGCCGCTCATCGTCTCTTTGTTCTTGAGATTTTTCATCAGGAAGTGTGGCCCTGGTTTGCAGAAAAACTCAAGGCAGTGGGTGTGGGAAACTCCCTCTGGAACGACATCACCAGGCTCACCACCAGTGAACTTCTGGTCCTCTTCACTCCACAGGATAGTACTTTTAGGAAAATAACATCAGATACATTTGGGGTTTCTAAAAGTTGCGAAGACACTGTGTGAGCTATGGAAAGAAATAGATTATGTTTTTAAAACACGATTCCTTACAAAGGTGGTCGTAAAAATGTTCAGTCACCGTTGCTTGGCATACCTTGTTCTTCCAGAATCTGTTGAAGTTAGAGAGTGACTTTAGTTAGGAATTGTTTGTAGCCAACCAGCATGATATTAGAGAGGGATAGTGTGATATTAGAGAGGGGTAGCCTTCTATGTTGATATAACCCATAAGGTTAGTCATGGCACTTGTTAATAGAATAGTATAAGAGGGCAACCCCTTGCTTGGGTTTTTCACCTCTTCCTTGTACTTGTTTGTGTCCTCTTTTCATTGGAATACAAAGCCTTTGTATTCTTCTTACAATAGGTTATGGGCCCACTCATGTGAGTTGCTATTAGAGGTGAGATCCCTTTGCAAAGGCGTGTTGGAGGCGCACTGCTGAAGTTGAGAGCAAGTGGAGTTGGAGGTCGTTTTTTGAGTTGTTGTGATCTTTTAAAGTCACATTGGAGAGATTGCAACCACGTGAGTGTTGGTTGTGGGATTTGAGAGCCATTGAGGGCTGATTTGAGTTGTTGTGATCATTTGGAGTTACATTGGAGAGATTGCAACCACGTGAGTGTTGGTTGTGGGATTTGAGAGCCATTGAGGGGCTGATTTGAGGTTGTTGTGATCATTTGGAGTCACATTGGAGAGATTGCAACCACGTGAGTGTTGGTTGTAAGATTTGAGAGCCATTGAGCGTTGATTTGAGTTGTTGAAACTTTATTAAAGTGGGAGACATGGCACTATGGCCATAGGTGAGGGAGAAGGTGTTCGGATCATTGACAAGTTCAATGGAGAGAACTTTGGCTTGTGGAAGTTCAAGATGGAGATGATCTTGGCGGAGAAGGACTTGTGGGAGATTGTGGAGGACTCCGAGGAGCCTCCTCCTTCCGACGCTGATCCCAAGGCCAAGAAGTCTTACGAAAGGAGGGTGAAGAAGGCCTTCTCCATGATTGCTTGCAATCTTGTGGATAGGCAACTTGCACACGTTCGATCTTGCAAGGGACCGGCAGAAGCATGGAAGGTGCTTTGCAACATCCATGAGACTAAGAGTTTGTCCAATATTCTCTTTACTCGCCACAAGTTTTTCACGTGCAAGATGCAAGAGAGAGAAGACATGCTTGATCACATCAACAAGGTCAAGGGACTGGCGGACCAACTTGTTTGCTTGGAGGCGCCTTTGATGGATGGAGACATTGTCATGACTCTTTTCGAGAGCTTACCCACTTTTTTTGAGTATCTCATCACGGCTTTGGAGACAAGATCCATGAAGGAGCTCACCCTTAAGTATGTGACGACAAGATTGATGCACGAGGTATCCAAGAGGAAGGAGAATGAATCTAACGAAGGAAGGGCAGCTCTTATCTCACGACACGGGAAAAGAGAGGCCTCTCAACCACGCAAAGAGACACGTACATGCTACAATTGCGGTCAACCCAGCCACCTTGCAAGGAATTGTTGGAGGTCTAAGAAGGAGAGTGCCAACAAAGCGACAGTCACTGAAGTGGAGGAGGATTTTGCATTTGCAGCAAGTAATGGCTATGATGACCGCAACATGTTCAAATGGATTATTGATTCGGGGGCCACGCAACACATGACACCACAGAGACAAGCTTTTCTCACTTACCAACCCACTAGCAACCGCAAAGTGTATTTAGGTGACAATGGCATGGTGGAGGCCATTGGCATGAGATGCATTGTGGTGGAGGTCAATGTCAAGGGGGTGCTGAAGAAGATTCGCATTCAAGATGCATTGCATGTGCCCAAGTTGCATGCCAATTTGCTCTCGGTGAACAAGTTGGTGTCACAAGGCTTGAAGGTGCAATTCAACAACCAAGATTGTATTTTGGGGGCACCAAATGGAGAGCTGATTGTCTTGGCACCCAAGTAAGGCAACTTGTACCAACTTGAGTTCAAAACGGTGAATGGTTCAAGTTGGGCTTGTGTAGCTCAAGATGCAATGGTGCAAGACACTGTAGAACTTTAGCATAAGCGATTGGGGCACCTAAATGTGAAGAATGCAAAGGCTCTTCCAAGCATGGTGGGTGGCATGCAAGTGAAGAAAAGCGCTTGCGATTTGACATGTGAGGCTTGCATTGAAGGCAAGCAAGCAAGGAAACCATTCCCGACCAAGGGAACAATGAGGGCAGCCAAGGTATTGGAGATTGTGCACTCCGATGTGTGCGGCCCCATGAAGACCACTTCTATAGGTGGTGCAAGATATTTCCTTACCTTCATTGATGACTTTTCGAGGAAAGTGTGGGTGTTTATGCTCAAATGCAAGAGTGAGGTGTTTGAGAGGTTCAAGGCATGGAAGGCCCTTGTAGAGAATGAGAGTGGTCATAAGCTTAAGGTATTGAGATCGGACAATGGCGGTGAGTATATGTCCAAGGCATTTGAGGCCTTTATGAGGGAGCATGGCATTCAACATCAAACTTCAGCGCCACACACTCCACAACAAAATGGTATAGCGGAACGTACCAATCGTACGTTTGTAGAGATGACTCGAGCGATGTTGCATGCACAAAGCCTCAAATATAAGTTTTGGGCGGAGGCTGTATCCAATGCAGCATACATACGCAATCGGTGTCCCACAAGTGCGGTAGCATCGATGACATCGCAAGAGGCATGGACTGGAAGAAAGCCTAACATTGGCCATATACGCATCTTTGGATGTATGTCCTATGCCTTGGATTTGAGCCCTCAACAATCCAAGCTTGATGCCAAGGGCACCAAGTACTTGTTTTTGGGCTATTGGGAAGGCTCCAAGGCTTATCGGCTCATGAATTTGGAAACTAAGAAGATCTTTAAGAATCGAGATGTGACCTTCATCAAAGATAAGAGGGAGGGTAGCGAGTCTTTGGAGTTGTGTCCAAGTGGGAGCAATGGAGACCTTGAGGTGGACAAATCTCCAAGTTTGCAAGAAGTGGTAACAGAAGACAAAGACGAGCTGGTGACAACACTAACACCAAAAAAGAAAGTGAGTGTAGCTCCAAGTGATGATGGTGGTGAAGGAAAGACGTCTCAAGAGCCAAAATATCCCACGAGAGAGCGCAGGCCACCTGGAGAATGGTGGATGAACCACGTTTTGCCACAACACCAAGTGGAGCGTGCAAATGTAGCGTTTGTGAGAGATCCAAATACCATGGAAGAAGCCATAAGAAGTGCGGATGTAAGCAAGTGGGAGCAAGCCATGCAAGCAAAGTACGTCTCGCTTATGAGTAAAGGTACATGAAAACTTTCTTCCCTTCCTTCCGATCGCAAGAGTATTGGATGCAAATGGGTGTTTTGCACTAAAAGAGATGCCTTGGTCAATATTGTGCGCTATAAGGCCAGATTGGTAGCCAAGGGATATTCTCAAGTCGAGGGGGTGGACTTCAATGACACCTTTGCACCGGTGGCCAAGTTTTGCACCATTCGATGTATAGGAGCCATAGGGGCAGCCATGGACTTGGAGATGCACCAAATGGATGTCATCACGGCGTTTCTCAATCCACACCTTGAGGAGGTCATCTTCATGGACCAACCCAAGGGTTTTGTTCAAGAAGTGCGAGAGCAACTAAAGTTTAAGCTCAAGAAGGCCATCTATGGATTGAGACAATCAGGGAGAACATGGTACATGGATATAGATGCCTTATTTGCAAAGGCAGGTTACAAAAGGAGCCACGCGGACCATTCTCTTTACATCAAGCAAACAAACGAGTCCTTGATAATTATCATTGTTTATGTGGATGATTTGATCATCATGACAAACACCATGAAGATAATGGAGGAAGTCCAAGCCATGTTGAAAAGCGAGTATAACATGAGTGACCTCGGTGAGCTACACTATTGCCTTGGCGTGGAGTTTCAAAGGCAAAGGGCGGCGCGCACCATTACCATGAGCCAAAGCAAGTACATTAAGGAGGTGTTGAAGCGCTTCAACATGGAGGAGTGCAAGGCCATTGGCACGCCACTTGATGTGCATTTGAAGTTGGAGAAGCTCACGGATAAGGAATATGAAACTGTGAAAGTGGAAATGCAAGATGTGCCATACAAAGCTGCGGTGGAGAGCTTAATGTATGTCATGGTAGCCACAAAGGCTGACCTTGCATTTCCCATGAGTGTGGTGAGTCAACATATAGCCAAGAGCGGTCCAAAGCATTGGGCCGCGGTGAAGAGGATCATGCGGTACCTCCAAGATACATTGGAGGCCAAATTGGTCCTTGGAGGCAAGAGCCTTGCATTGGTAGGCTTTTGTGATGCAGATTGGGCTGGAGATGCAAGCGATCGCAGGTCTACATCGGACTATGTGTTTATGCTTGGAGATGGTGCCATTTCGTGGAATTTGAAGAAGCAACCCACTATTGCATTGTCTACCACCGAGGCGGAATACATGGCCATTAGTCAAGGCACAAGGGAGGCGATTTGGCTAAGACAGTTGTTGAGTGATGTTAGCCTTGAGCAAGAGAAGAGCACACCTATCATATGTGACAATCAAGGCGCCATTGCCTTGGTAAAGAACTCGACTCACCATTCTCGGAGTAAGCACATTGACATCCAACACCATTTCATTCGAGAGAAGGCTGAAAGCAATGTGATAGAAATGAGGTACATACCTACAGAGCGCATGGTGGCGGATGTGCTTACCAAGGCTCTTGCAAAGCCTCGCCATGAAGTTCTTCACATAGAGATGGGTTTGACATTGTTTGGCAATAAACAAAGTGGGAGTGTTGAAGTTAGAGAGTGACTTTAGTTAGGAGTTGTTTGTAGCCAACCAACGTGATATTAGAGAGGAACAGTGTGATATTAGAGAGGGGCAGCCTTCTATGTTGATATAACCCATAAGGTTAGTCATGGCACTTGTTAATCGAATAGTATAAGAGGGCAACCCCTTGCTTGGGTTTTTCACCTCTTCCTTGGGTTTTTCACCTCTTCCTTGTACTTGTTTGTGTCCTCTTTTCACTGGAATACAAAGCCTTTGTATTTTTCTTACAATAGAATCTTCATGGTAGCATTATCAAAGTTCCGCCCTTCCTCGTTCTGCAGATGCCCTGCTATCATGTGGGCATCACGAGCACCGTCAACAATGCAAAGCAGCATGTGGGTGCATGTGGTGGATTTCGGGAGCTTCTCCTCGTCGTCAACATTGAAGAGAAGTCCAGAAACCATGCACTCTCTTTTCGCCATTACCCTTGTCTATCATGCAAATCAACTCAATACAAATTGGTACAAATTGTAGTATCCGTGCTTATGATTGACCAGTCTATAAGTTGTGTATATTGACAGAAATTTTTGACAGGCAAGCCGGTAGCTGAAGTCCACTTCCACTTCCAAAATCGACAGATAGATTGGAAGGTCGTCGTAACTGACAAGCATCGTGACCGGATGTAAAGGATGATAGTCTCTTGCAAACAGAAGCTCATGACTTTGTCGGTATCTAGCAGCAAAGAGGACTAAAGTGCTGCGAAAGTCAATGTTTCACTATATGATACACCAGTCAATCACTCACTATGTGAAATCAATCTCTCCTCTGACCTCTCAACAATGCTTCCCACCGGAGATCGAACTACCGATTACAAGAAGAGTGAAAATCCAGGGATAAGAATCGAATTGCTGGCAATGGCAGCGCAGAGAGAGATTCGAAACTCGAGTAGATGCTGCTATGTCAATGGAAGGGAAAGTGGCGATGGCGGAATAAGTAGAGGAGCGAGGTAGGGCCGGTGGAGAGGAAGCCGCGCGCAGAGCGTCGGAAGGACATGGCCAGTAACGCCTGATATCAATCAAGATGAACTCCAATTGTGGTGCAATCGCATGAAGATCACGAGCGGCATGCAGCAATTTGGGAAAACAGAGAACATATGAGGATCATATGGACTGGCCACAAGTCCACAAGAAGAATGAAGGAGATTGACACTGAAATCAAAGACACGAGTCTGGACTGCGGAGGTGAGTGCGTTTAAATATCACGCCCGAAAGTTTTCATCCGTTTGTAGGGATGTTCATCAGGTTCGGTGCATCGGCCAATTCTTTCAGACTCCAGTACGTTATCTATTCACTAACTAAGGTACATCAGTGCATTACCGTCAGCTTCCTAATTCTGTCAGCCTATGTTTGGTCCCAATTCCATCCAGCCCATTATACAAACCCGTTCATTTTTTTGATAATTTCAGTGCATTTATGTCAAAAAGAGTGATGTGTCAATCTTTCATTAGCGAACACTTGAGTGCCAATGGATACATGGAAGAGTGGTAATGGATTGTTCATAGGATGTTTTTGCCTCCTCTCTACAAGTGGTTTTGTAATTTTAGGACAGCTCACTTCAAAAATTCACAGAAATTGCAATTTTGATCGCAAAATTATAATTCCACTTGGGTACAACTTGTGAAACAAGTACACACCTCTGAAAAATATTTCCCCTCTTAGAGATGTTCCTAAGATAGTTAGATTGCAAATCAGGGTGGTAATAGGCTTGTCTACCTTACTGGTCATGACTCCTTATTGAACTCTGCAGCTTGCCTTCCAAAGTGCAATTTCACTACATCTACCCACATAACATTGTTTATCAATGAGGTAGGGGTCCATTTTGCATCCTTGAAAAGAGGATCCCTATAGTGAACAAAATTGTCACTTCTATGGCTCTTCAGCTAACTCCAACCCTTGAAAAAACTAATAAGTCACTCCCAGGTATCTAGCAAGGTATAATACCATCCTAACATACAAAGGACCATTGCTTGGTTATAAAATGTATAGACATGGAAGGATGAGGTCCCATTTAGGGGTAGTCACAACACAATAAACCATGAATTCCGCAATTTGATGAACACGAAGCGCGACTCATTCTCATTCAATAACGTAATTTACTTCTCCAAACTAGTGGAAGTTTTTGCACTTGTCATTTGAAAAGAGGAAGTCTTCTTTGAGTTCATTTACAAGCTACTTGGCTGTTGTAACTCTCCCTATTATTGGAGTAAAGGAAGAGGCTCCAGAACCAACACTTTTCTAATTTGGCCTTTTACATTTTGGCCTTGAATGGCCACCCGCCTTTATTCAAAACCACCACAAGGTTTTAAGAGCAACCAACGAGAGTTAATCAGTTCTTTGAGGTAACCAATGGGAATGCATGAATAGGTGTTTACATTTTGTGCTTCAACCAAAGGGAGTCTAGGGGATATGAATAACTTTCCTATATTTTCAACTTTAAAAATTTGTAAAATATTGTTACGGTATCAAAATATTACAAAATGCCTTAGTCGAGTTGATTTTCACTTGAGTAGGCAAATATTATTGGCAAAAAAATCATCTTTGGACCACACAGCTAGAGGGGCAGGGAAAGTGTCAAATTTTTATTGGGGGGGGAAAGGTAGTGACCATTAAAAACCCAAAAGAACTCCAAAGTGGAAAAACAATCAATCGGGTTCTCTCAACTGACTTAACCTGGGTAGCAGGTTAAGTCAAATAAAAGTGTCAATTTTTGGTGCTTATGCTTTACACATCAAAGCTTGAGAAGGAATTGTTCAACCATCAATTAATACTCAACAAGTGTCTATTTCTCATAAATGGAGGAAATTAAGATAGAAGCACCCATTGTCAATCTTTTAAGGTATTTTCTAGCAGATCATGAATAGTTTATGACAGAGCAAATTTTTGCATGTAGAGAGATTAAAAATATAGGAATTGAAATTTTTTCATAATTTTATTTCCAAAGGTGAAATTATTGTGAATTTTAGGAGCCGAAAAGTACTCACTCAGGATCCATTGCCGATCTCTAGACTCTTCCAATTCTGATCCATCAAGAACTGCTTTATTGCTCACTACTATGGACATGTGCCATAATCTTATTACTTCCAACCTTGAAAAACATTAGAAAAAATCTAAGGCCTCCAAAGGGCTGCTTCATAGCCCTCTAAGGACCCCGTGGATTGGTTTTTTTGGGTTTCAAAATTGATTTTTATCCTATACACGCCCACCTGCAGTTTTGTTGTCAAATGGTCGGCATTAGTTTAAAATCCAAAAACAAAGGACTAAAAAATCAAGGTTAAGGTACTCTAATGCACCTTAACCCTGATTTTTTAACACTTTTTAATAATTTGTATTTAACACCAAATTGTGCTAAAATAAAAAAATGTTCCCAAATTATCCAATGACCATTATTAATCAATTATTTTTTATCCACCAATGTGTGAAGTACTAACTTCATTGACATTTGGTGAGTTACAAGATGAGAAGTGGAGGTCTTCAATGTCAAATGAGTAAAGACACATATCCCACATTGGTTGTAAACACTACCACAACCCCAATTCCATAAAGACCTCCTCTTCTCATCTTGTTAATCACAAATTATGTTCATTTTGGTTTCAAATAGTCCAAACTAAGTGGCTATTGAAGCTACTTGCCTTTGGCAATTAGCTTCAATAGACACTTAATTTGGATTATTTGAAACTTCATTTTTTTCAATGAAGTCAAATTAAATCCAAATAAGCCAAATTCTGTGGCTTGATTGAATTTAATTTGATTCCATTGAAAAAAATGAAGTTTGAACATTGTTTGTAATATTTAAAACTGCAAATACAGTGGTTCATGTGTTTAAAAAAAAAAAAAAAAAAAAAACTGCAGATACATTTTTTATTCGCGAAAATGGTCATGGCTTGACTATTTTTGACTAATCACTATGGCCACTTTCCCAAATGTCAGTCCCACCTTTTAATAGAGTGGTTTGGTCACTTTGGAGCAGCTCTCCAAAGGTTCCAAGTTTTTTTTATTGACACATTCCAAGCTTGAGTTGGATTTGTTTAGGTTTGTTCTAGCTAAGATCAAAAATAGTACCTCCTATAGATTGAAAATGGGTCCAAGTCGACAATAGGTGCCTCTACCTTAGTCCCTACAAGATTCAGATTGGATGGACTCATGGATTCAAATAGATCGCCAAATTAATCCTATGAGGACAAGCCCAAGACCACTGAGTTCAAGCCTCACTGTCCATTACTTTGTTTGCTATTATTTTTCAATTAAATATGAATGAAATTTAAGTTTTTTTCAAAACTCCAATTAGAGTAGAAAGTATAGTAGTTAAGCTTCATTTCTTTTTTTGGACTCAAATTTCAAGAACATCATTTTTATGGCTAAAATTCACATCAAGAATAAATAATAAGAAATGGCTCCAATATATTGCAAGGGTGATCTGTGGATTAAGCATTTTCTTCTTTTGTAAAGTCAAGAAGATTATAATGTGGGGCTTGGCAATACTATATATTAGAAATGTTCTCAAATACCCTCCAAATAAATAAATTGGATGAAAAATCATTTGTTCCATCCTCCAGTCTCAACAAAAGTCATCCATTGAACGTTTAGTGTCCACGACAATGGTACAGGGTGAAACAACCTTTGTGTGGAACATTTGGCACAAAGCCCGTGGTAGTCAATTCTTAGAGGGAACAAACTACATATCTTCCTAGCAGCTTGGTCAAAAAATAAATAATTAAACAAGTGCCTAACTTTTTTGAGAAATTACTGGCCTAATCTGCCCTAAAGGTATGAATTCATATTAAAGGATTGCCTAATTTATAGAAATTCAATTCACATGAGCTATAATTTAATAAATTAGCATCTAACTTGTATTCTAAAGTTGGCAGGAGAATTAGTAACTATGGTTTGGCATCTCAAATTGCATTGACAAGCATTGGTCAAAAAATTGATGCTTTACAAAAATAGCTTTGGCACAAGTCTTTCAAACAAAATATATCTCTCACATGCACCAAACCTTGACATTTAACAAATCATATTATAAAACCCTAACACACTAGGTAGATAGTTTAGGATTTAGAGGTCAAGACAAGAATATAGGCAAGAGCATATACCTTAGATGAAAGTAGCACCAACCATCCAAAAATTGTAAGAAAAATTTGGATGAAAGCCTAACTTCTTTAATTATATTTTAAAACTACCTCATTTTAATATATTATTTTATGGAATACCTAACTTTTTTTGTACTTGAATTAATTGTTATGCCTAAGCTACAAGGAAGCTACAATAGCAGGATTATAATTTGTACATTTGTTGTGGTGACAATGTGCAAGAAACAATCTTGCAAAGATTTCATTTGTACAAGGCCATACGGAAGGTGAGGGATTATATACAATTTGTAGTTCAACAATTATTAGACATATATATTGCAGAATATACGAGAAAGTAAGAGCTACAAAGATAAGGGTGCAAAAGCAGGCAAGAGATAGAGGAAATGTATACACAATTCACAAAAACGCTAGTCAAACTCTAGATTTTTATAGTAAACTTTAAATGAGATAATTGGATGATATTTCTCTAGGATGAAAACACAATGGATTTTGTATTAGAAGTTGTGACAAGGGTCATGACACTACATACTAAACATAACAAACCACAAAAATAGATTACTAAGAGATGGTCCAATATTTTGGCCCTTGTCCCAGATGGAGTTGGCAACAGAGTGCATTTTGGGGAAGGGATTGCCCTTTGGATTCAAGGAAATGGAGCACATATAGAATACATTTAGGAGTGCCCAATGTGGTTCTTTTGGTTGGTTTGCAATCATTTTAACTTCAATTTCACTTCTTGGACCAATGATAGGATCCAACAAAAATGTTTGGAGTAGCTTGCTTAATAGTGTTAGAGTGGCGTTTTACAAAGCACTTTCAAGAAATGACCTAGGAATAAAGAAGACATCATGTAAAATTATGACAAACTTTAGGGCTCTTATCCTAAGCTGGCACCTAGGGATGGTAGGTGAAGGTGGAGTATATTCATTTCATGTAGCTACACCTTAATTTATTCATTTGAGGTGTAATTGCACTTTTTCTCATTTGCTAACAAGATAAAGCTGGCATTGACTCTACTTGGCATGCTTGCAAGCATGCTTGGTAGTGGCTACCTTTTGTATTGGAATAAAATTGTTCCTTGAGTTCAAGTATTTTTTGTACGTGTACCAAAAATTGACACTAGGCTCATCTAGGCACTTTTATTTTAATTGTGGACATTCTATATAGTAAATATGCAATTTCTAATGTTGTTTTTTGGTCCAAATAAAATTTTAGCATTTGCAACAATGATGGTTGTGGCCACACATAACTTAGGTATATTTAGTTAGATTTGGACCTTGTTGCTTGTTTTTTGTATGATTTTCTTTTTTGCATCATTGAACAATGATGTAAACTCCAATAATCATTGATAATTCTTTGGGTAGCAAACACAAACAAAAAGTGCCATTTTTGAGTGGGAAAGAGCATGTATCATTGAATCAATCCACCCTCACTTTTGGAAATTTTCCCTCACCCCTAATGCCCTATTCCTTACTAAATCAAAGCATAGGTCTCAAAAAATCATATTTTGGGTGTTAGGAATACTCTTTGTACAAATATGATCTTTTGGACATGCACCATCTAATGATCACAAAAATCTTGTAGTAAATGTGTCCCGAGGATATGTACAATATCATAAAATTAAATTGTTAATATATTTAATTTATAAACATCTATACTAATACATCTATTTCAAATAATATATCAAGATGTAGTCACTTCTTAGTATAGTTCTCCAAGCTCTAAGCTCTAAAAGATATATTTCAAAAATTTAAAAGAATACTTATACCTCTTGTAGTATGGCTAAACCCCGACAAATTCAAATTATCAATCCAATAAACTAATGAAAATAGGCAATAAGAGAAATCGATAATTAACCCCTAAATGGTGTTGAAAACCTTTGCCCTCTATGTACACATAAAAGAGGCAAGAAGGGTGCAATTCCACATATATTGTTACTTTGTTGGACCATGGATCATGGAAGGAAGTTCCAAATCACATGACAATTTCTGCACAATATAAACAAATAAATTGTGAAGGTGACAATGTGTTTCTTTTTGTAATACATATAACAAAAAAATATAAGAAATTAGTTATACATGATTGGATTCAAGAATCACCATACTTTTGTTCCTGCAAAGAGAATGATATGTGCATACAAGTGTGTGTTGATCATATGTGGGAATCGTGACTTGTGGCATTTGGAAATGACCTTTATTCTATAAGTATTGAGTCTAGTCCTTTTTATTTGTACTTCATTATTAAAAGTGACCCTGAACTCATTGCAAGGAAGTGACTATTTTAGGCCTTTATGTAAGTTATGGCCACATTAGGAAATATTATGCTTTGTTTAGGTGAATGAGATGGCCATTACGGATACACTTTTCATTAGTTTTGGGGGTTATTCTAGACACTCTTATAGGCCATGATGGACAACATACTTCAAAAGTTCATAAGAAATTCATACTTTGTTGGAAAAATATAATTTCAATTGTTTTTGCCATTTCTCACACTTGTCTTTATGTGAGAAAAAAACTTAAATTTACTTAGCGATGGCCATAACATTCAATAGTAGTCACTGCGACTGCCTTCCCCGGGTGGAATGATGTGGAATATACCACATCATTTCATCCGAGGGATGAAATGGTGTGGTATATTCCACACCAAATCAGTAACTATAAGGACACTTGGTGAAACTTGTCAGAACTCAGCAAGGTGCTTGAGTCAGTTACAAGGTCACAACTGCACATTGGAGTTAACGGCGAATTAAGTACTTTGAAATAATATTGTAAATAAAATAGCAAACTTATTCAAAATGGCAAGCAACTTATAGAGATCAATTATTTCAATGCTTGAATTACATCACTTTAATGTGATCGTCATTCATGTTTTGTGTTTTCAAGTGAAAAGACAACTCTATATATATATATATATATACATGGGATAGTAGAAGGTAGAACAACTTATGTGGGATAAATAAATTAGAATTTGTAGTTTGTAAAGCACTCATAGTTAAGTCAAAAACAAAGAATTGTGTTAAAAGTAGAATTTTAGGCCTCATTTAGGCATAGTAAAATAACTTTTCTAAAAAAACTTTGAACTAAAAAAGTTGGTAAATGAAGATAAGTTTCACCTTCAAAAATCCGATTGGCATTTTCAATCTCTAATCAAAATTTATGGACAAATTTCAGAGAGGAGTTTTAAAAATGTTAAAGAAAATGTCCATTCCAACCCCGCTCTAAAATTTGTCCGTAGCTTTTGATTGGAGATTCAAAAGGCCAAACGGATTTTTGGAGGTGAAACTTATCTTCATTCACCAACTTTTATTAGTTCAAAGTTTCTTGCGAAAAGTTATTTTACTATGCCTAAATGAGGCCTAAAATTCTACTTTTAACACAATTCTTTGTTTTTGACTTAACTATGAGTGCTTGAGAAACTACAAATTTGAATTTATTTATCCCACATGGGTTGTTCTATCTCCTACCACCCCATGTGTATATATAGAGTTGTCTTTTCACTTGAAAATCCAAAATATATTATTGATGGAAAATGGTTATAATGCATTATTCATTGGATTCTTTGCCAATATCCTTTCTACAAATATTTGTTGATTTGTATGTCTAGTCCTAAAATTAACAAAGAAATTGAAACAAAACATAATTGTACTGCCACTACCTTGGTACCTAAGCTTAAATTAATTATTTGAGGATGAATTTTGTAGATGAGGATTCCAGGAGGGAAAGGCAGCCTCTTTGAAGGCTACTAAATGTTGTTATGGCATGAGGGTGAGCTCCTAATACTGCCTGTGGTAGGTTGTTCTACCTTATACACTTCCATCTTACATAAAAGGATTCTTTGTCATCCATCAGACCATTGTGGGCCGCAGCATCCTTACAAGATTCAGTTCTCGATTTTGTCCCCCTTCCAGTTGTGGTACTCTACTAGACTAGTGCAATAGTGCTACAAGCCTTCTTGGGGGGGACAAAAAAATTTGGAGCTTCGCCCCAAAATTTTTACATTAGAGAAAGCATATGAGCAAATTATTTTCCGGAGAATATAAATTTAAAAATTTTGAATTTGTATTTGGGATCACAAATTAAACCTGAAATTAGATTGAAGATGTGACAAAATAAAAAATTGCAGGCCCAAAATAGGAATAGTTTTTACGTCCATGACAAATGATGTGTGGGGAGAAAGAGTCCTCATCCTCTCTTGATAGGCTTCGAACACTAATTTATACAAACCCCAAATTCTATGATAGAAATCAACTAAAGTATTACCAATTGGTATAAATTTTTTGGGTCTAGTTAAATCACTCAATCAAATGGCAATAAGTGTAAGATGAAGCCTCCTAACGAACAATTTTTTTTTTGGGGGGGGAGAACAATAAGTGGAAAGTGCCCTCATTACACTTGTGCAAGTTGGAGGGACCATCTTTATTAGTCAAATTTGTCATAGAGAGTGATATATTGGCATCTTGCTTCCCTTGTGGCCTCAAAAAAATCCATTGATCCAAAATATGCTATTTTAATCCCTAAAGGGTCATGGTGATTTTCCTATTAAAAAACACTCAAAATTGTCATTTCTATTGCAAAGAGAAAAGAGCTTAAAAAATTATTTTTTTTGTGCGTATCCCACCATAAGATCTTGTACTTGACTAATATATGAATATGTGGAAGAAATTTTAGAAACTTTGACCATGTAGATTGCAAGATATATGCATTTAAAGTGAAGAAAACAAGATTTTTTGCACCTTGTTTGACTAGATTTTTTGGCTTTGAATCTTGTATTTGCACTATTGATTTTGATTTTTTACTTATTTATATTAAGAAGTTGAATTACTTGAATGGAGAATCTACCAAAAAAGCACTTAATTTTCATTTATTAGAAAATTGTTAAGTAGAGGTACATTCAAGATTGAAGAAAAAACTAAATTGTTAATAGCTTTTGGATGGAGTGAATCACAATAATCGCATTGGTGAGATTGTTCTAGCAAAAAAATCTAACCCTATTTAACAATTTCTTTTGAAAAATTCTAAAAAAATTGCATTCAAAAATGAATTCTACAAGGGTTTTTTTCAAGAAGATGCTTAGATTGCCCGAAAAACTAAGATTGTCCATAACTTTCTCATTATAATTCCAAATTGAATGAAACAAAGCTTCACATGTAGAGAAAAATTTTAATCTTTGAAAAAAAATTTGAAAAAAATTATTTTGACTTTTTGTGATTTTTTTTGTACTGCCCGCCAAAATCCATTTTTGCTTATTGTGCCATAACTTTTGCTCTTGAGCATCAATTAAAATAAAAACTATATATTCACAAAGCTTACACAAAAATGCACAACCTCAAAATATCCCCCAAAAAATATCACTAGAAATTGAGTCAAGAGGAACCTCCCTGGACCCAAATTGTCCTTCGAGGGGACAAATGGTCCTTTAGGAGTTAAACTACATTTATCCATATGAATTATAAATTTTTCTATCATAAGAAAAATTGGCAAATCTTTGACCTTGGCTTAGATGGGATTGACAAAATGCCATCCAAATAAACCTCAAAATTTTAGTAGCCTTTTCACTGATACCAATATGATCTTAAATTGTCTAGATGTCTTCAACTTTATACAAGGTCAATATGTTTGTAAAGTAATAAAGCTTTTGTTTAATTTTAATTAATACCTACTTACTTGTAATTTTTTGAAATCAAAAAAAATTGTTTTATCCATTTATTGAAGTTGGTTTTGGAGTGAAATACACCTTGTAAATTCTGTGAATTGTAGAATTTTTTTACATCAAAAGTTTTGAGAATCTAAACCATATAGATGATAGATGTTTAACCTAGGAATGTTCAAACAATTGGATGGATGGAGAAAATAAAAGCCTATGAGATTAGTACATATTTGCATTTATCCATTATTCAAGTTTGATTAAAGTGCTGGATTTTAAAGTGTTACCTTTTAAAGAATTAATCCCTAAATGCCCAAGGCACCCAAATTTGGTGTTTGCAAAACTTTGAAGTTAAACAAAACCTAGTGAAGTTACTATTTTTAGTAGTTCATATTTTTAGAAAGTTCTTCTTGAAGTCTAATTTTAGCATCAAAAATCCAATCTTGAAAATAAATGATAGTGGTTTTTCTATTCAAGTTTTTGTACAACCTAGGTACCCATTGCAATCTTGACTTCCCATTGTGTTGAGAGCTCTTGGAAATGAGCCCCAAATACACTAGATCTTGGAGAAAAAATCACATTCAAAATTCATTTAAAAAAATTGTAGAGTAGATTTTAAGAAGCCATAAATTGATCGGGATTATACAAGTTAGGCCCTTTAACCTCATATTTTTTTGGTCACTTGTGAGCTCCCAAATTGTCACTTGGGACTCTGGATTTCATTTTTTTGAAATTTGCAATTTAGAATAGGTAAAATTATACAAAAAGCCATAAAAAGAGTGTAGAACCAAAATAGGGTTGTACCATACCCATTATAGTATTTGGTCTAGTTTTGATTTTATACCTAAAAATTTCCTAAACCTCGCCTAGAAATAGAGTTTAAATCACAAGAAAGCGGGATTTGGAGGATTTTAATCATATAGCTCCAAAAGGGCTATATCCCATTGGAAGGTGGTTGTACATGACTACATAGGTCCTAGGGATTCACAGCGAGTCCATATGTCGGGTCCTAGATTAGGTTTCGAATTCCCCATTAGATCAACAAATTCCCCAAAACCCCGGTTGTTAGCATGCAAGAGCCACTAAACTCAAGACGGGGCCGTGAAGGAATCCACAGCCCAAGGATGGTGTTCCAGGGTGAATCCCATGCCAGGAATCCAACGGCAAAATCAATTCGCCAAAGTTCCCTCATCTGCAAAAGATTTCCGCGTCATTGACAATTTGAACAGACGGCCAATTTGGGTCTCCACTGACCAATTGTGCCAGGTACGGAAACGCACCTCCTCATCTTTTGTAGGGCTACTTGAGAGGTTCCACAAAAATTTCTGGTATCTTCTGACTTGCAAAAGAACTTTTTCCAGATGGTCAACCATTCTAACCTCCAACAGAAATTTCTTGTAAATCGCCCAGGTTGCGGTAAAATCTCACTAAAAATTAGAATAGCTTGTTTTATGCTAATAATGCATTCCAATAAATTTCGCGGCATTCCGATAGCGGCAAGTACCCAAACCAACAAGATTCCTTTGAAATTAATCACGTCACAAGATCCCCACGACGTTGACCGGCATTCCGGGGGCACACGACGGCGAAACAATGTCAACAAGGAGTCTTTTCCTACTCCCTTTTACCTTCCAGAGACCCCGGGCTAGTTACTTTTCTCAAAATAGAAAACCCCCAAGAGTTGGAAATTTACCACAATTGGGTTTTTAATCTAGCCTAGCCTACAATGGGTCTTTTGATCTCGATACGGGGGTAAGGGGGTTCTAGACTAAAAATGGTGTTCTGGATCCAATAGCGCAGTCTGTTTGACATTTAGAGTTGATCTCCCAAAGTTAGGATGTTGGTTCAGCATAGATGGTAGAAAGTGAAATTTTAGGATTAGGATGAAAATCTTTGAGGATGATGAAAATCTTTGAGGATGATGAAAATCTTTGAGGATGATGAAAATCCAAGTTGATAAGGTTACTAGCAGGAATTTAGGGGGGGAAGTGAGCCCTTGGAAACCTATATAAGGGCTCCACTTCCCTCTCTAAAATCACCCAAATTCTTGTTTTGGATCCGTGGGTCCAAGTTATTTTGGATATTTTGGCGTTTGAAGCCAAAAACCTCTATGGTATTTTTGGAGCACTTTTGGCTCCATTGTTGTTGTATTTCAAGCTTTGAAGGTCCTTGGGGATCCTTCTATCTTGTATTGTATATTCTTTATGTGCTTCTTCTTCTACTAAGGTTGTAAGTTGAGAGCCCTTCTCTCTTTTGTGAATTCTTGTGGACTAACTTGTATGTCTTAAGTGCCGTTGGTGTCTTGTACTAATCCTAAAGTCACCCCACACCTTACCTTGGCAATGCCGCTTTGGGGGGCCTTTAGCGTGTGAAGTTGTGTGTCACTCCGTGTCCTAACATGTTTTGTTCCCTTACTTACGTGTTCTCACCTTCTTCTAACATCTCTCTTGTTGTGTGGACCCTCCCCCCCCCTCGTGATGGCACTTTAAGTGTATCTTTTTCAACCCTCTTCTAAAGTCTCTTTCTTTGTGCCCCTCCCCTCCCCCCCGAGACGGCGAAGCTTTGAACCTATAACTAAGTCAAGTCCTACAATGTGTGTTAAAACAGTCCCAGACGGCGGAGCTTTGAACCCCTAGAGTGTCGCAAGTCCTAAAGTTGATGTTTCCAAAGTCTAGTTTCCAAGACCTTCTTGGGAAAATCCAAAGTTTAGCTTCCAAGATCAATCATAGGTTCCTAGAAAAAAGTGACCGTACCGTAACATTTAACTTAGTTTAGCATTCCAAAGGTTGGCCTAACCCCCCCGAACGGTGAAGCTTCAACCCGAGTCCTAATTTTCCAATAAACAAAAATCTGATTTAGGTTTGTGCTAGTAGGATCTCCTAAAGGACTCCAAGTGTATGGATAAAAGAAGTAGCCAGCCAGCATACCGGCCAGTATACCGGCCGACATACCAGCCAACACAGCTAGCATACCGGGCCGGCATACTAGCCGCAGCCAGCTAGCATACCAGACCATTGGGATGACTGCACAGTGGTCCCGATTCTAACTACCATCTAGATTGCTAGACCATATTGGGACGATGCCTTGCGGGGGTCCCAACTTTCCTTTTTTGTTTTGATTTTTGACCACACTAAGACTGAAATTTTGGAATCCAGATAGGGGTGGAGAAAAAAATCAGAATGTAACCAAGAGGACACAAGGGGGAGAGGGGAGAAAGAGAGGTCGCAACTCCACGCATCACCTGCACAACAAAAACCTTCCAGTCTAAACTACATCACCACCAACCACGTCTGCACGCAATGAGGAAGAATTAGAAAAGGGGGAGAGGATATAGAAGGAGAAGGGAGAGAGACAATAATAATGCCGGGCTATAGGATTAGGTAGGAAATCTCGAGAAATTCTTGCAACCATTGAAAGGAGGACAGGAATGACGCAAAACAAGAAAGACATAAGAGGGTAGGAAGGGCACTAAAATCTTTGGCATTCAGGACCATCTTGTAAGACCACCATCAAAAGTAGGTGCAATAGTACTATAGTAGAAGAAAGGAAGAGAAGGAAAAGAAAAGGGGAGTAGGAAAGAAAAAAGTTAGGGTGTAATATCTTCTTTGAAATTAAGTGGTGAGCTTTGGGAAAAAAGGCCAAAGAACTATCGTAGACGGGGATGCACATGAGCACGTAGACAACATTATCTCCAACACCGGCAGTGATGAGGTAAGCCATTAACCCCTAAAGGACCATTGTCCCTTCAGGGGACAAATGGGATTTTGGGTAGGTACCCACGGGCTGAATTTTTGTCATGATTTTTTGAAACTTTTTTAAAAGATAGGAAATCTGCTAAGCTTTACGGGAATATAAATTTTTTTTCAATCTATGCCCGGGAAAAAAAGTTATGCCCAAATAAGCTCAAAACAAGGGACGTCGGGCAACCAAAAAAATTTTGCATTTTTTTTTTAAATTTAAAAAAAAAAAAAAATCTTATAGATTATATTTTTCTCTATCTAGTAAGCTTTGATTCATTTCATTTGGATTTGTTATGAAAAAGTTATGGACAATCTTGTTTTGGGGGCACTTAGAGCATCTTCTTGAAAAAATAATTGTAGGATTCATTTTTGAATGCAATTTTTATAATTTTTCAAAAAAAAAAGTTCCACAAGGTCTAATTTTTTTACTAGAACAATCTCTCCATTGGGATTAGTGTTTTTTAATTCCAAATAAGAGATAGTAATATTTTAGATTTTCCTTCTATCTTGTACCTACTTCTATTTAACAATTTTTTTAATTATGAAATTAAGTTTTTTAGAATTTCTTTTTTTTTCCTAGACTCTCAACTCAATTCTCCACTATAAGAATTAAAAGCAACAAACTCTGTAGTGCAAAAAATTAAAGTTAAAATTGTTCAAAGTCAAAAAATCTAGTCTTGCAATGTGCTGAAAAACTTGTTTTTTTCACTTTAAACGCAGATATCTTGCAATCTGTGCAGTCAAAAATTTTGAAATTTTTGCCACACATTGTCATACTAGTTAGGCATAGGATCCTATAGTTAGATGTGAAAAAAAAACAATTTTCAATTTTTTTTACTCTTTGCTATAGAAATGGCAGTTTTGAGTGTTTTTTGGTAGAAAAAAGGCCTTGGTCCTTTAGAAGTTAAACAGATCCTTGGTATTTTTTCCTAATTAGCTTAGTTAGTTTTTAACTCAAGATAATTAGCAAAGATTAGCAAGAATTAGAAGTTTAGATTCAAAAGTCCATAGATTAGGAATAGGGATTTTTGAAAACATATTATCCTAAAAATTTGGCTTTGGATTGACCACGCTAAGTTAATTTGAGCAGTCCAAGAAGGATGAATTTTGGTGAACTTTGTTTTAAAGAACAATAAACCAAAATTAGGGCTAGATTTAGAAAGTAGGAATTAACGTTAAGCTAGAAGTCAACAACCTAGAATTAGGTTTGGGAAGTAGAACTTAGAATAAAATCGAGAAGTAAAAAGTCCAATTAGCACTAATTTGGAAATTCAATTTAGGAATTAAAATTTAGAATTAGAGTTAGAGAGTTCATTTGGAAGTTTAATCTAGAGGTTAAAATTTAGAATTAGAATTAAAGGGTTAATTTGGAAGTTTAATTTAGAGGTGAAAATTAAGCATGAACTAGGACGTAAACCGTGGGAGTTTAGTTTAGAGGTTAAAACATAGAATTAGATTTAGGAAGTAAAAATCTAGAATTGAATTAGAGGTTAAAAATTAAGAGTTAAAAGGCTTAGAGTAAATTCAGGGATTAAAACTGAGAGGTAATTTAGAAGTCAAAACTTTAGAGTAACATTTAGAGGTTAAAAGATTAGAGTAATATGTAGAAGATAGAATTTAGGAGTTAAAATTTAGAAGTAAAAAACGTAGAGTAAAACTTAGGGGTTAAAATTTAGAAGTAATATTAGAAGTAAAAGGCTTAGAGTTAATTTAGAAGTAGAAATTTGGAGTAAAAATTAGGCGGTAGAAATTTAGAGTAATGTTTCGAAGTTAGGAAGTTAGAGTAAAAACTTAGAAGTAAATCTTTGAAGGAAAGTCAAAATTTAGGGTTAAAGTAGAAGGATAAAAGATTAGAGTTAGGAAGTCAAAAGCTAGAAGTAAATTGAAGTAGAAGTAAAAAATCTAGAGTCAAGGTAGAATACTTATTTAAATCAAAGGTTAAAATATAGGAGTTCATGTAGAACGTTAGATTTCACAAACCAACTGGGAAGGCCAACAAGTGGGAAATAATTGGGAAAAACACCATACAAGGAACATAGGATAGATGAGGTATCCGGGTAGGATCTTTTTTTCCTTTATTATCTAAGCTGGCCTTATGGGTTAGCAACTAGTTAGTAGATCCTTGCACACAGATTATAGGTACAACTACTGCCATCCACAAAACAAGGAAACATTAGCAAAGCTCTATTGCTTGGAAGGCACAATGGACCCCGCTTGTAAATACCTGTATATTTGAACACAATGAATAAAAGGCTAAAATCAGGACGGTATTCGCATTATTACCAAGAGTGGGTAATGAAGCGCCCACATCACCAAATTTTTAGATTTGACTTGTGTAAAGAAGATTGAAAGATTTTTGCAATTTTAGCACACTTATAGTTAAACATTATAATCTTTTACTCCATAAGTGATTTTGTTGTGTTTTCTTTTCCTATGAGATCTCTGACATGTTCAGTTTGAATTTATACGGTTACAATTCAAAAAAAAATGATACACTTTATCAAAATGTTGGCATTTTGTTCAATTTAGAGCAAATTCTAAGAAGCCCAAAACAGGCCTTGGGCATTTAGGGGTTAGAAATCATAGTCCTCAAAAAATGTAAAAATCCAAATTTGACAATAAAATGACTTTATTGAATATTAGCATGATCTAAGATTTGTACTTTCATTAGGATGAAATTGAATCCAAGAAAGGGCTGCTTCTCTATACAAAAATTTGGGTTGAAAAGAATTTTTTGAACTCACTAATTGGAGCAAGAAGTGAATGATGGGTTAAACTATACCCCATGATTTACTCAACGCGTCTGCATGATTAACCCCTAAAATTATTTGACTATGTTTTCACCAAAAACGCTCCAAAATTGCCATTTCTAATACAAGTACCAAGTTTTAGAAAAAAAGCATTTTTGGACACATGTAACCGTAGGATCTTGTAGTAAATTGGTTTGAGAAGATGTGGAAAAAATTTCAGAAACTTCCACCTTGTAGATTGCAAGATAATAGCTTTTGAATTGACAAAGAAAAAAATTTTGTCCCTGCAAAAAAGCGGGCAGTTGCTCTTCACAAGGTCACATTTGTATGAAGAAATGTCCAAAATGGTAGTTACTCTTTGGATTCATTTTCCTAGACAAGTTGGATACATGCTTGAAAAAATTCAGATCATTTGGAACTGTACAACTTATATGAAAAAAATAGTAAGTAGAAAGAAGTAAAGAATGATTCAAAATACTAATTTAAATTTTTATTTTTTTTAAGTGTGATTTCTTAAGAATATTTTTAGCTGCCCGCCTGAGTATTGAAT
This sequence comes from Neckera pumila, assembly GCA_963969595.1. Classification (NCBI taxonomy): domain Eukaryota; kingdom Viridiplantae; phylum Streptophyta; class Bryopsida; order Hypnales; family Neckeraceae; genus Neckera; species Neckera pumila. Next base: position 37,191,708 of record OZ018408.1, on the reverse strand, counting down.
ATCACATATCATACATTAACTTTTTAACCATGCAATCAAAAGTTATGAAAATTGTTGAGCCTTAAAGCTACTCCTTGGGAAAATGTTTTGTGAAAATTTCAAAGAAAAAAATAAAAAATTCCATTCATAGTGAGCTGCCCAAAATCGTTATGTTGCCAAAAAACGGTGTTTGGGCATTTAGGGGTTAAATAAATCAACGGTCCAAATTTTTGGCCTGAGAACTCGAGATGGCGAGATCCTAGTTGAAGGTCGCTAGAGGTTGACTTAAGTCTTGGCTGGAGGTAGACTTGTCCTAGCTGGAGGTACAAAGCTCAACAATTTTTTTATTTCTGCGACATTTTTTCAGCTAAAAGCTTGGTTCGTTTCTCAGGGCCATCCTTTGTGGCCCACAGCAAGGTAAAATTGAGGTTCGTGAGGGTAAAAGTAAAAAAATATCCCCTATATTTTAGCTGTGTCGGGATACTTACTAGCCCCTTTAGCTAATTTGGGGCCTCCGATTGCAAATATGAGTTTAGATTTTGCAAAAAAAATATTTTGTGGCAAATAAAAAATTCCAGGGTTTTTTTGGGGGTAAATTTGGCCCGTAGGGCCTACAAAGGATGGCACGATTAATGTCCTACGTTTTTTAGTTGTAAATCTTAGCTCTTTTCTCCCTTTTCAGCTCAAGCATGGTTCTTTTAGATAAGTTAAGATATGTAAATCTTTCCACTGAATTAACATTGTAGTGACCGTGGTTGATTTGGGGGGCGAGTGCAGTTTTTGAACACAAATTTGGAAAAGGGAAATTTCATTACTACTCCGAGGAAGCAATCCCAGATTAGACCATAGGAAAATGTTGTAGGCTTTATCCATGAAAACAACAAAAAGTGAACATAATCTAACGGTGCAATTTGTTGTGAGTGATCTTCAAAGTGTGATGCATCAAAATAGCCTTCAGCTGAAGCAGCATAATATGTTATTGCCCATAACTTTTGAAACATGCCTCCACAATTCATGGGATTGCTGTGCAACGTTTCTATTGTTCTTAGGCGTCAATTTCAAATAGAATCACATGAGTTGCTGAATATATATATGCGACTTAGAAGGTATGATTTAGGTCGGCCCTCTTGTCTTTGGACAAGCACAGCCACCTTTTTACTGCACAAAATTCTATAAAACTGGATTGGTTTGGAGCGCATGCTGAAGCTCTATTTGCGTTACTCTTTGAGTTTTTTCAAATACCCTATATTGAAGGTAGTAAAAGACAAAAAAATCCAAAATTCAACCAAAAAGTGGTCAACCGGTCACTAAAGGGTTAATACATTCAAGAGCAGAGAGAAGGTCTGCCTTCCCCTTGATGAAATGGTGTGTAATATTGCACACCATATTTAGCTAAAGAATGCGTGTCAGTACATGGACAGTTCATGTCAGCCCCCATTGATGAATTTGTGGATGTGGCCTCCAGGGAGGGAAAGACAGACTCCCTGAAGGCTCTTGAATGTTATGAACCCTAATCGGTAGTAAAAGAGATTGCCAAAATTTGAAATCAAGAAAGAGAGAAAGTTCATTAGTTTGGAGTGCTTGTATTGCTAGCTGTTTGGAGTGCTTGCATTGAACTTCTTTCTGCGGAACTATAATCAGTGGAATCCCGTGTTGGTGTACAGACGTACAGTAGGGGACTGTAATCTTACAACTGGCCAATTTGACCGATTCATAACTTTTTGTATAATGTGCAAAATATTTGGTATATTTTGGTGAGCATAATTATCACGCAATCCTCATGCAATTCCAATCAAGCATACAAAATTTTAGTTTCAAAAAAGCAAAATTCCATTTTGGATGAATTTCTAAAGCTATTTTCATGATTTTACATAATAATTTATTGAGAACAATTAGTGATGAATTTTTTTAATCCAATTGCATAGATATGTAGGAAACATCCATACGCACATCTGTCATATTAAGAAACATCCCATTAAGGAACAAAAATATGAGCTAGTAAGAGTTAAATATGAAGCGTCATAAGCCCAAAATTTGCAAAATAGATATCTTTATATTTTAACAAGGTTTTGCTATTTGATCCTTACATTATAACTACTTTTGCACATTTCATCATGATATTACAATCACTTTGCCAAAAATCTTGTTAAAATATAAAGATATCTATTTCACAAATTCTGGTCATATGACGCTTTGCATTTAACTTTTCCTAGCTCATATTCTTGTTACTTAATGGGGTGTTTTTCAATATGAAAGTGTGCACATTGGATGTTCCCTACAAATCTATAGAATTGGATAAAAAAACTCATCATCAATTTTTCACAATAAAACATTATGTAAAACCATGAAAATTAACTTTAGAAATTCACCAAAAATGGAATTTTGCTTTTTTGAAACCAAAATTTTGTATGCTTGATTGGGATTACATAAGGATTGCGTGATCATTATGCAATATGAAAAATTCCAATTCTTTTTCTATGCTACGCAAAAATCTTTGAATGCTTCAAATCAGCCGGTTGTAAAATTACTGTACCCGACTGTACAGAGGGCTACCACAAAGATACGTGATGGCAGTTTTGGCCATTCAGTTTTCTTTGCATAATGTGAAACGTAGTTACCATTTTCTAATTTGCACAATCAACATTGATATCTTCCGCGATCCCTGTCAAGTATACCAAATTTTCAGTTTCAAAAAACCAAAACTCTATTTTGGGTGAATTTTTTATTATTTTTTTTCGCGGTTTTACATGAAAATTCACAGAAAAACATTGATGATGAAGTTTTTAAATTTGTTTGCAGAGACATGTAGGAAACATCCTTGCGCACATCTTTCCTTCAACAAGCATCTCCAAAAAAATTTCACAATTTCCTCCAAAGAGATTTTAGTGGGGGTATGTCCAATGCCCAAATTTTTGAAATTGATATCTCTTTATTGTCATTATTTTTTTGCATTTGTTCTTCACACTTCTACTAATTTTATACATTTGAGCATGATGGTACTATTCCTTTGCAAAAATCTAATTACAGTAAAGAGATATCTATTTTCAAAAATTTAGGCATTGGACATACCCTTACTAAAATCTCTTTGGAGGAAATTGTGAAACATTTTTGGAGATGTTTGTTGAAGAAACAATGTGCGCAAGGATGTTTCCTACATATTTATGCAAACAAATTAAAAAAATTCGTCACCAATGTTTTCCTATGAATTTTCACGTAAAACCGTGAAAAAAATTTAAAAAAATTCATGAAAAATGGAGTTTTGGTTTTTTGAAACTGAAAATTTGTTATACTTGAGGAGGATGACGTAAGATATCAATGTTGATTGTGCCAAATAAAAAAAGGTAACCTTGTTTTGTATTATGCAATGAAAATTGAATGGCCCAAATTGGCATCATGTATCTTTGTGGTAGCCCTATGTACTAGAGTTTTCTGCTTCTTTTGCTTGCTAATTAACCTCTAAAAGCCCAAGTGTCCCTGCGGGGATTATTTGGTACTTCGGGCAAGCTTATGTGACCTCAATTTTTCACATGATTTTTTGAAACTTTTTTGGGAAATACGAAATCACATTAGCTTTACGGGAAGATAAATTTCACCAAAATCCAACTTATACTCCAAAAGTTATGAGCATTTGAAGAAAAATTTCAGTTTGGGAATCTACTGCCCCTGCCTTTGACTCCCAAGGGGCAGTAGAGGTGGCAAGAGAGGAGAGGTGGCAAGAGAGGCTATTGTTGTGCCTATTGGGAGGTCACATTAGGCTTTAGGAGCTTGTAGATGTTATAGATTTTGACATTTTTCCAATTTTTTTTTTCCTACTTCTGAAGTACAAGTGCATCTTTCAATCCACCGTTCAGATTTTCTAGATCAAAAATTGTGTGATGGGAAAAATTATTTGAAAATGGCCTAGTGTATTGTCATTTCTTAGGACATAGTGGCAAATTTTAATTTTTTTGAATATTGGGATAGTCTTGGATTGCCTTGAAAATTGGCATGCACATGCCTAACATGTTTCCCCATAAGAATTTTTTTTAAATTGGAGGTCTGTAGTGGAAAAAAATTCAGCAAATGGCGGTCAAAGGCATCTGAAATTTTCGGGCACAGTGGGAAAAAAAACAAAAACAGAATATGGTCAACCCTCACAAAATTTTTACCACATATTCTCACACAAGTTAACTACAAGTTCCTACGGTTACATTTCCAAAAAATCAATTTTTCAAACTTTTTTGATGAATGCTCTACAACTGACAGTTTTGGGTGTTTTTTGAGGTAGAAAAGGCATTGGGCTCTTAGGGGTTAAGGAGCTTTTTCTCTCTTTTGTGATAGCATATAGTAGTTAAATCTATACCTTCTTTTGCTTGTTAATTAAGGAGCAGTGACAACCTTAAGTAGCAAGTTCAGTTTCTATGGCACAGAGGGATAGTATCAATTTGTATAGTGCTCAAGCTTTGCTACATCCAGAGTATGTGCCAGTAATTTAGAGGGGGGAATTTTTGCATGAACAAGTCTTAAAGTCTATAATCCCAAAGAAAAGAAGAGCATCTCACACAAATTTGGATTTGTGGCTCGACATACTTTATACCCTAGAGACGTTCAGACTAAAAAAACATCCAAAATTCACGTGCTTAAAGGAACTATTAGAATTGGTTGGTGATGGGACAAGTGGGCTCTTAGAGTACATGACAAACTTAAAGCAACATAGTTCAGAAATAAGGTAGTGTACTGTAAAAGCGACCCTCTCCTTCAAACCGACCCTATAATTAGTTGTAGAATGGACTAGAGGTGATCCTTGAATGGACCACTTTAGCTATTGAATGCATCAAGGAAAAATTGTTTTTCTATTGTAAGAGCCAATCATCGACCTTGATTTCCTCAAATCACTTTAGAAGTTGCAAGGGGACGAATTTTGGGAGACCTAGGGGTCACAAATAGGTACCTACAACAGAAATCTTTGAAAATTTATAACTAATTCAAAAATGCTTCAAAAAAATATGAAACCACTTGTGTTACGTTTGGCATCTATTTTGCTTTCTCTAAAAAATTAGCTAAAAATACTTTTGATCATGCAAATCTATGAAAAAGGCAAATCAGCCCTTAAAGGGTCGCTTTTAGAGCCTACTGCTTTAGTAAGATCAGAATACACAAACAAATTGCGGCATTAAGGGTTCAAGTTTTGCATCTCCAAAGTGAAACAAGATCAATTGCAAGATATACTAGGATCCATTGATGAATTAAAGAAATTACAAGCTAAGAAGATGTCGTTTGAAGAGCATTTGCAGACTCTTTAGATGGAAATTCACGTTGGATGCGCAGAGAAATTTGGATTAGAATTACAATGTCGCTTGGTTGTTGAAGGAAAAAAGCCTTCATGCTAGATATCATGATTAGCTGCAAAAAATTTGGTTGGAGCTATCAAAATCAAAGTTAGTTCTTAAGTGGATGGTGCAGAAGTTAGACCAATTAAAAAAGACACCACTGGGCTACCAAAGCCTAGATAGGACAAGACAAGATTGATTTAAGCACATCGGTAGAATTTGATAGACATGTCAAGGCACATAAGAAATCGGCACGTTCAATTGTCAGATCTGCAACAACAATGAGGATTCAACAACAAAACACAAAGAAGGCCAATCGGGACGTCTCTAATGGAGACACTCATTTACAAATTGAAACAAGACAAATATTTGCCAATTTATTATAAAAGACAAAAATGAAAGCTATACTAGAGATACTTGAAATGACTTCTATTGGAAAAAAAATGATAAATGCCTATTTGGATAAAATGGGTAGCTCTATAGGTTCTATACAAAATCTTGAATCATGCAATAGGAAGGACATCGCCTTTGATGGATATAATGCAATTTGTAAACATAGTAGTAGAAGTAAGTTTCCATATTTTTCTATAATTACATTGTGTTACTTGCCCAAAGTTTAAATTGCACTAAAATATTATAATATAATTTATTTTTTTAATCATTTCAAATTGGAATAGAAATTGGTCTTGGTGAATTTAACTTCAAGAGGACTCTAAAAGTTCAAAATATCATATAGAGTATTGAATTTTAGATAAGTTAAATTGGCCAATATATACTACAAGGTGAATTGTGGATTAAGCAACTTCCTAGGTAATACAGTCAATAATATCACTATAAGGGAGTTTCCAACAACATTCACTACAAATGAGTTCAAGCAAATTGTAAAACAAAATTAGATTTAAATTTGTCTTTTCCTCCAAAATCCATATAACATACATAGTTCCTTCATTATTGCATTCTTTATACATATTTATATAGTGTTGAATGTCAAGAAATTAGTATGGGGCAACCTCATTTCACTATTTTGTGTAGATTAATTAAACTTTGCACCTTGGAGACCTTTCAATTACAAGTAAATTTTATCCTATAAAGAGAAAATCTTCAACTATAAGATTGTATTTTAATTTTTATGTGCAAGAATTTTTTTTCATTAGAACAAGTATAGGCAAAAATTTATCTTTGTGGACAAAATATGATGTCTTCATGCATAATATGATGTGTAAGTTTTTAAGTCTAGGAATATAATACGTATATGTATAAATTTCATTAGAGGAGATTTGAGGGCAAGGAAGGGCCATTTCAGGCCTGTTTATGCTGTCAGAATTTTAAATATATATATAGATATAATTAAAAAATAAAGTAAAATATTTTTTTGTTCTAACGTGGCACACTCTCAACCACTTCAGATTGCTGATGTGGCGAATTCCCACAATCTGGGAATTCAAGATAACTTGAGGCCTTCCCTCAACTTGTCCACAATTCTCTTCTAATGCTTTGAGACATTTGATCTTCAATATAAATCATGACATTATGTAGAATTTCTCTGGAAGAACAGAGATGAATCTTTTATTATGATATAAGATGGCCGCTATGCAATGTTAAACTTTCCTTGATAAAAGTTCTTAAATATGTTTGTGATGAAAAAATACTAGAGAACTCAAAATACTATCAACAAAGGACTGGGCCAAACTTTGAACTTTGTGTGTAAATATAGGATACATAATGTTATATGACACATATACAATTTAATTGTGATTGTAAGCTTGTCAGTATTTATATTGGATGGCAATCAACAAATGTCACATCTTTCTTCTCTCTAAAATAATATTTTCTTTTCAACCCTTTTACCTAATCTATTAGGAACTAGCCCTTTATGTTGAGTGCTTTCATCTAAGATGCATTCATTTAAAATTAGGTTTGATCATCCCTTTTAGACTATAATGAGTTTGAAATTTAAAATTGAATTATACATATATATCATATATATATATATTTATTGTATGTATGTGTGTGTGTGTGTAAATTTCTTATATAATAAATAAATAAAATTTAAATTTAGAATATCAAAAATTAAAATCCAAAATGTCATTAATATACTCATTTAGCCTGATTAGGGGAATAAATCACAAATCTATAAGGTAACAAACTACAAGTTTCAAATTCTACAATTGTCTCATATTCATAGCTTTAAAATTTTTAAGATTCAAAATTCCAAAACTTTCAATGAGCTTGCACAACCGCACAAAATCAAAGCAAAATTGAAGAATTGTTGCAAATCCAACACATCTTCCAATTGCATTTCCATCTACACTTGTCCACAAATTTTGAACACCTTGTCCACAAGTTTTGAACAAGGATAGTTGGAAACGAAATTGGGAGAAACCTCGTTATAAGGCAAGGGCTCACTTAAGCACACATGGAGAATGGAACCCGCGTCTTCATGATGACATCGTTTGACATCAACCAAGAAACCAAGCCCGTGCCTTTGTGACGACTCTTTGAATTCAAAAGTATTTCAATAGACTTGTAATTAGGTTGTACCATAGAGCATGAATTGTGTTAAAAGCTCTTTGAGTTTATAACTTGGTTCATAATTCACAATGAACAATGAATGGCAAATTAGAAAATAAATAATTTGCCTTTCCCAAATTTCGAGATGATGAAATAAAATACCACTAGTAGAAAACGTAGGAATTTTGACATAATTTTGTTGATTTGGTTGCGTTGTCCCGGTCACTGTTTTGTTGATTTCAACAAAAATCTGTTAAAAACATGCATTTTTAGTGCATGCAATTCTAGTGCAACATGCATTTTTTAGCTGCATAGAAATTTTGGGCGGGTACCCGTGACTAGAGATTCGCATATTGTTGGCCCAAACTTTATAAGAAGATGGGGACAAAGAATATTTTTCATATGCACTAAATTTTATGACATTTGAAAATATGAGTCAAAAGTTATGGCCTAATACGTTTATTTTTTTCGTAACTAGGCAATCTGGGTAGATTAAAAAAAAATCACTTTTCTCAAAAACAAAAATATGGAATTGATTTTCTAGAGTTACATATACGTGGAAAGCTTTGAATCATTCCATTTTTATCAATGAGTCAAAAGTTATGAGGATTTTTAGTTTGCGGGCAGTTTTGGATTCCCTACTCTAAAATAAACTTTGAAGTCCTTTATCTTACTCAATTTTCAATATTTTTGAAAAAAAATAAAGCCTTAGGATGTAGATTGTTTATTACAACATTACAACCATTGGAATTGGCATTTTTCAATTCCATAATTAAATTCTTAACAATTTAGTATGTTGAATCATTCACTACTACTATCTATTTACTATTTTTTTCCTATATGTTTTAAAATTCCAAATGATGTGAAATTTTTCAAGCATGTGGCCAACTTGTATAGGAAAAAGAATTCAAAGAAGCACCACCATTTTAAACATTTTTTCATAGAAAGTGAGCTTGTGAAGTGCAACTGCCTTGTTTTTTGCAGGGCCAAAAAAATGATTTCAATGATTTTGAATGCTTATATCTTGCAATCCACGTAGTGGAAATTTCTGAAATATTTACGACATGTTCTTAAGTTAGCATACTACAAGATCCTATGGCTACATGTGTCAACAAAAGTTTTTTTTCAAAAATTGTCTCCCTTGTTCTAAAAATGACAGTTTTTGAGCATTTTCAGTGAATACAGAGTAAAGGAACTTTAGGGATTAAAGTTATTAGTGATAAACTTTAAAATTCCTTTCCACTCCATATGAATACTTGATGTCCTAGTACTACAGTAGCTTTCCGTAACCTACTAATACGTCGTTTGCCATTTCCACAGCCAATATAAAAGAAAAGTGAATTTCAAATTTTTTAGTTCATAAAAACTTTGAAATTTAATATTATTTCTTCCATGAGTCAAAATGCCACAAAACAAAGCCCATGCACCTCTGCTTGTTGAAGGCTTTCTGCGGGTATCAAGAAGATGATTAAGGGATGCATAGTCCGGCAGATCTCATTGTTACAAGAAAATCAAAACAAAACAAATAATCTAATTTAACCCCTAAAGACCCGAGGCCTTTTCTTTTGCCAAAAAGCATAGTATAGCAAAAGAGTAAAAAAAACTGAATTTTTTTTTCCACATTCTAACCCTAGGATCTTACACCTAACTAGTATGAGAATGTGTAGAAAAAACTTCAAAATTTTTGACTGCACAGATTGCAAGATACGTGCATTTAACCCCTGAAGGCCTAAGGCCTTGTTTTTGCCAAGAAACACCCAAAACTGCCATTTTTCTAGCAAAGAGAGAAAAAAAATTAAATTTTTTTTTTACACAGCCAACCATAAGATCTTACACCTACTAGTATGAGAATGTTTGTAAAAAATTCAGAATTTTTGACCGCATAGATTGCAAGATATCTACATTTGAAGTAAAAAAAACAAATTTTCAGTACATTGTGGGACTGGATTTTTTGACTTTGATCATTTTTAACTTAAATTTTTTGCACTATAGAGTTTTGAGATTTAAATGGTTATAGTGGAGAATTGAATTGAGAATCTAGCAAAAAAAAAAAAGTTCAAAAAAACTTATTTTTCATTATTAAAAGAATTGTTAAGTAGAAGTAAGTACAAGATAGAAGGAAAATCTAAAATATTCATATATTTTAGATGGAATTAAAATGCACTTAATCCCAATGATGAGATTGTTCTAGAAAGTCAACTAGACCATGCAAAAAAAATGAAAAGTTTGAAAAATTGCATTCAGAAATAAATCCTATAAGTTATTTTTTCAAAAAGATGCTCTAACTACCCAAAAAAACAAATCCAAATGAAATGATTAAAGCTTTGCAAATAGACAAAAATATAATCTATGAGAAAAAAAATACTAAAAATAAATTCAAATGTTTGTCCATATTCTTTTTGCTGCTTGGGTTGCCCGCCATCCCCTATTTTGAGCTTATTTGGTCATAACTTTTGTTCCCGGGCACCGATTGTGAAAAAAATTTAATGCCACGAAGCTAATCAGCTTTTCTACTTCCAAAAAAAGTTTAAGAAAATCAGGAGAAAATATTAGCCCGTAGGTACCTGCCCGAAAAAGCATTTGTCCCTCAAAGGGACAATGGGCTTTTAGAGGTTAAATTGAAAAAAACAAATTTTTCAGCACATTGCAGGACTAGATTAATTGACTTTGAACTTCTTTAACTTTAATTTTTTTGGACTATAGAGTTTTGAGCTTTCAATCTTCATGGTGAAGAATTGAGTTGAGAGTCTAAGAAAAAAAATTCAAAAGAACTTAATTATCATACTTAAAAAATTGTTAAGTAGAAGTAGGTACAAGATAGAAGGAAAATTTAAATTGTTAATATCTCAAAAATGGAATTAAAATGCACTAATCCCAATGGCGAGATTATTTTAGAAAAAAAGCTAAAACCATTTGGAGTTTTTTTTGAAAAGTTATACAAATTTGCATTCAAAAATGAATCCTACAAGTTATTTTTTCAAAAAGATGCTCCGATTGCCCGAAAAACAAGATTGACCATAATTTTCTCATAACAAATCCAAATGGAATGAACCAAATCTTTTTAAATAGACAAAAATAAAACCTATGAAAAAAAAATTAAAGAAATTGATTTCTTTTTTAATACCCCTTTTCCCCTATTTGAGCTTATTTGGGCATAACTTTTGTTCTTGGACACCGATTGAAAAAAAATTATATTCTCATGAAGCTAATCATTTTTTTGAATCTTCAAAAAAACTTTCAAAAAAATCTGAACAAAAATTCAGCCCGTAGGGACCTGCCCAAAATCTCATTTGTCCCTCGAAGGAACAATGGGCCTTTAGAAATTAAGGTATGGAGTGCCATGTGCCCTAAAATGAAAGTAAAACTAATTATTTGATTTGTTAATTCATTAAAATTTTGAAATTCAAGAATTTTTACACCATAATGTGAAAGGTTGCGTTCTTGGTAAATACAAAGCTTTATGCACAAAGTAGGGCAAGGCTTTGTTTTGTAGCGTTTGGTCATGCAATGTACAAGTTATGTTTTTTCTAAGATAGAAAAGATAATTTAATTCTATTTTTTATTAAAAAGTAATAATAACTTTTAGACTATAAATGCAAAGTCCAAACGCCACAAACTTGGCACAAACAAGAAAATTTTGTGCATGAAGGAGTGCAAGGGCTTTGTTTTGTGGCATTTGGACTTGTGATGTAAAAGTTATAGTTTTTCCAAAATAAAAGATAATTTAATTCAATTTTTCAATTCATTTTTTTTTAATTCAATAACTTTCACATTGTAGGTCCAAACGCCACAAAACAAAGTCTAAACACCCTTCCTTGTCAAGAGCTTTCAAACGGTACCAAAAACGCTATCGGAAGCCTCACGGTTTATTAAATTTCAATATATTAAACAAAATAAAACAAATCAAACAACCTAATTTAAGGTATAACTTGTGTTGCTGCAACTGTAAAGAGAAAAGTAAAAATAATTTTCTAATTCATAAATACTTTGAAATTTAATAGCTTTCACATGGTAGTTCCAAATGCCACAAAACAAAGGCGGTGCACCTCTCTTTGCCAAGGGCTTTCCGATGGTACCAAACACGCGACCAAAGGATGCATGGTCCAAGAGTTCTATAATTTTAGATAATTTAAGATCCAAAAACAATTCAAAAATCCATAACTTTCACACCGTAGGCCCAAACGCCACGATCAAAGCCCATGCATCCCTCCTTGCCGAGTACTTTCTTGCGGTACCAAGCACGCAACCAAGGGATGCAAGGTCCAGGAGATCTCAAGCAAAACAAATAAACACTCTATCTTAAACCCTAAATGCCCAAGGCATTTTTTGGCTCCGAAACCACTGAAAACTACCAATTTTGCTACGATCGCTCAAGAAACAAAGAAAAAACATTTTTTAAAGACTTGACCATAGGATATTGTTCTTCACTTGTCTCAGATTATGTGGTAAAAATTTCATGAAGTTTGATCCCATGGATTGGAAGATATTAGCATTTGAAGTTGGAAAAAGAATTTTTTTGAATGTTGGCCTGCTATTTCAGATGACTTTGAGTGCCATTTGTGGAAATTTTATGCACTACAGACCATAAATTTTTTTTTTTTTTTTTGTTGAACATTTGAGTTGAGAGTCAGGGAAAAAAATTTCAGTGTATCAAGAGTCTTCCAGCTCCAATCAATCAAGAGACTACTTCCCCACTCACTACTTTGCGCATACTTTATAACACTTTAGGACATGTGTCATGACATTCTTAGTTCCAACCTTGAAAAGGAGAAAAAAAAGCATTCCAATCTCTAGTTGTAAACCTATTCCAACTTTGGTTGGAAATACATGCATGCTACAAGTCAGGTTTACGACCCTGGTTGGGTATAAGTGTTTCTACCTTAGTGCTGTTAATGCATGCACGTATCTCAATGAATGTCTTATGAACCCATTGAGCCATGAACAGTTGAACACCAAACAATTCAACATTGCATGAATGTTCCACTTGCAACATAATCTCCAAGTCCTAAACAACAAAAGGTGCAACTACATGAATGCAGTCAATTCTCTATTCCTCTCTACTGACAATACAAATGAGCTTCAGAATGCACTCACATATATTCATAGCTTAACATGTGGAAAATGTCCAATCAAATTTGTATAAAATGTGATAGATTTCAAATAAATGCAAATCCACAGAATATTACAGGAAGTGCGACATAACATTCAGTAGCCCTACAGTGATGGTGTGGTATGTTCCACACCCCAACAGTGTTTAATTAGTAGCTACTGACGAATTGGACAGGTGGAGGATGTAGAAGCACACCATCACTGTAGAAGCAAGGCAACATCAACACATGCTACTGAATGTTATGGACTAGAGAGGGTTGAGTATCAGCATGTGACAAAATCACTAAAAAGTTCAAATTTCCACAGAAATTAGGCATTCCAAGTCACCAGGCACCAGAGCACAGAGAAAGAGAATTGATCAAAAGAAACTTAGGTAAGCTTAGTAGGACCCTGCAATGTTACTATCCACATTCACACCTACAGTAGGTAATAACATCAGGACCTGTCTTGAACTCATGCATGCTCATGTGGCCACAGGCCATAATTATTCAATACAGAGTCACCTTGAAAGGGGGGTTCAACACGAAGTAACTTACACAAAGTGCCTGTCAAAGCTCTAGCAGAAAGAAGAGTTTCAAAAGGTAGTTCAAGTATACAGTACATGCATCAAGAGCCATTAGCTATTTAAGGTACTGTAGAGGATACTAACCATTAAAGACCTGATCCAGAGTCCTGCACAGACCCTGTTACCAACAGAAACTCATCTTTCATACACTTGCTGTACTTATTTACAAGTAGTGTAATGATTGAAAGGAAATGAGTTTTCCTAGTATCACATGAAGAAAAAATCTAGTCCTACACAACCATTACAAGTGAAGACTCTGTTGGAATAGTTCTGCTAATTAAGTCACATGGCGATCATGCTACTCTTGATGTCGATTGTGGATTGCCATTGTCCACAACCTCCCAATTTGAAATTACATAACAAATTCCTGAACAGTAACAAATTTTTTGACCTCTGTAATTTGGCCATTCCACCAGAAGATCTCTCTACAGCATCATAGGAATCTCCCAAAAGTTCAACTCATTCATATGTTGAAGTGATGCAAATAGTATCCTCAATCTTAATATAAATCTTGATATTCTTGGCTATGGCAAGAAGGCGAGCAGTTTCAGCCTTCACAAAAATCGTAAAGAAAAGGAAGATGAAAGAATGTGGACAAATGGAATGCAAAGCGAAATGAAGAGAACGAAGTTTATTTGACGGCCGATGACGTCGACGACGCTGGAGGGGTAGAAGCTCCGACCTCCAGGTCCACTGTATTCTGCGCGTTGCGGTCCATTTGCACAATGAGCGGCACCACGAGCACCAAGAACGACGCGCCGGCGATCCACGCCGCCTTGCCGGTGCTCCACAGCAATTGCTGGCTATACTGCACGGTGCTCGAGGCCGCCTTCTTGGCTTTCTCGGCTCCCGCGGACAGGTTGAAGCTCACCGCTCTCCCCCAACGCTTCTCGTTCCCGCTGTCGGCCGCGATGGCCGCCATCGCCACCCTCCGACCGCAAAGCTAGTCCCGTCAAATTCAAGCTTAAAATCAACTGCATGCACACGAAATTCACACACAGCGATGAAAATTGGACCTCCAAAGCACTTGAGAGTTACACCTAAAGATCTCGATCTCTACTACTCAAAAAAACGTCTCGTAAATGCTTAAAGCGATGCGAGTAGTTTCCATTAGAGTTCAAGATCCTACGAAACTTGCGAATGCATGCAGAGTGATGATCCGCGCACCTCGTTCTTGCTCAATTCTCCACCCCTCAGTGCCCTCGAAAGCTCATTGCGGTCAGAACAACATGGGCCAGGTGCTGGTGAGGAAACCAAATGCGGACGACAATAAGACTGACACCCCAAACGGCAAAGACGAAGGGAGGGTGACAGAGGAGCGCGCAGCTGCAGTCGCAATAATAAGAGAGAGGCCTTAGCGGGATCCATGGAGAAGAGGGAGTTCCCCATGCGTTCCCCGTGAATTGTTCTCATGTCGCGTTCTTTATTAGTTCGCGGCATGAAATTTTAATTATGACAATTCTAATTTGAATATCTCCACTCTAATTCGTTATTCGGCAGGCTTTGCTCATTGGCTGCCAGCGTACTTGGAATCAGTTTGGTCCACGAGATGCCGTTGAGATGCAAAATGATTGGATGAGCTTAGTTTTCAAGTTCTGTAGTTTTTATTTTTAATTTTATTTCTGTACTAATGAGATAGACTAAATCAACTAAGTTACACTGTAGTTGAAGTTTAACCTCTAAAGGACCAAAGTCCCCTCGAGGGACACTTGAGATTTCGGGTAGGCTAGTGTGGTCTCAAATTTTGACCTATTTTTTTGAAACTTTTATGGAAGATAGGAAATCACAGTAGCTTTCTAAAAATATTTAATTTTTTTTTCAATCAGTGCCTGAGAGCAAAAGTTATGGCATCCTAAAGTATTAAAGCAGTTCACCGGGCAGAAAAAAAAAAATCCAAAAAAATGTTTGTTTGTTTTTTTAATTTTTTTTCTCAAAGATCATGTTTTTGTGTACATTTTGAAGCTTTGATTCATTCTATTTGGACTAATAATGAGAAAGTTATGGACAATCTTGTTTTTCGGGCAATTTAAGCATCTTCTTCAAAAAACAATTTTCAATTTTTTTCAATTTTTTTTCCACAAGGTCAAGATTGTTTGCTTGAACAATCTCACCATTGGGATTATGTTGTTTTAATTCCACCTAAGAGCTATTAACAATTTAGTGTTTCATTCAATTTTGGACCTACTTCTACTTAACAATTTTTTTGTATGTGAAAATCAAGGGTTGACTTTCAGAAAAAAAAATTCCGACTCTCAACTCAAATGTTCAACATAAAAATTTTAACTTTATGGTGTGTAGTGCAAAAAAATCCACAAATGGATGTCAAAGTCATCTGAAATTGTAGGCCACAGTTCAAAAAAACTTCTTTTTTCAACTTCAAATGCTAATTTCTTCCAATCTATATGGTCAAACTTCATGAAATTTTTACCACATGATCTAAGACAAATGTAGTACAAGATCCTATAGTTAGATTCTAAAATTTTTTTTTTTGGGGTTTCTTGAGTGATTGCAGCAGAAATGGCAGTTTTCAGTGGTTTCAGAGCCAGAAGATGCCTTGGTCCTTTAGGGATTAAAGGTTGTTCCGAAGACAAAGCCGTCTAAATTTCTTCTTTGAATGGAACTTAGAATTGGAATTTCAGAGAGAATCCTGGGATTACCTTAGGATCCAGTACTCACAGTAAAAATTTGAAAATATACTAAGGCATGTACACCCGGAATGTAAAGTAAACCAGCCTATTGTGGTGAAACTTTGGAGTCTACCCTCATGCCGTCATTGAAAATTCTCAAATTTTTTCCCACATGAAGATAAGTGTGAGAGACAGAGAGGATATTAAAAATTATATTTTTTGGACCAAATATGAATTAGTTCTGAATTTTTGAAAATTTTACAATTAACCATTAGAAGAAATCTGGACCTTGTTGCGGGCCGCTACAACAACAATAAAATGTGCATTTATAGGAAATAAAGAAATAAAGAAAGAAATAATAATTAAAAAAATAATTTTTTTTCTTAAAAATGTTGTCAAGGTGTGCCCCACGCAAGACTGGGACTAAAAAATAAATTTTCTTAAAAAAATAATTTCAAAAAAAAATAATTATTATAAATTTTTTTTCTCTGGATTTGCATATTCGGCAGCTTGTCAAACGGCCCTCCACAGGGCTCAAACTTTCTGTAATGCTCTATTGATTACAGGAGATGTATACAAACAAAACATGAGAGTCTTGAGAGTTTACCGTCGGTTTTTGATAAGTGTTTTTTAAAATTTATTCTCCTAAATATGGGTTATTAGTTGCATATCAAATGTGATTTTAGACACTGAACGCCACTGGAATATACTGGGAGCATTGTTACAAATAATAAGTGAAAGGTAAAAGAACAACCTCTATGAGTGAGCTCTCATGGCCCCACTTATTCTCCCAACAATAATGGACAGGCAGGCAGCTTTCCATCCCTCCGTTGCTCTCGTGTTGGCATAATTACACAGAAATTCATCCCAATGACCATACAGTGGATTTTTGAAGCTGCGTATTTTTTGCGTATTTTTTGGTCAGGTGCGTAACCCCAAACCGCAATTTTTTTGCTTCTATGTCTAATTACTATTATTAGATTGGTCAATTTTCATATTTTCTTGTTGACAATTGAATGCAACATTTGAATACCATAGGCAAAAGTTATGAAGAGTCAAATTTTTTTGGGTACTGTGGAGGCACATAAAACCGTCAAAATAAGTAATTCAGCATAGTTGGAGGCACCTTTTCTTAAAAATTAATATTTTTTTAGTATTGGCAAATGAAAATCATGAATATTGAGAAAAAAATAAATTTTTTGGTTGTAGTATGTAATTTCTATGATTTTTCAAAGTGTTGGCTCCTTGGACCACTGAAACTGTCCAATGTGTGTACCTTGAACCAAAATCTACAAAAATCAATTGTTAACCCCTAAAGGCCCAAGGCCTTTTTTCTACCAAAAAACACTTAAAATTGCCATTTCTATAGCAAAGAGTAAAAAAATTGGAAAATTGTTTTTTTTGCAAATCTAACCGTAGGATCTTACACCTAACCACTTTGAGAATGTGTGGAAAACATTTCAGGATTTTTGACCACATAGATTGCAAGATATATGTGTTTAATCCCTAAAGTTCTATGACTATGTAATCACCAAAAATGCTCCAAAACTGCCGTTTCTATGACAACTACCAAATTTTTGGAAAAAAACAATTTTTGACACATGTAACCATAGGATCTTATAGTACAATGTCTTGATAACATGTGGTAAAAATTTCAGAAAATTCCACCATGTGGATCATAAGATATAAACATTCAAAGTCTCCAAAACCATTTTTTCAATCTTGCAAAAAATCGGGCAGCTGCACTTCACAAGCTCACTTTTCAATGAAAAAATGTTGAAAAAGGTGGTGCTTTTTAAAATTCAGTTTCCTAAGCAAGATGGCTATATGCTTGAAAATTTTCACATCATTTGGAATTGAACAACATATAGGAAAAAAATAGTAAGTAGAAAAGAAGTAGAGAATGATTCAAAATACTAAATTGTTAAGAATTTAATTATGGAATTAAAAAATGCTAACCCCAAAGGTTGTAATGTTGTAATAATCAATCTACATCCTAGAGTCTTATTTTTTTCCAAAAATATTGAAAATTTAATTAAATGAACGACTTTAAAGTTTTTTTTAGAGTAGAGAATCCATTACTGCCCGCAAACTAAAAACCCTCATAACTTTTGACTCATCAATTGAAATGGAATGATTCAAAGCTTTTCAAGTATATTTAAATGCAGAGAACCAATTTCAAAAAAATTCCAAAAAAAATGATTTTTTTAATCTGCCCGAACTGCCCAGTTATGAAAAAAAATAACATATTAGGTCACAACTTTTGACTCGTATTTCAAAATGTCATGAAATTTTGTACACATGAAGATTTTCCTTGTCCTCACCTTCTATTAAAATTTCAGCCTAAAATATGAAAATCTCCAGCCACACGTACCTGCCCAGAATTTCTATACGGCCAAAAAAAGCACGTTGGTCCTTTAGGGGTTAAAGTAAAAAAAACAAGTTTTTTAGCACATTGTGGGACTAGATTTTATGACTTTGAACGTTTTTAACTTAAATCTTTTGCACTACAGAGTTTTGAGCTTTAAATCTTTATAGTAGAAAATTGAGTTGAGAATCTAGGGGAAAAAAATAATCCAAAAAAACTTAATTTTCATTACTAAAAAAATTGTTAAGTAGAAGTAGGTACAAGATAGAAGGAAAATCTAAAATGTTAGTATCCTTTGTATGGAATTAAAAAGCCCTAATCTCAATGGTGAGATTGTTCTAGAAACTAAACTAAACCTTGTGGAACTTTTTCTTTTGAAAAACTGTTAAAATTGCATTCTGAAATGAATCCTACAAGTTATTTTCTTAAGAAGATGCTTTAAGTGCCCCAAAAAACAAGATTGTCCATAACTTTTACATATAAAGTCCAAGTGAAATGAATCAAAGCTTTCCAGATAGACAAAAATATAATCTATAAGCAAAAAAAAATAAAAAAAATAAAAAAAATTGCAAATTTTTTTTTTGCTGCCTTGTCCCTTGTTTTGAACTTATTTGGACATAACTTTTTTTTCTAGGCACTGATTGAAAAAAAATTACATTCCCACAAAGCTTAGCATTATTTCTATATTTGAAAAAAGTTTTGGAAAATCACAATAAAATTTTAGCCTGTAGGTACCTATCCGAAATCCCATTTGTCCCCCGAAGGGACAATGGGCCTTTAGGGGTTAACGAATGAGAAGTAAATATTTGTCTTTCAAATTAGAATTTAAACATTTGTAGGACACTTCAATAAATGCTTATGGATAGATTTGGTGACAGTCTAGGGGTCAAGAATAGGAGTCAAGGACGGAAATGGGTGTTTTTACCTTAGATGATCTAAATCATTTCTTCAACATTTACATATTGATTTTGGAGATGTACACAGAGTGATGATGATGGTTTTAGGCAGGGTGCAATTTTGGGTGCACCACACATACAACACCACATTTCTAACAGTAGACCAAATACCAATAACCTCTACTAACTTATAAGGTAGCATGCTCTTAAAGCGACCATTTAAGCCTACCCAACTCATCATTGATAGTAGAATATACTTCAAGCAACATGTCAGTCCTTCCTAGATAGGGGTCGCAATTAGAACACGGTCGGTTTTAGAGCAGACTACCTTAGTTACATTATTCATGCCAGTCTTTGTCCTTGAAGACAAGTGCTTTTTTATCATTGTACAAGTCAACACCTGGAAAGATTTGTTTGCTTGTATGTGAGGCTAATTGTATGCAGTACCTTATGGCAGCTGACGTGTTAGAAAGCTACACTGATTTGTTGTATTAAGAGCATCGCCACCGCAGGGCACCAAGTGAAGCTGACCCGGCAAACTGGCGCACCAGGCCAAATATTTTCCCCCACCGCATGCACGCTGACTCGCCAAAAATGCCCGGCCACTTCAAGTTTTCAAGAGGGGACAGGCAAATAAGGAAGCCCTGGTGCGCCTCGCTATGGAGTTTGACTCCACTTTTCACCCTGACTTCAAAATACTGACACCCCCAACTGGCACTCAAATGTTATTAAAAGAACTTAACTGCCATGAAATTCCCTTCTTTTGTATGAAAAACAAAAGGAAAAAATACTTGACTACAAGAAAGATTCCCTTACTTGTACATCAAAATTGGAATGAAAGTATTTACAACTTTAGTTGATTTTCAAGTGAGAAGAGTAGCTCAGTATATACACATGGGGTGGTAGGAGGTAGAACAAACAATGTGGGATAAGTAAATTAGATGTAGTAGGAGCTCCACCACTCATAGTTTATTCAAAAGTGAGAATTGTGTTAAAAGTGGAATTTCAGACCTCATTTAGGCATATTAGAACAAAAAATTTCAAAAAACTTTGAACTAAGAAAAGTTGGTGAATGAAGATAAAATTCATCTCCAAAAATCCGTTTGAGATTTTGATTCTCCCATCAAAAGTTATAGACAAGTTTCTACTATGCATTTCTACAAATGTAAAAAAAAACTCCCTTCTAATCCTCTTTTGAAATTTGTCCATAACTTTTGATCGAAGTCTTGAAATCACAAACAAATTTTTGGAGGTGAAATTTATCTTCATTTGATATCTTTTATTAGTTCAAAATTTTTTGAAAAAAATTACTCTACTATGCTTAAATGAGGTCTAAAATTATATTTTTAACACAATTCATAATTTTGAATAAACTATAAGTGGTGGAGCTCCTACTACATCTAATTTACTTATCCCACATTGTTTGTTCTACCTCCTACCACCTCATGTGTATATACTGAGCTTCTCTATTATCTCAAAAATACAAACTAAGTTGGAAATGCCTTTGGAACAATGTGGTCTAGTTTTCAATGAAGTAACTAAAAGAATTTTGAGTTTAATTTTAAAAACCATCAAAAAAATTTTGACTTATATATCTGCCACCATTACATATTTGGCGCCCTTGTTTGGCGTGTCAAGCATGGGGTAGAGGAGGAGTGGTAAAGCCTCACTCTCCAAATCCACACGCCAAGGTTGCACTTGGCGCCCCTCCTTGGTGCGTCAGGCGTGGGGATGCCCTAAGGTGCGTACCCCCAAACCCTCCACTTTTTGCTTATGTGCCTAGTTACTATTATTAGATTGGTCAAACTTTCATATTTTCTTGTTGTCACTTGAAAGGAGGTTCTCACGCATCAAAAAATGCAACATTTGGATATTGTATGCAAAAGTTATGAAAGAACAAAGTTTGGTTTTAAAATATTTTAAAATGTTTGGCTCGTTTTGGTATAGGCAATTAAATTCCTTTGACTATTTCAAAAACTTTTACAGCCAATATTGAAGGTTAACTATTGAAAGCTTTTATTTTTCATTGAAAAGGGAAAATGTTTGATTTTGCGAGGTCCTCAAAGGTATATATGTACCAATAATTGGTGCAAGAGTAAAGCTTGTGAATTTTACTTGATTTCTTGGCTTTGAGTAAAGCTTAACAATTTGACTTGATTTGAAATCTAAAAAATCATACTTATCCATTTGTTTTGAAAATGGTTCCAATGGAAAGAATAAAATGTTTTTATGATTTTCACTATCGGAAAATTAAACATGCAAGTGTTGATTTGGTGTTATTTGCATTTTCTACTTATAAAAAAAAATTGCATTTCTTCAATTGCAAAGTGGATTGTGTAATGAGTTTGTTAGCTCTACATCTCAACTTAAGGTTTTGGAAGTGCATTTTAGTGTGCTAACACAATTTCTAGTTGTTCATGTCACCTCCAATTCTAAAAAACTCTTGTATGCAAATTTCTCAAACATTGTGGGAGGGGCAATATACTAAAAATAGTATATATATATACAGTTTTCTTATTATAATTTCACAACTCTTAAGCAATTTCATACTCAAAATTTGTATGCACACTAATAAGCAAGCTCTTAAGCATCTATACGGTTAGATGTTGAATAGAAAACAATTTTCTTCATTGGACACAGCTATAGTCCATGTTCTTTTTTCGTAGGAAAAACACACTTGGAAAGGCTTGGACATTTAGGGGTTAAGTTGTTGATACCCAATAACATATCAATAGACAATTTTCAACTCCTTCATGGGCAACACTATCCTATTAATTACAATATTGATATTGGTTTTAGAATCATCATAAATGAAATATCTACTGTGGATATTTGGTCTATTCATGTTTTGCCAGGATGGATAGGCAAAGGCATCCTTCTTTTAGAGGTAAACTCCACAAAGAATATAATTGAAGTAATAGTGCTAGAGGATAAATAAGAAAATTTGTTCATAACATTCTACAATTGAACCTCCCAAATTTCTGTTTCTAAATATTTTTTTAATCTTAATCCTTGTAATTCATTGTAACCAAATCATGGTTTTTGAGGGTTTGATGACTTTGATCAATTATTGTGGTTAGACTTTTGACTTGTTTGTGTGCAAAACTTTAAATTTGGGAATTTACATTATTTATATAATTTTAGAAATATAATCTGTGTGCACAAGCAAGTTTGAATACACTTTCTATGAATTTTTGAGTGATTTTGCTTTAAAAATTCAAAATTTCAAATTATCTAGGTATTAGTGAAGAATTTCCATTTGTCAATTTTTCTTTAAAGATGAGGCCATGTTTGTTGAAGGAATTGACGAAAAAATAAATTTTTTAAGCCATAAAACTTACATGTTAAAACAATTTCAATTGTAGAAAAAGGGTGTTTGAAAATTTGGAGAATTTCTTGATGTTTCAGGATGTTTAAATTGTCATAACAGAATCATAGTATTTCTAGGAGTAGAAGTCTTTCTCAAAGTGGATTCAAATTTTGATGTCAATATTTTTCAATGAAAATTGGATTCCTCATTTTTATTTTCACCAAACTTTGAATTGATATACCCTAAAGACATGCATATATTGAAAAAACAAATACTTTCTATGTAGAGCTCATGCACCTCACAAATGATAAAGAATTTGAGTTTGAAACCTTTTGTATAATTTCCGCATGAAGGAAAGATTAAGATCTAATGGTTGCAATTTTCATTTTTCACATTTATTGTAATTGAAAAAGATTGACATAAAAAGTGAACATTTTCTACATTTGTTGGGCTCAAAATGCAAAGAAGTTTTGGAGATTCATAATTAGAACTATAATTGTTTTTTTATAATATATGGAATATATGTCATTGATGTGTACAACCATAAATAGTCTATGATTACATGATGGCTCACATTGTTCATCTTATAAACTCATTTTCTAATTTTGGATGGAAGTATGGAACTTGTGATGTTAGAAAACATCACAAATTTCAAAGTGGAGTAAAAACTTAACTTGATAAGATTCATTTTGTAGTAGGTGAATTCAAATTTAGAAAATAAGATTTTCACAGCTTAAATGTAGATCAAGAGAAAAGAACATATATTAAGTTGCCAAAATATACTATATGGATTTGTCATTTTTTTATGCTGTAAAGTCAAAAAAATTATTAAGAAGAATATCCAACAAGCATTCATTGAAAATGAACTCAAACACGCCCCCCCCAAAGTAATGTTTGTCCTTGAGATTTTTCTTAAATTATCCAAAGGACATTCTTCCCCTCAAGGATTTCAAGGTTAGTTTGATAGTGAAGGAAGTAGGGTTTCAAAACACCAAAGAGTGCAAATTTGAAGGTCCAAAGTTTTTTTGTTTTTCCAAAATTCCCATCTTTCTTTTAAATCCAAAAGAAAATGATTTATGAGGATTTTTATACGATTTTTTTTTTCTGAAAATCTTAGAAATTTTGATATAAGAAGTTTTTTTTTTTCCAAACCATTCACCTAAAATTGACCAAATAAGTAGTTGGGATATTTGTTGGTATGATTGATACTTCATTTTACTCTATATAAATTACCTACCTATCTTCCATCCCACCGCATGGTCCAAAGGGGTGAAAAAACTAGAATTGTGGTGAAAACAATTTAGGGTGCTTATGTGAGCAAGACAATCATTGAGGACCCTTCTTTTTATTTTGATAGCTCCTCCTACACTAAATAGTGCAATTAGGTTGCCCCAAACTAATACCTAGACATTCACACTACATCAATATCAAAGTTACTGTAGAAGGGTGAAGTAATGTGGGGAAATATGTGTGCTACATAGGTTGGTCACCTGAATCATGCCTTGGGACCAGAAAATGGCTTGTGCCTCCATCTGGACAAGTCATGAGTCAAGAGGTAACATAAGGTTACTTCTCTAGAGTAAGGCAACCTAGTTGTCAAGGCAACCTAATTGCACTAGTTTGTGTAGTTAAAGAGATGCTCTTGCTCACGGAAGCTTCTTCATTTTGATTTTATTTGTAGTTGTTGCTTGCCATCACTACATCCGCCATTGCATTAGCTTTCCGGAGAGCTTGGACACATCTTTCTTGGTCCAACTTTCAAAAATTGGTGCTCATATTTGGAAGATGATGAAGATGTAGAGGGTATAGATCTTTCTACTTCAGGAATTTAACAATACTGGTTAGGAATTGTGAACTTTGATGATGTTGTAGATTAATTTGTTTTTTCTTGATTTGTATTATTATTTTAATGGATTTTTTAATCAGAAGTATGTAATATATGGTTTGGGATTTTTTTGGTTTTGCTTGAAGATTTTGAGTGTATTGTGGTGTGAATTTGTGTGACAAGGGAAACAAAGTGCACATTAAGTTGCAATTTCTCGTGGTTTACCTTAGAGTGCGGATTGGTGTTGCCACATGCAATCTTATGTTTTTCTTATTGGTCTAGTAGCTTTCATTTTGTAGTAGACATATGATCGTTTTATTTGAAATAGTGGTTCTAGAATGATATTTGGCATGAATCTGCACTTTGAGAATTTTTTGACATTTAATGAGAATTTGTAGATTTAGTTTTTTTAATTTGAATAGAAACTAAACTTGGAAAAGTTGATTTCTATAGTTGGACTCAAATTCAAAAAAGATAATTTTCATATCTAAATTACACTAGTACATGGATAGCAAAGCCCTAGCTCAACACAAAATTTGCAATAGTATATGCCATAGACATTGTGTTTTGCATTGCACCTGAGATATTGGTTTATGTTGTCTCCATGATGAAGGTGCACATGCAAAACTTCATGAACAATGAGAGATTCCCACCGATCCTCAGGGCCAATACTATCGGCTATATTTTCAAGGCTTAGATATCCATGTGAATATTATTGTGATTAAAGTCTTCATAATCGAAAACAAAAATCACAAACCTTAATTCAGGCATGACTAGTAGCATGGAGAATAGCGGAGCCCTAGTTTAGCTTATAAACTCATTTCCCAAGTTTTGTTGGAAAATGAAACTTGTGATATTAGAGAAGGTGGTATTAATGAGTAAATTCATTATGAGTAAGAACAAATGACATGACATTAGAGAAGGTGGGATTCAAGAGGAAATATGCTCCCGTGGGTTGGATGAGCTTATGTTATATTAGAGAAGGTGGTGTGACATATCAAAGAGTAAATAACTTCCCTAAGGTTGGTTATGCCAGTGAAGGTCGATGCACACAATACATTGAATTGGTTGTTTCAAAAGTAGACTAACACCTTGGCAAATGATCTCTTAGTGTTGGGTAACTTTTCTCTTTGTAAGTTCTACCTCAAAGTACCGTGTTCATGACTTTTGACTAAACCATTTTTCACTATAGTTTCTTATTTTGACAAAAGATAAGTGACACATATAAAAAAAAACTAGTGTGAAATAAAAATATTGAAAAACAGACACATGTCCTTTGTGACCCGGCCTTCCACAACCAACTTTGAAGTTGTTTTCAAAAACTCTGTTTTGTCTTTCTGCGCCAGCATGAACAAAGGATGTGATATTAGAGAAGACTGTAGTCAAGGTGGGCTGTCTCTGCCGGTTATCAACAGGGTTAGCATGCACGGAGGTTGCCTCCGTTCAAACAACAAATGGCAAAAGCAGACTGACCAAGAACTCCAAGCACGAGGTCTCACTTCCACAGCCATTTTGTATTGGTCGACGTCAGGATCCCCATCACTCTCATTTTTTTCTTCAAAAAAAAAAGCGAAATCCTAAAATAGATCCAGTGAAAAAAATATCCTTAACCCAAAATCAATTCCTGTCTTCAAGCTGTGGACGAATCTCATTCAAAAGAGGCTACAGTAGATGAGATCATCAAAATCTCAAGTGAATGAACCACAACCACAAAGACGACAGAAAAGGATTTCCACCATCTAAATTTGAACGAATGAACCACAAAGACGAAGATGGAAAGAGCGAAAACCGCCAAAATCGAACGCATAACACGTAGATGAAAATTCCGTCATGGATTCTATCCAGAAATGGTGGCTTGGAATATTTTATTTTCATTAACTTACTTGGAAAACAGGGGAGACGGACTCCCTTACCGCCACTCACTGGAAGGTTGCATCGAAATCATCAGTTCTTGCAGCCAATTGATGTCATGCACAGGTTTCCAGACATCCACGAATTCGCCGTAACCTGCAATCTCTCAGCGGCCACTAAAGATTGAGCTTCTTCTACCGAAGGTTTCATACCAAGGTTGAACATCTTGGGGTTGTTTTAATTCTCTTGGCTGCGGTTTGGTCATCGTCATCTGAAGCTGCAAGCTGCAAATTTTTGCAGGTGGGTTACTTGCTGGGTTACCCTTTTGATACTCAATTCTCGCTTGCTGGTCGACATTGGTGGTGAATTAGATGATTTCCTGTGGTTTTGGTGACTGATGTGTGAAAGGGGTGGTGGGTTTCTGTGGAGAGCGGTGAGCTTGCTGTTCTTGCAATTTGAGATTGTGGGAAGAGGAGTGCTGGTTAGGGCGATCATTATTGGCGTTCTTGATTTTTTTTTGTAGATTTTCTGGTGTTTGAAGATTTAGAGGGTTTCAATTTGTGAAATGTGTGGTTCGGATTAGCGAGGGTGATGTGATTTGAGGTTGGTTGGGGTTTGGTGTCCTTTGAGCTGCAGTGGTTCTGTTTGGTACTTTTGAGGGCAAATTGAAGTTCAAAGTTGGTTTGGGTTTTCGTTCGTGAAGCTGTAATGTAACTAGCCGTGGTTTCTTCATCTATTTTTCAACTTTGAAATTGATTTCGAACGGAAAAAAAAGGAAGCACAATTTTAGGCATAGGGAGTCGGGGACACATAATACTCGCGTATATCCTCTGAAGCGCCAAGACGCCCAAATTGGGCTTCATATTTTTAGGAGTTTTGAGGTGGTCACATAGGGGAATTTCTTTTGTTCAGATTTCAAGTTTGATTGAATGTTCTCGACTGATTCTGGTGATATTAAATTTTGGTTCGTCCTAATTATATTTTCCACAATACGATCAATCGAATTGTCCATTTTATAACGATGAATCCTCGAGCCTTTGGGGGATAGGACTGATTCTTTGCCATGCAGGTGTATAGATCACTAGGGCTTGCAATCAATCGACAGTTTCGAGTTGGCGATCGACAATCAATCTCTCTCCGTGGAGTTCATGAGCCTCAGAAAATCCTAAGAACGTCAAGATGGCGGCAGTAGCCCATTCCTTGATAGTCCCGACAGTGGGAGCCTCCTCCTCCCCAGTCGGCCAAATTCACAGCAGTACCAAGAAGAGAATTTCAAAAGCAGTTCCATTAGGTCGAAGAAATGCCCAAACCCATTCTTCTTCCTCCTCCCACTCCTTTTCTGGAATGCGGAAAGCTTCCATCATTGACACCCTGACACAGAAGCAAGGTCGTGATTTCCACTCTACCATGAAAGCTGCAGTGGGAGAGCATCGTGCGGTAACAACCGCCATGTTCGAGCGGTTCACTGAGAAGGCCATCAAGGTGATCATGTTGGCGCAGGAAGAAGCGAGGCGTTTGGGGCATAACTTTGTGGGTACGGAGCAGATCCTGTTGGGGCTGATTGGTGAGGGGACGGGCATTGCAGCCAAGGTGTTGAAGTCCATGGGGGTGAACTTGAAAGAAGCGCGGGTGGAGGTGGAGAAGATCATTGGGCGTGGAAGTGGTTTTGTGGCGGTGGAGATTCCTTTTACTCCGAGAGCGAAACGAGTACTAGAGCTTTCACTGGAAGAAGCAAGGCAACTTGGTAAGATTGAATTTATGTTTCATGGAAATTGCTTGTAAATCGTTTGCTTGTGCAGTCAAGAGTTTGCTAAGGTAGAGAAAACTATTTGCGTGCTTTACTATAAGCTTTTGAGAATATGCAGGAGTGTGATTTTTGTGAGATTCATTGCATGTTTGTGGATTCAAGGATTGTGAGCTACAGGGTATTAGTGGATACTATTTGCGTGCAACTTTAAGCATTTGAACATAAGCAGGAGTGTGAGTTTTGAGAGATATATGGCATGCTTGTGGATTCATGATTTGTAAGCTATTGGAGGGTACTACCGGATACTAATTGCATCACTTTAATGATTTGAACATATGTAGGATTTGATTTTTGCTTTATTTTATGCTTGTGGATTCCAGAATTGTAAGGTAGAGGACACTGTTTACGTTAAGCATCTAATCCAGCATGTAGGAGTGTGCTTTTAGTGCGAGATCACGCATTAGAGCTCATTGGAGATCTCACTGGAGAGATCACAAGAGCCAAACTCTCTTGAGATCAAATTTTTATCACTATGTATGAATTTTTTTTTCAATCATTCAAAGTGTGGGGAGGGATTGTAGATCACTGTTGAAGCGACAGTAGACAACCCCAATTTCCATTCAAAGATGAGTAGCTATAGACATTACTAGCTAAGTCATGCTTACACCCTACTTGCTAATTGAAGACTAACCAAGTGTATTGGAAGAGATGTGTTGGAGACGGGATCAGGATCCTAACGGTTTTAGTATTTTCTGCCTTACAGGTCACAACTACATAGGAACCGAGCATTTGCTCCTGGGCTTGCTGCGGGAGGGTGAAGGTGTTGCGGCACGTGTGCTGGAAAATCTTGGAGCTGATCCTAGCAACATCCGGACTCAGGTCATTAGGATGGTTGGCGAAAGTACTGAGTCAGTTGGTGCCGGAGTAGGGGGTGGCAGCAGCAGCAACAAAATGCCTACCCTGGAGGAATATGGTACCAACCTAACAAAGCTTGCAGAAGAAGTAAGTATATGCATGCATTCTTATTCTCTTAAACCCTAAAAGACCGAGATTTCATGATTTTGAAATGACCAATTGGATTGACCATGTTGTGAAAAAAAAATTCAGATAGGGCCAAATTTTATATCACCAGAATCAGTGAAGAACATGCATGTGTTTGTCAAAACATAAATAAATTTGAATTGAATCTTGTCCCCATATGACCCATTTGAAAGTGATAAGAATAACACATAGGTCTAATCGGGGCCTCTTGGTCCTTTAGGGGTTAAAGGTCTAGATATCTGTGCTTTTCCGAATTCGGATTTTGTGTGTATGTAT
The DNA here is from genome assembly GCA_963969595.1 of Neckera pumila. NCBI lineage: Eukaryota > Viridiplantae > Streptophyta > Bryopsida > Hypnales > Neckeraceae > Neckera > Neckera pumila. The sequence continues at coordinate 37,162,294 of OZ018408.1, read as the reverse complement.
AACTGAAGCTGACAATGATATTTTGCGAGTTCAGGGAAAGTTGGACCCTGTCGTTGGAAGAATACCACAAATTGAGCGCGTAACGCAGATTTTGGGTCGAAGGACGAAGAACAATCCTTGCCTCATTGGAGAGCCTGGAGTTGGCAAAACTGCCATTGCCGAGGGCTTGGCCCAGCGCATTGCAACTGGCGATGTGCCAGAAACTATTGAGGGCAAGAAGGTCATCACTCTCGACATGGGGTTGTTGGTAGCTGGGACGAAGTACAGGGGAGAGTTTGAAGAGAGGCTCAAGAAATTGATGGAAGAAATCAAGCAAGCTGATGATATCATTCTTGTGATTGATGAGGTTCATACTTTGATCGGTGCTGGTGCCGCTGAGGGTGCTATTGATGCAGCTAATATCTTGAAACCTGCTCTTGCTCGTGGTGAACTTCAGGTACGATTCTTGTGCAATACATATATTGACACCTAAACTTCCACTTGTAGAGAATCTTGTCCCGAGGTATTCTAGAAAACCTAGCCGCTTTTTAGTGCGCATGGTTTATGTAGAAACTGTTCTAAACGGCGTTATAATTGGCGGACTTCAGTCTCTTGGGGGGGTTATCGACCTCTTCGAGTCCTTATTTACTCGGAGTGAACAATTGAGCTACAATTCAAAATGCTCTGGGCAATTTTGCACTTGTGTTCTCAGTCGATTTGTTCTTTTGAAAGGTGTAATTTGATCTATCCCAGAGATTGGAGCCCACACAAAGGTGTGAGAATAAAATTGGGCCAGAGTTAATAAGGACTGGTGCAGTTGAGCGGCTTTCAGAGCGGCTTTCAGAGCCTCTGCAAGTGTGTGTAGACGCTTGGTTGTCCATGTTTACCAACTACTCTTAGCGGTAGGTTTCGTCAAGGTATGCTTGATCAGTTTGAGGTTAACATTCATTTGTTATCAATTTATTCTTATTGCAGTGCATTGGAGCGACTACTTTGGATGAGTACAGGAAACATATTGAGAAAGACCCTGCATTGGAACGTCGATTCCAGCCTGTGTTGGTCCCAGAACCTACTGTGGAGGAAACCATCCTGATTCTCAAGGGATTGCGAGAGCGATATGAAATCCATCACAAGCTGCGATACACTGATGAAGCTTTAGTAGCAGCAGCACAGCTCTCTTACCAATACATCAGGTCTGACCATGCATTTCGGTCTTACAATTAGCGGGCTACAATGTTTTTGGAATGCAGTAATGTGAATTCGAGGGTGGCATTCATAGTGCGATGCTTATTTTAGGTGTTTTCAGTTGGGGCAATCTGTATTATGGAAAGCTGCAAGTTTTGCCTAGAAAAGAATCAGCAGCTTTTAGACTTGCTATTTAGACATTCAGGAAGTTTTGTTTGTAAGGTATCGTCATTGCGAATTTTTCTGTTTGATGTGAACTCTTTGCTTTCTTGTGTGCAGTGACCGGTTTTTACCTGACAAGGCTATTGATTTGATTGATGAAGCGGGTTCACGCGTACGCCTAAGGCATGCTCAGGTAATTATCAGGAATGTTTTTCTTTTCTTGTAGTCGCCTTATTGAACGTTGAGACCAGATTCCTGACTGTGAAGAAATACCTGCAGAATGGCTGAAGAAGAGTGCAATGGTGTTGTTTCATATATGAAGATATTGTAAAACTAATTTAACCACCTGAAGTTGTCTTGCTTGCATACATGCCTCTTGTTTTTCAATTGACTTATGTTCTTTGCTTTCTGTAAGGATTTCTAAGCGATTTTAACCTGTCTATATGCAGCTACCTGAAGAGGCTAGAGAGTTTGACAAGGAACTCCGTGGTGTCACGAAGGAAAAGAACGAAGCTGTCCGTGGACAAGATTTTGAGAAGGTAAATTTCCAAAATACCTGAACCAGCAATCCGCAGATCAAACTTTTTTAGTGACAGAGTGCAATACGCTTGAATTTATGTATAGCTTCATATGTCCACAGATTTTTTTCCCTTTTCATATAGGATAGAGTGTACTGTTTCCGCTGCTTTAGCATTTAACATATGTAAGGAGTGTGATTTGGGGGAGATCAGTATGGAGCTGTGGACAGATCAGTTTGAGTACAAGAGTCAAATTTGTCTTTGATCTAAATGTCATCACTATGGATAGATTGTTTATGTATGTCAAAGTGGATGGTTGTAGACTGCTACAGTAGTGAGAGTAGACAATCCCATTTCCATTCAAAGGTCAGTTGCCATAGACATTCAGCCAAGTCATGCTGACATCACTTACGAATTGACGGCCAACTCAGTGCTTAAATAGATGAGTATCAGGGGTTAGTATATGAGACAGGATTGGGTTTCTTACGGTTTTAGTATCCTCTTCCTAATCGATCCCAGCGAATTGTGGCTAATGTTAATACTCGTTTTCTTTTGCAGGCTGGAGAGTTGAGGGACCGGGAAATGGAGCTGAAGGCACAAATTGCAGCCATCACGGAGAAGGGCAAGGAGAAGTTAAAGGCAGAAAGTGAGGCCGGTGACACTGGACCCATGGTGGAAGAGTCCGACATCCAACATATTGTATCAGCCTGGACTGGGATTCCTGTTGAGAAAGTCTCTAGTGACGAATCTGACCGTTTGTTAAAAATGGAGGATACGCTTCACCAACGTGTGGTTGGTCAGGACGAAGCTGTGAAGGCCATTAGTCGTGCTATTCGTAGAGCCCGTGTTGGCCTTAAGAACCCCAACCGCCCTATTGCAAGCTTCATCTTCTCAGGTCCAACTGGTGTTGGAAAATCTGAGCTCGCCAAGGCTCTGGCCTCGTACTATTTTGGTTCGGAAGAAGCGATGGTGAGACTTGATATGTCTGAGTTTATGGAGAGGCACACTGTGTCCAAGCTTATTGGCTCCCCACCCGGGTATGTTGGGTACAGTGAAGGAGGCCAGTTGACAGAGGCCGTTCGCAGGAGGCCCTATACGGTGATCCTTTTCGATGAAATTGAGAAGGCACATCCTGATGTGTTCAACATGATGTTGCAAATCTTGGAAGATGGGCGTCTGACTGACAGTAAAGGCAGAACTGTGGACTTTAAAAACACTCTCCTGATTATGACTTCTAATGTAGGAAGCAGTGTTATTGAGAAGGGCGGCGGTGGGATTGGTTTCCAGTTGGATTATGGGGAGAGAGACTCCAGTTACAACCGGATCAAGAGCCTCGTGAATGAGGAGCTGAAACAGTACTTCCGGCCGGAGTTTTTGAATCGGCTGGATGAGATTATTGTCTTCCGGCAGTTGACCAAACTGGAAGTCAAGGAAATCGCCGACATCATGTTGAAGGAGGTGTTTGAGCGCTTGAAGAAGAAAGAAATTGATTTGCAGGTGTGTTTCTGCTTTAGACTTGGAGCTAATCTTTTTACTTCGAATTTGACGTCAGTGCAATGTCTTAGCATGTGTACAATGCTCCAATGGCTAAAGAATGTTATAGCTGCTGATGGAGTTGCGACTTAGTTAATTCATTACATGTACACATTCAAGAAGAGGGAGAAATAGTACCTTGTCAGTGCAGGATCTTAGCATCTGTAAATAGGAAAGGTTCAGAAACTTCAATGGTAAAACAGTGTTGTGGTTTTTGACTCAGTTTTGATTGATTCAACATCTACTTACGCCTGTGTGAACAGGTAACCGAGAGGTTTAGGGACCGTGTGGTGGACGAGGGGTACAGTCCCAGCTATGGTGCCAGGCCTTTGAGACGAGCCATCATGAGGTTGCTGGAGGACAGTATGGCGGAGCGCATGCTAGCTGGAGAAATCAAGGAAGGCGATTCCGCTATTATTGATGTGGACAGCGAAGGAGGTGTCACGGTGTTGAATGGTACCACTGGAACCTCTTCAAGCTCATCTATTGAGTCTCCAGCAGGCATTGCCTAAACCTGTACACGTATAGATTTCAGATTTTCTAATTAGGTGACAATACCATCAGTGTTTCGAACACTCTAGAGCTGACTGTATTATTACAAGTATAACATTGTAAATCGAACTTTTTCATGTATGTGGAGTGTTGAATTTTAATTCAAAATACCATCCATGTGCTTGTGTTGCTAGCAGTTTTGTGAACTCACCCTTTTCCACAATGGATGGCATCTGAAACCAGCATGTAAGGTGCTTCGTGAGTTGCCAATGTGCATCTTTGTCTTGTAGCTATCTTTTGGTACTTCCGCTTGATATGAACTCAAAACTTTGCACAAAAAGAATTGTCACTCCTTTTCCAAGGATGTTGAGGCTAATACACAAGGATGTTATCTTGTGCCACACCCATAGTTCATGGTGGACATACCTCAATGAAGGTTTGAGATGGTGGCATTAGCTCAACTAATATTCTTCATAAATTTTTGAGTGATCACATGTTCATCAACTCTTTGATGAGAGTCATCGACTTCTGAAAACTACGGTAGCGTGATAGAATTTCAAGTACGGAAGTGATGAAAATGTTTATACGAAAAAACTCGCTCGGCTATTACATATCAAGGCGATGGTAATTTGCACGACAAATGGGACAAGTGGGTTCAAATGCTGGTGTTTGTTTAGGGCCAGCATTGTAAGCTTCAAAGGCAGCAATGCACTCCCGATGGAACACATGACTACAACTCAACCAAGCCAGTGCAGTACTACTATTACCTAGTCGCTGAAGAGGGGCAATACAAATAGGACAATCACCATCATTTCTCTCCAGTGCCTGCCAGCAAACAAATAGTAAGGTAAGATAAGGTTCACCTAAAATCGTCTCAACAAGCCTTTGAGCATGGTTACTATTATTAAGTACATGTTTGGTATTGTTGGGAGTGATAATAGAGAATTCCAGATTCTTTTAGCATGCATTTTTTGAATATCGTATGAATAACCTCTGAATTTTCAAAATGTTGAAAATTGGTGAACCCAAAATTGACCCACCCTAGGCTCTGCTCTCATGAATAGACGCTATACATTCTGGGCAAGAGTTTGAAAGCAGCTGGATTTGCAAATAGATTGCATTTAGGTATAGATACGTTGTTAAGTAAACATTCGCATTGGAACTTCTAAAGTTCAATGAGCCTACAATGTACATTTGTGTACAGACCTTGGTGATGACGGTTTGCCAGTCAATATGTGTTGCACTATCAACATTTGGCGGTAGCAAGGCTTGAAATGCTTTTTGTTGCGCTACTTCAATGTCTTCATTAGTTCTTGATATGGTCTCGTCAATCTCCTTGAAGAGCTCATCAATCTCACTGTCGTGCACTCCCAATTGACCCAGTAGATGGTTTGTCGATTTAACAAGCTGTCCACCAATTATAAGTCGACTACACGTTACAATTTCATTCACTTGTTTGAGTCATCTAAGCACCAACATTCCTTATTAGGTAAGCACTAAGAATCTATATATGGTGTCGAGTAAGCCACTCGCTTTACCAATGTCAGGCAACTATGCACAAAGTCTCAATCGACTTATATATGAAATGGAGTGGCTTATCCTATAAAAAGTACCAAGGAAATTGCACTATTCGGCGTTTAAGACTTGGCTTTTTTCAGCTTCAACTGTAAACAAAGATTTTTTGCTAGAACTCAAGTTCTGTCCCTCTTTTGAGTGAAATTATACCTGATAAGCATCACTACAATGGCGCAATTTATAAAGTTTATCTAGAGTTAAGACATGCATAGAGAGCTGGGGATGTACCATGTTGATGAAACAATGTCTTCTGCATCGAAGGAGGTGGCTGTACTTCTTCCTTATGCAGTATCCTCGGAATGCAGCTTGTATCCTAGCCAAGGTAGCAAACGGGTCAATTGATGTTATAAGAGGCAGAAAAACAATAAAAACATTGACACGTGGTGATGGCCAAGGTTTCAAGTTACCTCTCAGCACAAAACGCTTTACTCAATGAAATGTGTATATTCTTCTGGTAATTTTCTGCTCGGCAGATGGGACAGCAGCGGTTTTTAATCGAAAATTTCTCAAAACTTTGAAGACAAAGCTGCATTTGATTTCCAATGAGTCAGAGCTTTATTTACAGTGAGGCAAGCGCTACATTTCTCTTGTTACAGTTAGCACTCACACCTAAAGCTCATGCTTTCACTGCAGGAAAAAAAAATTGTCTACGCCGTGCGACCAGTTCGTGTAATTACAAAAAATCTGATGTGGAAAAACCTAGTGGTCGATGAGCTGAGCAAAAACAAGTGATACTGTAGGATGAGAGAACATACCTTGTGAAAAACGTGCGAGCAGCTTAGAATCACCTACTCAAGAGCACATAACACACATGTCGCAAAATTAGTAGTTGGATTGCAGCATGTAGATTAAATACTGCAACTGCAACTACTATGCAGTACAAAAGCATACAAAAGCATACAAAATAGCAATCTCAACGATATCTATGAGGTCGTTCACGTTTGCGATCTTAACCCCGAACTACCACGTCCGTGTCTATAGGAGTTAAACTAGATCATATAGGATGCTTAAGTTTGCTATAGAAATATGTTTGAATTTATTAAAATTGACTATTAGCAACAAAACCTAGATTATCTATTTTTTGTTTGGGCACTTCGAGATTAAACATTTCTAAACAACTATAAAAATATTCCAAATTTAGAATCAGTAGGCGTTACCTGCTGTCTCTTCAATCCAAATCGTTCCAAGCATATCGGACATGGATTCAGCAAGTCTCTCCTTTCTCTACAGCTTTGCTGGACCGCTGCCCATTGCAGGGTTGTAAGTTTCTTGGCTGGGTTGCACACCTCCTCTGCAAAGTTGGTGATAATCCCACACATCACTCCAGGACAGAAAATAGTTGTGCAAACCAATGCCCCTCTTTGTATCAACATTTGAAGCAACCATGACTAAACCTAATAGTAAGCTCAGTCAAAAATTAGGACGATCTGCATAATACCTTAACCCCTAACTGCCCAATGGTCAAAATTGGTCGTCCCGTATCTATAGGAGTTTAAGTAAATTTAGGAAGCTTCAAGGAATGTAACAAAATGTGCCAATAGAATCAAGAAACTGTAACCTACACTTTTGAACAATATATAATTTTAAACAATATTAAGTTTTGAAAGTTACAATAAACAATATTAGCTTCCAAACTAGATTTTCTTTTTTCGACTTGGCTTAAAACAATTTTCAAAGTTTAACTCCATGAATTCAGTGACGGTTTAATACTGTAATCGGCAAAAACAGATTTCATCGACTAACCCTGTGCAAGAGTACACGATGTCTGCAACGATCTTAGGGAATCTGCACCGTGACTTCGACGCGCTACCTATAGATTTTGGCAAGTGGCATAATACTTCTTCAATTCTCAAATACAGAGTGTGAGTGTTCCAAAACCCTAAGAAAGAGATCTATCATGGCATTATGGAAACTGCTCTATCAAACATCTGGATCTATAATATCTGTTGGTCATTTGAGATAGCCTTCAACACCTTGCCCAATAATCTACAATAGAAATACCTGCGGAAGAGCCTCATGAATAGGTCCAATTTCTCCTTGAAGCTTTGCTTGCAACACTGCAGCGGCACGTACATCCTGCAATCTCCAGGACCAGCAACTCAAGAATCACGGGAAATAAGGTTTTCTTCTCCAAACATCCTCATTCGGATTGTTGATGAAGTGAACTATTATTAAACCAGCATTCTGCCCTGGATTTTGTCACAAAAATCAAACTGCAAGATACTGACTAGCCCAGATATGGTGGTCAAATGTGCAGACGTGTGGAGGTGTATCTTACCGAGGAAGTTCCAAATTGTCTATCGCTGTGAATGCGTGCTCTCTTCTTCATTTTGCTCGGCCGAATTGGCCGATTGGCCTGTATTTATGTTTCCTCCCGAGCATTCTCTGCATCGGCTCCAAACAATTCTTCAGATACAGTCGGATCTTGAAAGAGAACGGAAGTCAGCAACACCAAAGGAGCCTGACCCAAAAGCAACCGCAACTAGGCTACAATGTAAATATTGAATGTGAAGACTACAACATCTGAAAAGCAGACTAGGGTCAGTTTTGGGAACACTTATAAATAAGACTTCAAAGATTCATACCATATTCATGAAAAGTATCCAAACAATTCATACTAAAATGTGTTTAAATTGCCTTTCAATTGCTAACACGACATTTGAAAAAACAAGTCACATTAATAATAGGAACTTTTTAGGTGTTGTTTCCTTGGGAAACACCAGTCCATTACCCTAAGTTCTACATTCACAGGAATGACAGATCAGATAAATACGGTAATCATGGCGGTGGTGAGAATAAGTTATCCACCTGTGCATATAATATACGAAAACCATCACAATATAGTTCAATTCTGGAATGCAATCCCTCGTATCTGGATGCAGATTGAAATGCGTATACCAGAGTAAACAACCAAACTAAGGATATCTCACTTAACTAAACGTGAATAACATCCATAACCGTAAATCGTTACTCTAACCCCTATTCACAAAAAGTATCTGTCACTATATCAGCTCTCAATAATTTCTACTTTACTGGGCTTTGACCTACGCCTTGATGCTCTTGTGCGAGCTTCATCATCAGATTCCATATCATCGTCATTACTGTCATCTGAAACATCCGCCACCTGTTTAGGGTTTTCGCCCTGTCCAGCAGCAGCTCGCTCAGCAGCCGCAAGGGCTTCGGGAGTATTAAGATCAGCAATTCCTAAGGCCAAGTCCTGCATTCACCATAGAACATAAATAGTTACTTTCACAGCATTTGTTCAAGGCTTTAAAAACATATTTCATATCCTAACTCTCAATAGAGCATTATGACCAGCTATCAGCATGTATCCATTGCAAAAGAATAGAAAAAACAGGAAAGGGTGTTACTTGAACACCGAAAATTTTGTAGCCATAAAACGTAACTACTATACAGAATGAACCGTAGGTAGAAACTCACCATCTCTATGTGGGATTTACCCTCATCTTCATCTACGACTTCAATATCAAACTGCTCACGGCCGTTTTCCTCAATGCCAGAAAACAACTTTCGATTTGCTTCGTCCATCATAGGAAGAAAGGCCTTTAAGCGACCCAGCACTGCCGTTTCAAGAAAAAAACATCATTTAGCAACCCATGATTTCACAAAATTAAGCATCTAAAACTCGACTCACAAACAAAAAGCCTACATTACAGTATCGATTGTGCAAAGACAAACGAGAATATCTAAAAAGGTTCGGCACAAACCACTACTTTCTGGGACACTTGTTGTAGGCATCCTCGGCTTGGCATCGCTAGTCGGTGGAATTACACGCAGCCGCTCCTCCAAAGCGTTCGTCCCGCGCTCTAATTGCAAAAGGTCCCTATTTCTATCAGAAGGCTTCTCCATCTCTCACTTTTTCCACAACCCAAACAGAAGCCTGTCGACAAAAAGGAATTAAAAAAAAGTTACGTCAGAATCCTTGAATCAGGGTTAGAAAATTAGGGTGTAACTGAGTCCTCCACTGTCTGGGCAATTCCCCTTCACAAAAACTTGTGTCCTTAAAGACGCTGCTCAATCTCACAAAAGCAAACTTTTGCGACAAGCAACAAACAGAAATCAACGACGCAATCAAGTCAAAACTCTAGTAAAGCATTCTATGTATTCACCTCACATTCCATTTCCAATTGTTCTCTTTCTCTTCTTTCTACTGTGACTCAAACTGCTTGAACTGGTATTGAATCAACGTCCATCACCCGAGCAATGAAATCATAACTCTTAAACCCTAGAGAACGGCAAAAATAATCAACCTAGAGAATTCTCTCTTGAGATCGAAATTTGAAGAGAAAACCAGTTCCCTTGAAACCCAAGAGACCTGAAATCTAAGTCCGTCTCTACCTCGAAAACACACTTGAAGATGAAACGAAGGATGTGAATTTACAAGTAACGCACCTGCTCGCTCGTGACGCGATGAGGATGGTGGCCCAAATTGTCGCAATTCCGCAGTAAAAATCGCTATTGTGGCCAAGCTTAAACCCTAAACCCTAAGCCAAAGCTCCGAACTTAGTGATGGCATGGTTTACGTTTTGTGGTTTTGATTCGCAGCAGTGACTCTCAAAAAATTACAAAATGAAATACTTCGACAATAGCTCAAAAGCTTCAGTTATTTGGACAAAATGTTGTTGTAAAGCTCTCAAATAATCATCCAGAATACAGGCTTAATGTGTAGTTAATTTCCATGGTCTAAAAGTTATTGAAAGTGCACTATTCATGTAGGAGTGATGAAATAAAATAAAAGTTTGGTTTACTTTTCTTTGAAGTACAAGTAATGTAATCAAACCTAGTAATTTTGTGCAAAAACAACTTTACAAACTAGAACCTCGTAGCCGGAGAAAGAGGCTTCAGATTTGTTAGCAGAAAATCTTTAATATTATTATTAGATGTTGTTGTTTTTTGTGTCATTATAATTATTTTGTATTTCATTTTACATCCTTTTATTTGATTTTCTAATAATGTTGTGGTGGTTTAAATTTTTTTTACCTACATAGTATTTTATAACATGCATAACGTATTAAACAGAACATGTGGTCTCTAAAGCCTTGTTGAATATTAGCTCAAAGGAGGGGAATTATCCTTAGCATGAGTGAAGGAGGTGAGGCTACCTTATAACATTTAGTGGCATGGATGCCTAACTCTTCTTTAACCCAATTCCGTTGTATTCATCCAAAAATAAAAAAATAAAAAAATAAGAATCTAACCATAAGATATTGTTCTTCACTTGTCTCATATCATGTGGTAAAAAAATTTCATAAAGTTTGACATTACAAATTGGAAGATATTAGCATTCAAAATTCGGAAAAAATTATTTTTTGAACACCTGCCTGCAATTTCAGATGACTTTGACCGCCATTTATAGAAAAAATTTGCACCACAGACTTTGAATTAAAAAAAAAATTGTGTTGAAGAATTGAGTTGACTATCTAGGAAAAAAAATTCAGAAAACACACACTTGATTTTCTTTAAAAACTTATTATGTAGAAGTAGGTCCAAGATTGAAAGAAAAACTAATCATTAATTGCGTTAAAATGGAATTGAAACACTATAATCCCAATGGTGAGATTGTTTTAGCAAGCAAACTTAACCTTGTCAAACAATTGTTTTGAAAAATTGTGAAAATTGCATTCAGAAATGAATCCTATAAGTTATTTTTTCAAGAAGATGCTTTAATTGTCCAAAAAAGAAAATTGTCCATGATTTTTACATAACAATCCAAATGGAATGAGTCAAAGCTTCCCATATAGATAAAATTACAATTTTAAAAAACAACTCTTTTCAGTTTTTTTAAATTTTATTTGTGTGAGGAGGTTTCTACCTGCCGCACCGAAAAAAAAGGATTTTTTGTGCCATAACTTTTGCTTCCAAGACCAATCGAAATAAAAATTATATTTCCAAAAAGCTAATGTCTTTTTCTATCTTCACAAAAAAGGTTTAAAGAAATCATGATGAATATTGAGGCTATAGGAGCCTGCCCAAAATACATTTTGTCCCCGGAAGGGACAATGAGACTTTAGGGATTAAATCAATTGACAATGAAGAATATTAGTGAATAGTGTTGAATACTTTATCCAACGGTCAAGGGCAATAAAAAAAACATTTTTAAGACAAATGCCAAAATTGTTGGGATATTAATTTTTTAATTTTTTTAAATCATGAAAAAATAATAATTTTTTTTTCCAGACATCTACTAAATTACATTTGCCAACTATAATTAATTATTCAATGGAGAATGTCAACCCCAACCATTGGGTACAATATATGATGTTTTACAATGTATATAGGGTAATTTCTTCTTCGTTGGGAATTTTGGCAAATAACACAAGGAGGGCAGAATGCAACAAAAACCCACATTTTTTCTGTCATAATTTCCAACGGGGAGGGGATTATCCGGTGTAAACATGACATATCCATAAAACAATAGTCACTACCCTATTACATGTTTTCATTTGCACTTCTAAGGTAGTCTGCTCTAAAAGCAAGCGGGCTCTAAAAGCAATCATGACACAAAGGTACATTTTGCTTTCTTCAATGTCCTAACAATGTACATTTCAGGATGTGGTTGATTTTAGTGACGACTGCATTTCAACTTAAAAAATTTGTAACTAATTCCACAATGGTCCAAAAAATAAGAAATGACTTGGTTTTGATGCCAATTCCATTTTCTTTTCTACAAAAATTTACTGAAAATTGTTTCAAGAGAGTTTAGCTTCCCCGGAAAGGCAATCAGCTCTTAAATGGTCGGTTTAAGAGCATACTGCCTTAAAGAGTGTTCCTAATCACATAGCACTGTAATCATAAAATTAAGTAGCGGAAGGTTTCATTTCACAAACCCGAGAATTGAAGCAAATACCAATTCATGCAACTGACGCTATTACTACAAGAGTTTCTACTCCCAAAAGGTATCCCATGAACACAATGGCACTACGGTACTGCCGAAGTCAAAACCGGCTACTTAAAACTCATAACGCACTAGAAGTCATATTCCATGAAGCCATTTGGAAAATGTAATGAAATGAGTCCAGGGATTGGAGGCCACCACAACAGAAACCAGTGACTGAGATCATCAACCTTAGCTTGCACGTACATTAAGAGCCTTGCTTACATGATCGATTGCTCCTCCAGGAGATCAATCACAACACTACCACTAACAGTGGTGGGTAGTAATGAACCGATAATCGAACAAGTGCTCCAACGCCAGGCAGGAGGTTCTGAATTCTAGTTGCAAGCAGCAGTTCTCGGTCATGTGCATGAATGTGGCTACAAGCTACGTATACCCACACTCTCTATTCCGATTTGCAGAAAATTATTGACACTCGATCTTGCTTGCATTGCACGCATATATAGTCATTCAGGCTCATACATAATTCGAGCCCCTCCACAGAATCTCCTCCTTGATTCAAAACTCTAGTGCCTACCATACCCTCGAGTTTTTCTCTGCTATGGTACAAGTGGGACTGTTCTAGAGCCTGTCTGCATGACCTCTTTGGTCGGACGTTAATTGCAGCAGTGGAATATTTCTCTCTCACCTGCAATGGGAAGGGAGCGGCTCCGTTAACCAAACAGTACAGTACAGTACATTAGAGGCTCCATTGACCTTTGTTACAAGTGAACTCTGATTTGTGCTACAAGTGGGCAAACGCTTAATCTGTTGACATGTAATTTTTTGCAATTAATTTTGAGCTCAACACAATATAAATGTAGCAAACTTTTCGACGGCGCAAGTTTCTAGACTCCGTTATTAATACAGTAGTTTAGAGGCTCCTTTGACCATACAATGAACTTTGATTTGTGCTAGAAGTGTGAAAACACGTGATCTATTGACGTGTAATCTTCTGCAATTGATGTTTAGCTCAACACAATATAAATGTGTAAAATTTTAGATGGCGCAAGTTTCTGGGACCTCTACCTTTACTGTATGGTGAATGGTGAATGGAGACTTGGCATTACTAACTCACCAGTATACTGTGAAAACGGTTTCACACACAGACTAGTCTCAGGTCTTGGGGCTTGAATGCATCAGGGGCCGCAAGCTCTCGAGAATCAGCTGCGCTTTTGCTCTTGGGCTTCACGTCGGAAAGCATTTGCACCACGTCTCGCATGGTGGGTCTGTCCACTGGCAAGTCGCTGGAACAGAGGAGCGCCACTCTCAGCACCAGCATCACCTCCTGCAACAACAACAACAACAACAACAGAACCAGAAGCATGGCATGAGCACGTACACAACGTAACCCTAATTGCTTGCAAGGAAATTCTAGGCTGGCTTCTAAGGAAGGACCTGGAAGAGGAAACTGAGCATACTACAAGGTTTGTTCCTCCAGACACCGGTGCTTTGAAGTCCCTGATTATAGGTTCAGAGTGCTCTTCGACGAAGCTCATTAATCTCTTTGAAGAAGCTCTTTGATGAGCTCACAACATAACCCTAAAATTCTAGGCTAGCTACTAATATGAGGACCTCGAGGAGGAAACTGAGCGTATAATAAGAGGATTCTCTCTCCAGAGGCGATGCTTCGAAGAACCTTAGATGAAGAATCCCAATCTCGGCTTCAGGTGCTCTTCGAAGAACCTCATGAATTGCAAACGTCTTTGTGACAAGGTCATAACGACTACTCGGTCATATAGGCCATCCCTCTTACGGTTTAATCATAAAATAAATTTACAAAAAAGGGTCCCTAGCGATCGATCTCATTGACCTCTGGTACACTAGGGTTTCCTTAACTTTCGAGTCTTCATTACTTCAAATAGAACTCCGTCACATAGTTACTAAAACTACCTCCCACAGACTCTTTAATCATGTTGCTCATTGGGACAACTTTATTCTTCCTCTGTTTCGAGAATGTTATGCCATCATTCAAACTAGATCATAATGAAAAAATTGGGATACAGATGTGGTAAGATTAAAGAGGTTTGAGTGTTTACTGCTCCTCCTGTCCCAATTGGGTTTTAGGGCTTAGGGTTTGGACTGGCAAGGAAGAGCAGCATGCACTGCTTGTGATTATTGAGTATTTCTTACTTGGAGAGGAACACCAACACCGCCCATTCGAGGATCCAATACGTCAAGAACACCATCTTTCGTCTGAATCTTGCGTCGCACCCATTGCACGATGTCCACGCCATCGCCAAACTCAGTTTCAATGGGTCGCTTCCCTGTCAGAAGCTCCATGAGCACCACTCCGAAGCTGTAGATGTCGCTTTTCTCGTTCACCTTCAGCGTGTACGCATATTCTGCAAAGTCAATGAACTAACCTGTTTGAGTACTCATCCTTAAAACTGCAATGTAGTTTGATTTGCCAGATTTTGAGAAGTTTGATTACCAGGTGCAATGTAGCCGTAGGACCCAGCGATCGATGACATGGACTCCGACTTGCCGGTGTCCTGGAAGAGCTTGGCAAGTCCGAAGTCAGCAACGTGAGCCTGGAATGTGGAGTCCAGGAGAATGTTGTTGGACTTCACGTCACGGTGGACGATCAGTGGGGAACAGTCGTGGTGTAAATAGCAGAGCCCATGCGCTGCTTGCACTGCAATGTTGTATCTGACCATTTTGTCACCACAAAGGCTCATGTAAGTGCAAAGCAAGAAGTTAATCGAAAGTAATGCACAATTCTTGTATGTCTCTTTCCAAGTAATCCTTACAGCAATTCTCAACATAACCCTATTTGATAATCTTAGAAAGAATACATGTCACTATTCTTGGATCCACGTGTTATAAAGCTTTGAACCCATATAACTTTTGCAAATGGTACTCAAATCATGCATTCTTTGGTGCATTGGAAGCCTCTTCGAAGTGCTAGCAAGAGTATTCAAAATCTGACCATTATAGCGAATAAATACATGCGGTAACCTGAGAGAGAGAGCATATGCTGAAGTCTAAAGGCTACTTGACTTTGGCAATGGAGCTCAGTACCTTGTTTCCCAGTCGAGCTTCTCCGATCTCTCCTTACTATGCAGAAGCTCTCCTAAGCTGCCGTTGGGCATGTACTCGTAAATGAGGAGGTTGGTCTCGTGGTTGGAGCAGCAGCCCAGCAGTCGCACGATGTTCCTGTGCCGAATCTTGCCCAGCGTTTGAATCTCGGCGGAGAAGCCATGGTCGTGGGCCGCCCCTTTGCCCTCGCCAGCCAGACGCTTCACGGCCACCACCTGGCCATTGGACATGACGCCTTTGTACACCGTGCCTGCGCCGCCTCGGCCGATGATGTTCTCCTCGTCCAAGCAGTCCAGCACCTGCACATGTATGGACACAGTACGGTTCAAACACTAAACCCTCGCCCTATTCCATCGTAGGATAATGTAGGGATATGTTTTGTTCAGTAGAGAAGCAAATAATGTGGAAAAATAAGAACCCGCAAGCTCTCAAGAGGAGTGTCAAGTGCATGATTTCCACTTCTACATCAAGATTTTCTTCTTTCTTCCCATTTTGAATTCTATGGGATTCTGAGTTCGCAATCTTTTCTTCCTTCTTTCCGTTTCGAGTCCTATGTGATTCTAAGATATCATTCTCATCAAAAAATACTATCGCCCTCAGTTGAGGATTCAAGTCTCGTTTGAAAATCACAAACGCAAGTCGCAATACACTCCTCATGAGTTTCTAGAAAGGATGTCCAAGATGAAGTAATTCCACATTGCGCAACATATTAGCTTTAACACGAAATAAAGTGTAAACTTTCAAATGGTGCACGTTTCTCAATTGTTGATGCGAAAGGCCCAAAGTTCACCTGTGTGGTGAACTGAACCTCTCCCTTCGAGTATGGTGAATGGAGACAGTGCCATTTAGTTTTTGGCTATTGATGTTTAGCTCAACACGAAGCAAATATGCAAACTTTTAGATGGTGCAAGACAACCTGTGAGTGCAGACTTGACATTACCTGGGAGGCGGTGAGATCCAACCTCGAGAATGCCGTGAGCTTCCACGGCCGCGTGGTGGCCTCCCTCCTGAAATACTCACAAATGTACCACCGATACTTCTTGAAAAAACAGCAGACGCC
The DNA here is from genome assembly GCA_963969595.1 of Neckera pumila. Lineage (NCBI taxonomy): Eukaryota > Viridiplantae > Streptophyta > Bryopsida > Hypnales > Neckeraceae > Neckera > Neckera pumila. The sequence goes on along the minus strand of OZ018408.1, from coordinate 37,145,853 downwards.
CACCAGGAGCACCACCAGTGCCGCTGAGAATAACGACGCCACCAGCCAAGCCAATAAGTTGCTGCCGTGGTGGCGACGGCCATGGTGGGAAGCAGGGCCAAAGGCGCCATCAACACCTGCAGGGCAGGGCTTCAGCAAGCCTCCGCACAGAAATGGGTTGCCTTCGAAGGAGGAGACGTTGTAAGAGTCGAAGTGAGGGATGGGGCCAGACAGGTTGTTGAAGCTGAAGTCGAAGACGTTGAGCGTTTGCAGCATTTGGAGTTGGGGGGGAATGCGGCCTGACAACTGTGCATATTCAACATTGTGCATTAGTTGGCTGGGTTAACCAAATAAAATAAAATAAAATAAAATTACTGAAGTGGTCTATACACTAGAACGGGATCAATCCATGCAGATGGATTGGAGTGTCTTTGATGCATAGTGTATTGGAAATATGCTAGAATTCACTCCCTACAGGAACGTTTGGAATAACGTTTGAAACGTTTGTGGCAACGTTGCTGATAACACAAAAGTGAACGTGACTCCAATGTTAATATTCAACGTTGCTACTTACTGTTCTCCAAAGGGAAGAACGTTCTTTAATATGCTTGCTGAAACGACGTTTGCATGTTTGCAGATTGAAGTACGTTTCAAAATTTTCATGATAGCTGAGAAACTTTGCTAAAGCATCTTCCAAAAGGTTGCTACAAGTGTTTCAAACGTTGCTACAAACGTTGCTCTACGCTCCTCCATATTCTAGTAGGTTGCTGAATACTTTCTAGGTGTTGCTTGCTGAATAATAACATATAGTACTAGCGTGCTGAATAGTAGAGTGGATACGGGTGTAGCTTACTGGTCTCTATTTGCAAAGTGTAGACATGTAGACCTGAAGTTGTATGCATTGACTTAAAATCACGACTCTAAAATCTTAGACAATGTTGGATACACGTTGATCACGAGGACAATTATAAACCTATAAAAGTATAAAAATTTAGGGCACCTTCGAACCTCCATAACTTTTGCATACCGTATCCAAATCCCCCATTCTTTGCTCCGTCACAACCCTCTTCCCATTCCCAACAAGAACAGCCCATCACCCCAGCCTCGTACCTGATTGTGCGACAAATTCAACAGATACAAATCCGGAATATACTCCACCTGCGGCGGAATCTCCCCCGTCAGCCCATTCCTGCTCAAATCCAGACTCTCCAGCTTCTTGCAGTTCGAGATCTCCACCGGAATCGTCCCCGTGAACTCATTCCCGCTCACATCCAACTTACTCAGATTCTGCATATCACAGATCTGAGGCGGAATGTTTCCCTCGAACCGATTATTCGCAATCAGAAACCTCTGCAACATGGGCAAGTTCCCAATGCTCTCCGGCACTTTACTACTCAGGTTATTATCCGAGAAGTCGAGGTAATTCAAGAGTGGAGAATCAATAATCTCAGAAGGGATGGGTCCCATGATTCGGTTCCTCTGAATCTCCACCATGGTGATGTTGGGCAGGCCGAGGAGACCAAGAGGGATGGAGCCGTTGAGGAGGTTGTTGCCTAGGCGGAGCTTGGCCAGGCTAAGGCAGTTGCCGAGAGACTCAGGGATGGGGCCTGTGAGGAAGTTGTCTTTAAGGATGAGCCATTGGAGCTTTTGTCCCGAGCAGAGGTCGGGGGGGATGGTGCCGTTGAGGAAGTTGGAGGACAGGTCCAGGAGGGTGAGGTTGAAGTTTTGGCCTAAAGAGGGAGGGATGGGACCGGTGAGCTTGTTAGACCACAAGTAGAGGACCTGGAACCGCAATACCAACATTTTAGGACTTGCACCAGCAAGCTTGAAAGTTGAATCAATATTGTTTGCTTCAACTAGGAGGGAGATCATCATAATTGAAACAAGCAAACTTGTAGCTACGAGAGGCACGCCCTTCCCTTCCCTTTAGCACTGGCTCAGTTTCAAGTAAGGTCCTACTCAAACTTCCTCACATTCAGATTTTGTCAATGCAGGACCTCAATTCTTCCCTCGGGTCTAGAGCCATTAACTGGATGTCTTTGTGATACATTGGAAGCAACAAGTGTCCTAGTCGCCTCAACGAGGTAGCTTGACATCTTGCGATCGCAGTAGGGTACTTCAGAGCCATGAAAACGTCACCTCTTCATCTCTTCATGCTCATTCGTGGTACTTGGACAAGTGTAAATTGAAATTGAACAGGGGAAGGTGAAACAAATAAAATATGATTTTTGCTCCAGTCAACAAAATAAAAACCTTGCTAAAATGAAGATTTTCTGTCTGGATTCTTGTCAATTGAGTTCTAATTCATTTTGCCTCAAAAATTTCAAATCTACATTCCTACTCCTATTGTGCTCTACCAGACTCTCTTATGGGCTACACTGATGCAAAAAATTATTAATTACTATCCTCTACCGACTGTTAGTAAGGGAGTACGTGATTTGCGCAGATTAAATTGCAGTAAATAATATATGTGATAGGGTCTCACTGCCAGGTGGGGATATATGACTTATTATATAACTGTAGATATATTATTTCCCCTAAATCTCTCTTTGTAATGATCGACGTACTATCTACTCATTCTATCCTTCGTGTTTCATTCTAAGGAATATTTAAGATAAGGTGTAGGATAATGTTTTAACCCCCAAGAGTCCTGGATACCATCGGTTGGATTGCAAGTTACTTAAGACCATCCTGCGTGAGCTACATGAAGTACATTTTGCCTAATCTTCAGCAATGTGACTGTGATGGTCGCTCGGTTCTTCATGATTTCTGTGCAAGGATGTAGGCAAACTTGCAAAAATGAAGATTTTATGTCTAAATTCTTCATATGCTCCAATTTGCTTTGCCAAAAGAGCTCCAGATCTACATTCTACTCCCTCCTAGGAACTCTTAGACTCTTAGAGGTGAAATCCACACTCACCTGCAAGTTGGGCATGTCTCCGATGAAGTCGGGAATGCTGCCCTCAAACTGGTTGCTCATCAAGCTGAGGAGCTCCAGTTTCTGCAAATAGATGAGCGCGGGCGGAATGAGCCCGCTCAAGTTGTTGTACGAGAGGTCCAGCGACTGCAAGTTCACGATGTTGCCGATCTGCACGGGGACCACGCCCACGAGCTCGTTCAACTGCAGAAAGAGCGTGTCCAGGTTGCCCAGCTTGCCGAGCTCCGCGGGGATGCTGCCCGTCAAGCCGCAGCTGCCCATGTCCAGGCGGACCAGGCTGGTGAGGTTCCCAAAGGAAGAGGGGATGCCGGAGCTGTAGTTGTTGTAGTAGCCCATGTACAGCTCTTGCAGACCTGCATATGCGCCACACGGAATATAATGTTAAACTCTAATTCAGAATTAGGGGTTGCTGGTGGACTGAGTGAGGATCTAAGGGTGGCGGTGCAGGAGATCCTAAATAAAATTTTCTGTTATGGTTTGAAGAGTGACTTCGGATTGCACGGGTTGAAACACGCTTGAGAAATTGAGGTTTGAATTTGAATCAGAGTCACGTGCAACTACTTTAGGATGGTTGCACCTTGCTTGAAGTAAGAAGCTTGAGATAGCAAGCTTAGAACTTGATCCAGCATCATGTGCCACTACTTTAATTGCGCAAGCTGAAGCAACGAGCTTATATTTTGAACCAGCATCATGTACAACTACTTTAGGTACGTTTCACAGGCTGAAGCAACGAGCTTGAGATAACAAGCTAAAAATTTGAACCAACGTCATGTGCAACTGCGTTCGATTTATTGAAAAAAACGACAAGGTTGAGAAATTCAACGTCATCTGTAAATTTGAACCAACTTCATCTGCAACTACTTTAGATTGCACAGCTAATTTGACCCACAGTCATGAATAACTACTCTAGATTGTTATGGTCAAAGCAACAACCTGGAGATAACAAGCTTAAAATTTGAACCAACATCACGTGAACCTAGCAGTAATGTGGCAAGCTGGAAATAATCCATTGTATTTATGACACTTTGAATGTCTTGTTTTTTAAATTGCCATAATCCCTCAAAATATTTTTAGCATGCCACATAGTAGCCATGTAACCGCCTTGCTTCTTGAACTAGGGGAATGGAAACTACATAACTAAAGGTGGAGGATGTCTTGTTATCTCAACCTTGTTACTTCTGTCAATCTAAAAGTGGCCATTACGTTGCTGACAGCGGTGGTAGTAATCTTACCTTGAAGTTTGCCAAGCTCAGGAGGAATGGGTCCAGTGAGAGAGTTGCCATTGAGGCCCAAGTACTTGAGAGCAGGGAAACTCCCATATTGCGGTGGAATGCTCCCGACGAAATAGTTACCTCCGAGGCTCAGGTGCTCCAAGGTAGGGATGAACCAGAGGTCACCCGGAAGTGGGCCAGAGAAGTTATTGTTGAAGCAATCCAACACCTTCCAATGCCACAATTTTCACGTCAAGATACCAGTGGGAGCAGGTGCTTACAACGACACAATTAATCTACATTATGAAATTTCATTCCAACGCGTTCATTTAGTTTAATGTACAACTGCCTACATCAAGCCACACCATGTTTACCTTAAGGATAAACAAACAATCTTCCTTGTTGCATGTAACTTAGCTAGCTGGGTTAATTTATCCGGGTTAATGTGTCTGGTTCCTGTGACGATTCCTGTGACAGCGAAACCATTTTAACATCTCAATGTCATTCTAGGTTGCTCTTTCCATTTGTGGGAAGACGGCAAAAAGGCTATTTCAATAACACGGAATTCCAATTATCCAAGGACAGTTGAGTCATACCCGCAGTAGCCAGGATCCTGTTCCTTTGCAACGAGTCCCGTGTGATTAACCCCTAAAGGACCAATTGCAAGGCTTCATAATTTTGAAAATGACGAGTTCAAATGACTATACAACTGTGAAAACTATAAATCACATGGGGTTAGATTTTACATCATTCACCAGAATCACTGAAGAACGTTAAATGCGTTGGTAAGAAAACAAAGAAAATGCAACAAAAGAAAGTCCCTGTATGACCCCCTCAAAACTGCAAAAACGCAGTGACGCTCAATTCGGGTCTCTTGGTCTTAAAACAATCCGAAGGAACGTATATACTCAAATGTGTTTGATTTGCCGGCATCTTACCTGCAGTGACTGGAGCACTGAGACTTTCGCAGGCAACCCCCCGTTGAAGTTGTTGTTGGAGATGTTGAAATACTGCAGCTTCAGCAGAGTAGTAACCTCCACCGGCACTACCCCAGTAAAGTTGTTAAACTCGATGGAGATTTTCTCCAAGTTCTTCAACCTTCCCAGATCGGCCGACAACGTCCCCGTAAGGTTCATGTGCGCCCAATACAACCCCACTACGGAAGACATGTTGTTGCACGCAATGCCACCCCACAGACACGGCGTGGCAGTGCCATTCAACTTCCAGCTCTCCAAATGGTTCAACGGATCGGTGAAGCTGGCCTTCATGGCCAACAAAGCCAACCCCTCCTCCGAAAGAGGGTCACTGAACCCCCTTCCAAGGCACAGCAGCAACAACACCATGGTTTTGCACAGAGCACCCCATTTTTCAAGCTCATGCTTCCCCATTTCTGACCACCAATGTCGTTGTGGATCCACCAAGCTCAAAGTTTAGACGCTCCTCCTCATGGTGGACTCCTTGAAAGTCTCTCAGAGAATCGAAAAGGGACCCCAAATGGAACCCAAAATGGGACTCAAAATGGGACCCCAAATGGACAGGATCTCAGAGGTTGGGGGCAATGATTTTGAGGTTAGAGCTCTGCACACAAGACGACGCACAGCTATGGCTATCATGCTCTGCCGGCTGTCTGGTATGATGGAGGAATATCGACCCCACCACAGGAATGACACATCGTCTCTCTGTGCCAGTACGAGCCGCAAATGTGAATTTCATAAGTTAGCTCAAGTTAGTGGCTAAAAGACTGCTAAATGTGGGAGAAATTCAAATTTACGAGAGACTGGCTTTTCCATTTTGGTAGCTGTAAGGTTTGGGGGTAGAAGATTTGCTAAATTTAGCCACATTCTGTGAACACTGCGGGTCTCTGCCCTGTGGCCCTGCAAGCAAGAGACTAGTGGGTGGATGTGAGGTCGCTTTCCTAACGCTTACGGTCCTTCCACAGCAAAAAACGCACTGACAGCATTTGAGTTTGGTGTATTAGAACTTGGTATTCTAACCTCTTTATGTATTGCTACGTACTGAGAGGGGTACTCTACACTCTCGTCGTAACGGTGTTTCGTGTTCATGGTTTTCTGCAGTTTGGTTCAATTTGTGGCACCTGCCATAGCTTCAACTATCTGCAACCAACTATGCAAATTTCTGTAATTCTACAGTGTAATTCTACAGGCAAGAAGATTGTTGTGTGGAAATCGAAAGTGTTGCTTGGCTCCATTAAAGTAACGAGATGATTCTCTTGCTCTGATGAAACACAGTCTGAGTGGTAACCATGTTCTATGTAGAGAATGTACCAGTAGTGTCCATTTCAGTAGATATTTCCCCCACATTCTCCTAAGAAACCGAACCCAGTGAGCAATCTTATTGCAAACTTTGATAGAAATCCTAAAGAAAAACAGGAAACGAACACTCTACACGGTTGCAAATGATCTTCAAAGAGGGTTGCAAGCTCTCACCTCCTGCTGATGAGCTTCACAAAGCTTGCCTCGAAGAAAAGAACAGCTGCAGCAGCGGGAACTCCTTCACACGCACTATACACGCCGCAATCTTCACTTCCCGAGCGAGCAGCCCTGAAAGCCCGACCTTTGAGACTGAAGCTAGCTCTATACAAAGACAATGCAGGTAAACTACGTACTTTCCAAACAAAGCTTAACTTGCAGCACTAGCTTCGTGATCTGGAGAATTAGGCTAAAGTTAAGCAAGCTGGGACCCAAAGCTCACAATGCGAAGAACACAGAACCCGGAGAGGAAGCAGCCTGACTGGGCAACAAGTGAAGACTATTGAAGACTGCCCCTGCTTCTGCCATAAGGTACCATAAGGGGAGCATTCATGAGCCTGGAGCTCAAGCTTTCCTTAACTTTTAGCTTTAAGTTTACTTGGCCTCTTTTCCCTGTCTATGGTTTGTCAACTGTCCTGTGGTCAAATCCTGGTCTGTAACTCTGTCATTATAATAATGCAGAAAAAAGAAAAAAAGAAAAAATTTATGACTTGGTTTGATTATATCTTTGCCGCTGGAGTGTGAGAAGCAGGACGAACACTGTTGACAGTGTTGAGTGTCTTGCTGCCTATTGCTGCCTATTGCTGCGTACAGTAGGCTACTTGATGAAGTCCTCAGCTAGAACAAGAGTGTGCAACATATGCTCTCCTAAAATCGTCACGAAATTAAGTTTAGTACAACAGAGCATGATTAGTAGTATGAAACGTAATTTATTTTTATTGGATCTTATTGGCAGCTGAAAGAGGATTCTAAGTTTCCAACGCATGCATTTGGACACCGTATGAGTACGTTATGACTTTTCAAAGTATTATCTCCAAGTGTATCAAAAATCAACACTAAACTCTCATAGCTTCAGTCGTATGTTTTGATTGTATACATCTTATGTAATCAACATCTTGATTTTTAACCCCTAAAGGACCAACATGCATTTTTTGGCCGTATAGAAATTTTGAGCAGGTACGTGTGACTAGAGATATCCATATTTGAGGCTGAAATTTTAATAGAAGGTGGGGGCGAGGAATATCTTCATGTGTACCAAGTTTCATGACATTTCGAAATACAAGGCAAAAGTTGTGACCTAATATGTTACTTTTTTTCGTAACCGGGCAATTTGGGCAGATCAGAAAAAATCATTTTTTCTGGAAATTCTTTTTTGAAATTGGTTCTCTACTATTTATATATACTTAAAAAGCTTTGAGTCACTCCATTTCAATGAATGAGTCAAAAGTTATGAGGTTTTTTGAATTGCGGGCAGTTATGGATTCTCTACTCTAAAAAAAACTTTAAAGTCGTCTATTTAACTCAATTTTCAATATGTTTGGAAAAAAATAAAATCCTAGGATGTAGATTGATTATTACAACATTACAACCGTTGGGATTGGCATTTTTAAATTCCATGATTAAATTTTTAACAATTTAGTATTTTGAATCATTTTCTACTTCTTTCTACTTACTATTTTTTTCCTATATGTTGTACAATTCCAAATGATGTGAAATTTTTCATGCATATAGACAACTTGTTTAGGAAACTGAATTCAAAGAAGCACCACCTTTATCGGCATTTTTTCATTGAAAAGTGAGCTTGCAAAGTGCAGCTGCCCGGTTTTTTGCAGGATTGAAAAAATGGTTTTCAAGACTTTGAATGCTTATATCTTATGATCCACAAGGTGGAATTTTCTAAAAATTTTACCACATGTTTTCAAAATATCGTACTACAAGATCCTACAGTTACATGTGTCAAAAATTATTTTTTTTCCAAAAATTTGGTAGTTGTATTAGAAATGGCAGTTTTGGAACGTTTTTGGTGATTACATAGTCATGAAACTTTAGGGGTTAAGACACAGCTTGGTTCAAATATAGGTGTCACATTTTGGGCAGTGTTTATTATGGGTGTACATACCTTATGAGGGCAGAGTATTGAGTAAGCTTATTCATTCAATTTTTTTGTCATTTTAATTCCATACGGTAGGAACTCTGCTGCTGAACCTGATGCCAGGCTGATTAGAGAATGACTGTGCACCGGTTTCTTTCTTCTTCTTCTTCCGTCCTGTTTAGAAGTTTTCTTTTTCATTTTTTTTCTTTTTCATTTTTTTCTTTTCCTGTTTTTGCTGTTTTCTATTCCATTTGGTGGGAGTGAATTTTTGAAAATTACTGTAAATTAAAGCATATTGTGAACACTTGGATTGAACCTGAACTGATCAGTTGGTGTAGGTTACTATTTTCTCACTGGATGGGAGCTTAATTTCGGGAGCTGGAAGATTCACGATCAGAAAGGAAGAGCACCGGAGAATTCAATATACCGGTATTAATGTCGGAGGTTTAATTTTAACCCTAAGTTCCATGACTATGTTCTCACTGAAAACGCACAAAAACTGCCATTTTTAGTAGAATTACCCAATTTTTGAAAAAAAAAAAATTTGACAAATGTAACCGTAGGATCTTGTAGTATGCTGACTTGAAAACATATGAAAACATATGGTGAAAATTTCAGGAATTTCCACCGTGTGGATTGCAAGATATAAGCATTCAAATTCACTAAAACCATGTTTTGGGCCCTGCAGAAAACAGGGCAGCAGCACTTCACAAGCTCACTTTTTGATGAAAAAATGTCCAAAATGATGGTGCTTCTTTGGATTCTTTTTTCTAGACAAGTTGGCTAAATGCTTGAAAATTTTCACTTCATTTGGAATTGTACAATACATAGGAAAAAAATAATAAGTAGATAGTAGTAGAGAATGATTCAAAATATGAAATTGTCAAGACTTTAATTATGGAATTGAAAATTGCTAATCCCAATGGTGGCAATGTTGTAATAAATAATCTACATCCTAGGATATTATTTTTTTTCAAAAAATATTGAAAATTGAGTAAGATAAAAGGATTTCAAAGTTTATTTTAGAGTAGAGAATCCATAACTGCCCGCAAACTTAAAATCTTCATAACTTTTGACTCAGTGATCAAAATGGGATGATTCAAAGCTTTTTACCTATATATAACTCTAGAAAACCAATTTCAAATTTTTTTGTTTTCAAAAAAAGTGATTTCTTTTAATCTGCCCGGACTGCCCAGTTACAAAAAAAAAGTAACATATTAGGCCATAACTTTTGACTTGTATTTCCAAAGGTCATAAAATTTGGTGCATATGAAATATATTCCTTGCCCCCACCTTTTATTAAAATTTCAGCCCAAAATATGGAAATCTCTAGTCGTATGTACCTGCCCAAAAATTCTATACGGCCAAAAAATGCATGTTGGTCCTTTAGGGATTAATAACTCTTAATGTAAGGCAGGACACTAAGTAAATCCTCCATTCAAAGTGGATGAATTTTGCATTCTCGGGGTCAATAGTTTAAAAAAAAAATCTCTATTTTGTGCCATGATTAGGATATGTTCTAGACCTCTCCTAATTGATTTGGGGCCTCTAATTGCAATTATAAATTCAAAATTTGCAAATTTTATCATGTGTGGCAAATAAAAAATTCTTACATTTTCCCAGGCGTAAATTTGACCCGCAAGGTCTACTTTGAATGGAAGATTTAGCGTCCTCCTAATGCCAAAAGTATATTTTTTTCATTTAGTTTACGGCAGAAGGGAGGGCAATCTTCCTTAAAATGATGAAGTTTTTTACATCTATGTAAATAGAAGAAACATGTAAATATGGATAAAATCTAAATTATTAATCCAAAAGTGTGTACAGTCATTCAAAAAGGAGCAATATTGTCCTAAAAATACAAAGCAATGCAATGATTTCATCTACTAAGAACGTAGATCTATTGTCAAAGATTCCCTCAAACAAATTATATCATTGTGGACAAAATATCATCCAAAAAAAAACTAACCAAAAGGTGAATAAATCATTTCCCTTTCCAAATTAACACCCAAGGTAAGAAACCCTATGTTGTGTGTCTATTTGTGCTGTGTTGTAGATACTATATACCAAAGTCCATTTGAAAATTTGAAATGCACACTACAAATATATAGTAGTATAGGGTGATTGTATGGTAGGGTGGACCAACTTTAGTGTTCCAATGCGCCAATTGAAAATTAATGGGCAATATTAAGATTTTCAAAAAAATCATGGATACATATTGAATACTAATCTTGCTATAAAATTAATTTTGGGTAGTCCTGAAATGTCAAAATTGTGCTACTACTATTAAAAATATTATAAAGTGGAATAACTATATGTTTTTATAGGAACACAAGATTATTTAACTTCTAAAATACCAAGGCAATTTCTGGATTTAAAACCACTGAAAACTGCCATTTTTGTTGTGATTACTCCGTAGACCAAAAAAAACTTTTTTTAATAATCTAACCAAATAATCTTGTACTTCACTTGTCTTTGATCATGTGGTATAAATTTCATGATGTTTGACCGTACGGATTGGAGGATATTAGCATTTGAAGTTGGAAAAAGAAGTATTTTTGAACTGTGGAAAGCAATTTCAGATGACTTTGACGGCCATTTGAAGATTTTTTTTTGCACTACACACCATAAGTTAAACTTTTTTTGTGTTGAACATTTGAGTTGAAAGTCTAGTGAAAAAAAGTCAGAATGCCAAAACTTGATTTTCACATATAAAAAAATTGTTAAATAGAAGTAGGTCCAAAATTGAACAAAACACTAAATTGTTAATAGCTCTTAGGTGGAATTAAAAAAATCATAATTCCAATGGTGGGATTGTTCTTGCAAACAAACTTAACTTTGTCAAAAAAAATATTTGAAAAAATTTGAAATTGCAATCAAAAATGAATTCTATTAGTGTGTGCTTCTTAAGATGCTTAGATTGCCCCAAACAAGATTGTCTATAACTTTCTCATTCTGAGTCTAAACAGAATGAATCAAAGCTTCAAATGTAGACAAAAACATGATCTTTGAGGAAAAAAAATTGAAAAAAAAAGTTCAATTTTTTAAAGTTTTTTTTTCTGCTCGACAAATTGCTTTTTTGACTTTGGGTGGCATAACTTTTGCTTCAGGCACTGATTGAAAAAAAATCACATTTTTAGAAAGATAATGTGATTTCCTAGCTTCAAAAAAAAATTTAAAACATTAGATCAAAATTTCAAGTCACACGAGCCTGCCCGAAATCTCCAAGTGTCCCCCAAGGGGACTTTGGTAGTATAGGGGTTAAAAAGATTACATGCCCCTTGCAAACTGTACCCCAAATTCGTTAAAAGAATTTTTTTCTAGTGAAAATTTCATCTATAATTCCTTCATGCATTCAAATATGAGAAGATAAACAATCCTAAAAACATTAGATTTTATGGGGTGTTATAATTTTAAATTGAATTGTCGGAAACAAACTAAATTTAAAACGGGAGATTTGAAACTCAAATCTTAAAGACAAATCAATTCTAACAAGTTGAATCTTATTTTTATAGTTGATATACAGTTGCAATGTTTGCATGAGTCATTTCACTTTTCATTGTTGCGATGTAGTATGTTTTAAATCAATTTAAAAAGTTGGGTTTTCAACAAACGTGCATGCTATATTCAAAGTGCACTAGCTTACACAAAATCTTTGTTCAAGAATTGGTTGACGGTACAATGCATTTGATTTGCAAATTGTAGCACAAATAGGATCTTTTACTTTGCTTATGGATTGTTCTACATTTGGCATGCTATATTTTTCACTTTACAAGGTATGATCAACACTATGTAAATCTCAACATCTAAAAGGAGCCTATAAATTAATGTTCTAAGAAGTCACAAAAAATTATCAATAATGCATGTTCACCCAACAATTGCCACTTGAAATAAATGCTCTCTATAAAATTTGGAGGCAATTTTGGGAGCATGTATCTTAATGGAAGCCATTGGGAGAAATCAATAAGTACCATTTTCTAAATCAAAATTTCCATGCTCATTATATACATCCCTTACAATATGTTGTACATTGTGACTGATTTATAAATTATCCTATTTGCAAGGAAATACAAGTTATTTCTACATTAAAATTCTATTTTTGTTATAGTTGCAACAAGTGGCAATATTAGGTGCTTACAGCATATTTGACTTATATGACAATCTACCATCATAAAAGGTAAATTAATGTGATCTTCTTCTTTCAAGTTATTTTTTATTATCATTTTTTTCTTTCAATGTTTTTCTTCTAGGTTTCGTACATATTAAAAAAATTATTGAATATATGCATACACTTAGAGAAAACTTTTGAATCACTATGAGATTTAAAAGCATGCTAGCCTAGTCTTTAATAATTAAATTCTTTCAGCGACCCAAATGGATTTTTTGGTTTTTTGGATAGGCTCATGCAAATATATTTCTTGACAATATTTCTTGAAATTTTCTGTAGTGAATGTTTCCTGAAAGTTTATGTGTAATGGGGATTTCTCAAGGGATATCTTCTAACTTTCCGATTTGCTAATTTGCAAAGAAAGAACTTTGTGGTTAGAAATTAATGTAGTTTAAAAAAAAATTCTAAACCTTGAAGCCACTAAATAAAGTATTTATAAAAAATTGCAAAAAAGTAACTCTTAAGAATAGATTCATATATATAAAGAAATTTTTACTCAATCTAGTCATTCTAGGGGATTTGGCCCATGCAAAGGGCTGCAAGTTTCCAACTGCAAGGAACTCGTTGTGCCGCACCACAGTAGCGCAGCACAACTATGTAATGTGGCCAAAGTTCAACCGAGTCATTTTTTTTTGGAATTTTTTTAATCTTCTTTTTTGAATTTCAGAAGAAAAATAATGGTAATTAGGGTTCTAACAATAGCCCAACGTTCCTTTTTTGCATTGGGAACAAATTAGAGAACAAGCCAGAAACGTCTTTTCGATGCCTGTAAATAACATCTAATGTTAAATGAGTAAGATAAAAGATACAAGGAATTTTGTTGTACAAGTAGTTATGGAATGGTTCCCTTCCTAACTATGAGTTTCCTTTTTAATTAAATTTTTACAATTTTAGAAAAGGAAAAGCGCATAAGATTAAGGTATTTTTTAAGCATTTTCACCATTGAAATTTGTATGTTTCAATTCTATATTAGATTTATTAGCAATTTAGTTATTTCTAACATCCTCTACATCCTTCTAAAAAATGATTATTTCTTGAAAATGAAGAGGGGTTGGGTTCTTGAATTTTTTTGTGGTTAATTGCTAGCTCAATTGTCTATAATAGTATCAAATCCTTTTTTAGAAGAAGACAAGCATTTTTTCCCAAAAAATTCCAAAGTTAAAACTTCACATATTGAAACAATTGACAGTGACTTATTGTAATACTTTGAACATTATGATGTTGGAGATGCTAAAGAACTAGGCTCTAAAAATGGGTGGAGAAGTAAACATTCAAGTTCGGTATAAGATCCTAGTCTAGTTAGAAGTTACAAAAGAGATCACAAATTTGACCATTCCACCTTGTTTTCAACATGTTGTTTTGTGACAATATAAGTGCTCGAAAACACCAAAAGAACTTTATAGGTTTTTAGTAGTTAGTGCAAATATTGTTGAAAAATGTAGATTTTACGCTAGACACAATAAATACAAGGGGTAGTTTTGGTTGAGTTCAACGTTGCTTTCTTCTTGTGAAAACATTACAATAAAATTGTAACTAATTCTCATACAATTTGACTTTCTTAGGCCTTCATATTGTGACTATCAATATTAGAAAGTATTGTGACTGATTTAGGTGAGTAAGATGTATAATATGGATACACTTTGTTCATTTGGGGGCATCTAAAGATTTTTTTGGGGGCCAATTGAGCAGCACACTTCTAAATTTCATAAAAAAAAATCATATTTCATAAAAAAAAGAAAGGTTTGAATTTTTCTCTCCATTTTCTCAGTCTTAACTTTACCTGAATTTTTATTTTTAAAATTCAGCAATTGGGCATGAGGGCAATCTAGTAATTTCTGCCCATGATGGGCTGTTCTACCTCCGTTACCTCACTGATGCGCATGGCTAACAAAGCTGCCCAAGACAACCCAACACAATCTGCACAGTAAATTAAGCTGGTACGGTGATCGAGGCGGAGGTGATCCTCTTCAATTCTCATCTCACTGCTCATAATTGTGTCAAGCTTCAAGAACCAATACTGTAACTCAATACTGTACAAAGGCTCCCAATCCTTGCATAGCCAAAGCATACGTTAATAAGTTAACTTACTTCTTTGAGCAAATCATCATGAGCCCAAAGATTGAAAAATGATCTGAGTTCATGACTTCTTTCTAAGAACATTGGAGAAATGATAAGTGCGGACTTTTAGTCAACATTCTAATAAGCTGCTTGAGTGCCTGTCGAATTAACCCCAGTCACGCTGCTTCAAACCCCTCTGTCCGTGGCTGGTGTGTCTGTTTTTTTACCCTTGCAATGAAATTCCATTTCATTTGTTAAAAAACAAAAAAAAACTCCGTTCACTGGGGGCTGATTTCTTGGTGACTGTATTTTGAAAACCTGCATCTACATTACATTACAGTATGCTTAGAGCAAGCCCAATGCAGAGATCGAGAGCAGCACTGGAAATTGTTAGGAATGGGCCGCTTGCAGAGGCGAGAGACGGGCCAGGCTTCTTGCAAGTGTGACGCAACCTGCATCTCTCCATAAACCGCTCGCAGGATTCCTCCCGTTCATTTTGCGGGGTGGTTCTTGACTGCAATCCACGATTACTTGGATAAAACTACGTGATCGAGCATTACGGGTTTTTCATCCGGTTCCAACTCTCATCTTCAATTTCTCATCCTTTCCTGCTCATGATTTACGTCGGAAATTGCGGGGAAAAAAGCGCCTCCTCTTCGGGCTCCGCCCTCCTCGTCAGCACTTTTTTTCCTGCAATCCCCTCTTCCTCGGGCATTGCCCTATACCAATGCGTCAACAGGCTCACGCCTAGCAAATACTGCGGTAGAGTTCTTTTTTCATTTTTAAATGACTATCTTCCACCTTTGAGCGTGTTGTGGATGAGGTGTCAAAGAATCTCAGCTTTTGGGGTGCTGTTCAATGCTCAACAAATCTCATCAAAATACCGAGCAGGGGTTCTCATGTAAAGAGCCCTCGAAAATCTCATGGGTTGCAGCGGCTACACTGGGAAGTGATTATTTGCACAAGCTTGTTAAAAGCCCGGTTTTGCACCGTTCACGTGTCTGTATATGGGCTGCATTGGAGCTGCTCTTAGCACCAATTAGCATGTAGTCAAGTAAAATTTGCAATAGGAATCAGTCAAGCAATGCTGAGCTTAGAAAAAGAAACTACCTGCCTCAACACACCCAAACTGAAGAAATATAAAATTGTATGTAATGTATGTAATTCAACAACTCATGGAAAAAATGTGTGCAATGTATAATCATGTTGTCTTGAGTGGTGTATTGGATTACAATGGAGTGGAAGTACTGGTGGTACCAAGTTATTGGTGGTTCTGCACTAGGACTCACCTAAACTCCATCATGATTTGCCCCAAACTCCATCATAATTTGGGGGAAGTTTTGTACTAATTTACACTAATTAATGGCTATGTGGCATGGCTGCTGATTTTCCTATGGTTGTTTTTTGTGTTACTACTACTCCACCAGCACTCTCCAAAGAGTGGCATGCACATTTAATTTTATCTTTTTTTTTCATGTTTACTGCTAGCCATTTCCCAAATTTTAAAGGAAGTTTTGGGTGCTTGGTGCGATGCCTATTAATCCTTAACCCCTAAATAACCAAGGGGGTGTAGTTTCAAAATAGGCCAAAGCTGTTAAGATCTTGAGTAATTTGTTTGTTCATTTTTTTTTTAGATTCGATAGAATGTAACCATAGGACCTTGAAGTTCACATTGAGAGTGAGCACCTCAAAAGAACTCAGGTAATTTGACTACACCATTTAGTAAATATTTAAGTTTTATTTGGGTCAATGGAAATTGCACTTTGAAGGAGCATATCTTAGTGAGAATATTTTGCAATTATGATCTTTTGTGCTTCGTGAAAGATAAAAGAGTTGAAAACGCTCATCTAAAATTTGATAACATTCCGAGAATTTTTCAATTCATGGTGGAACTTGCAATGAGTGCGCCATGGGCAATAAAATGAGAATAATGCTTGTAAGATAAACAAGAATAAGACACTTGTCTTTTCCATGAGCTCCTTGGATTTGTCCTTTTTGAGGTGGATTTGCCATTTTTGAATTGGGCAACAATCACATTGGTTGCTTGACTTTTTAGTCTATGCCCAAACCGCTCCCCCACCCACCCACCCACCCAATCAGCTACAAATTACAAAATACCACTCAACTTAAAAAAATTCTACAATGCAAAGTTCAACTTGGAATTTCATGAAATGACCGACATTGGATTCATATTGCAATCTATTTTTTAGAAATAATATCTTTAATAAAATCCAAAATTTGAGAATGGAAAGCTAAAAAGAGAAGGGCAGTGACCAGAAAATGGTCACTTGGGGGTCATTAGATTTTAAAGGACCAAGTATTTGGTCAACAATGAATTGAAATATGAAGCAATGATATAATTATCAGTCTAGGAGGAGTTATATTTCGATGACCCCATCATGTACGGTCGGAGAAAATAGACTTTTAGCTTCAAACGCTATAATCTTTCAAGATGTATAATTAAAGTATTTGAATTTTTTTTCCACACATCCCCGTGGTAGTCTAGTATAGATTTGTATGTTTATAATTTTTCACTTTTTTTCCTTACTTCCTTTAAAAGTTGTAATTTTAGAAAATTTATGCTTCAAATGTACCTTGAATTTAGGGATATATTCAATCAACTTTATCCAAACAAAAAATATGTGATTAGAATTTTCAAACTATTTTCAAATCTAGAGCTCAAATTTGAATTGTTTCAAACGATACAAAGAAAAAATACAATAGACCTCTAATATTGAGAAATAAGAGAATGAAGTTTTTTCTAACCTTGGCTTGCACACCATCATCTTTTGGCATGCTTACAAATGACCTTTGCACTAAATATATCATTCTCCTATAGTGACACATTATTAACCAATCACTGCATATCTACTATCCTAGAGCAACCCATTATGAATTGTCCCATTTCAAACACCTAGAACATGATCCATTATAGGGTTTTTTTTCAACAGATGAGATTTTTTGCCACAATCAATGTCTTAGGTGACAATAATGGAGTGATTAGCAACTACAATAGGAACTTCCACCTTTTGACTATAATTCATTGTAAGGACTAATTTTTTTAAGCCTTCATGTTGTAGCTATATTAGAAAATATTGTGGTTGCTTTAGGTGAATAAGATGACTATTATAGATATACTTTTTGTTGGTTTGGGGGGGTGCTCTAAACATTAGTCTTTTTGGCCATGATAGGCAGTACACTTCAAAAGTTCATACTTTGTTGAAAAAATATAATTTCAATTGCTCTCAGGGTGATTGTACAAAATACTTTCCAATTTGTTATATTCATGCTTTTTTTCCCAAATACTTCAAAATTAGAAGGAAAAAAAATTAAAAATTAAAAACTAAAATATATGTATATATATGTATGTGAATATATATATAGCTAATGTATACACCATAAAATGAAGGTAATTTCTAAAGGAAAATTATACAAAAAAGCTGTAAGTAAGAGAATTAGAAAAGTGCCAAATCTCAAGAAAACACATAATTTGTTGTTTTAATTAGGAAAAAATAGGGGAAATTTTTAAAAAAAATTGGCCATTTGTAACAACTTTATGGAAATGGTCATTCACCAAAAAAAACACCAAAATAGTTTTTTACATATTTCAAAATGCAAATAGAAAGAGGTTCACTTTGTAAACTTCTGTACAATATATAATTAACTATTTTTTTAAATCCTTTGAATAGTAGCTGTAAGTACACTACAAAACCATTCCTTCCAAATTTCAACTCCTAATTCAATTCTGTGGGTACTACTTTGTTCAAAAAATTCCAAAATTGGCATTTGTGTCATAAACTCAGGGGCTATTATTGAATAATAAATTCTTTTAAGAAGTTTAAAAAATTCAGACAAGGTGTAATAGTCATGAGTACATTGCCTATGAATTTTGAATCATTTGGAGCCAAAAGGCAAAAGTTTTAGCCAAAATACTAATCAGCTAGAGGTGTGTGATAGAAAAAAGAGTAAGGTAGAAACATTAGTTCTCAACCATGCCCAGTATCCAACTTGTAAGATGTACTATTTTCAACCTTAGGCTGGAAATCAGGCTTCAAGTTTTTTTTTGTCTTTTTCAAAACAAGAAAGGTTATGACACATGTCCCAAAGTAGTGAGCATTCTTAAACGATCAAAATTGGAAGACTCTAGACATTGGCTACTAGTGACATGCACTTTTTGGCTCCCAAAGTTCACAGTAATTTCAATTTTTGGAAATAAGTTCTGAAAATTTTGCAATCCCCATATTTCCTATCTTTCTACATGGGAAAATTTTCCCAACACCTCTTACAGCGCACAACCCGCTCCAAAATTGCTTAAACGATTGACTACTGGTGCTTCTACCTAACATGTATGTGCTTTTATCTACTGTATTTTGTGCAATGACCCCTCACCGTTTTTCACTCTAATTTTACCCATGATGGGCTGTTTAACCTTACTTTATTGATGTTAAGTTACACACTAATTATCACTTATAATTGTTCATGAGTAGTGTGGCATGCAGATTGATGAATAATAAGATGAATCCAGTATTGTGTGGAGTACACCTGATGACATAGTTATTGCACTCAAAAGCACCTCCACAAGTGCATATAAACCCCACTGATACCAAAAAAATTGGTATTGGATTTAAAGGCCAGTTTACTTAATTGTTTCCCCCACCCATAGGACTCTTTACACTAACTACAACTAATCACTGACAAGATTTTCAGAGTGCAAAATAAAAGCATACCACCATTTTTGTGAGAGGTTGCTAATTGTGCAAACATATGTGTTTAGTGGACTTGTCCCCCCTCTGAAAGTTGCTTAATCTTGAAGCGCTCCGACATCCATATTTTTTTTTTTTTTAAACAAATGAAACGGAATTTCATTGCCAATAAAAATAAGGTACAAGCCTACCAGCCACAAGTGGCCTGGCAAGAGGCGACTGACACAACAATGACCACAACTGACAGAACACCAAGAGGGAACAAAGGAGAAACACCAGCCCAAAAGCACAGCACAGGGAGAGGTTGTGAGGCCGTTTGCGGCCGGCAATGAGCGACTTCCATATTTTGGACGATGAACCGAGGGCTTCAAGCCCTCTTTTCGTCAAATTAAGTTCTCGTTCATTCAATGTAATACTTGAATTTAGAAAAGACAACCTTCCTTAATCACCAAATTCATGATATTTCAATAAATGATGTTTTTGTACAAAGATATAAGCAAGAATGTGCAAAAATTCAGAAAAGGATTGAGACGTTTACAATGAATAGTGCAATTAGGTTGCCCTAGACTATATGTTGACCATGCTTGAATTTCACATGGTTTACAACTTTGAAGGTTGTTAATTTATTTTTTGGCAGCTTTGTAGTGATTGCAAGGCCTTTTAAATATATATTTTTTGCAATAATTAGTGATGAATATCTTCTTTACAGTAGTAAAAGTATAAGATATGAGGGGTTTTTTTTTTGAAAGAAAGGTGTGAATTAAAAGCCAAAGGCAAAGAAAAACAATCAATCCGGCTCACGAGGCCAAGATATGAGAAATTAGTGTGGGGCAATCTAATTGCTCTCTTTGGTGTAGGGATTAATCCAAGGACAAAGAGAAAATCTAAACAAAGATCCAAACATCAATTGTGCACTTTTCATTTTAAAATTTGGACATGGGAGGGTGTTCTTACACAATAGTGAATACACTAAAAACAAGGACAATTTACATACAAAATAAGATAGTATCACCGAGAATCAAGCAAATTAGTTTGAAAATCTTTATTGTTTGTCGAAAAACTCTTGTTTTTAAGTCCCATAAAGATGAATTGAAACTAATTTTGGATGAAATCCAAGAATTACATTGAAAATAATATACCATAATTAGTGTAAGAGCCAAAAGTCAAATTGGTGGGTTTCCAAATTGTACCCTAATTTGAATGTCTTCATGTTGAGCATTCTCCAACAAGCATTTGTTTAACCACTAAATTCCTATTGTCCCCGAGGGGGACAAAATTTATTTCAAGTAGGTTTCTAAACTCTCAAATCTTGTTATGATTTCCCAAATTTTTTTACACTTGCGCATTTAGTAGAGTTTCATGGGCATTTATTTTTTTCTTTGATCCAACTTATCCTTCAAAAGTTACAGCCATTTAAAAAAAAATTGGAGGTCGGTGGGCAAGGCGGGCAAGCTGGAATGCATTGACTTCTAAATAGGTCAACAAATAGTGAATCTCAATATAGGAAAGGTTGAACAAGGGTTCATTGTCGCAAAAAATTGATGGCAATCTCATTTGAAATTGTAGGGCAGAGCTAAAAAGAAATTCCAACTTTAAATGCTAATATCTTTCAATCTATATATTCAAACTTCATGAAATTTTTACCACATGATCTGAGACAAGTGAAGTAGAGGACCCGTCAATTAGATTCTAAAATAAAAAAATTCAATTTTTTGAGGTGAACGCAACAAAACTGATAATTTTGAGTGATTTGTTTTATATTAAAATGGCCTTCAAACTGTATGGATTCAAATTCTCTTGATTTTTGAGGGCATACTTTTGGAAACATGTTTGAGTTTGAGTTGTTCCTACAATTAACCCCTAAAAGCCCATTGTCCCTTCGAGGGACAAATGCATTTTCAGATAGGTACCTACGGGCTGAAATTTTCTCTTGATTTTTTTGAAACTTTTTTGGGAGGTAGAAAAAATGATTAGCTTCATGGGAGTATAATTTTTTTCACAATCAGTGCCCGGGAACAAAAGTTATGACCAAATAAGTTCAAAACAAGGGACGGCGGGCAACAAAAAAAATGTGCCCTTTTTTTTATTTTTTAAGTATTTTTTTTCTCATAGATTATATTTTTTTTCTATCTAAAAAGCTTTGATTTATTTCATTTGGATTTGTTATGAGAAAGTTATGGACATTCTTGTTTTTTGGGTAGTTAGAGCATCTTTTTGAAAAAAAATAACTTGTAGGGTTCATTTTTGAATGCAATTTTTCAAATTTTTCAAATTTTTTTTGCATGGTTAAATTTACTTTCTAGAACAATTTGACCATTGGGGTTAGTGCATTTTAATTCCATCTAAAATATATGGATATTTTAGATTTTCCTTCTATCTCGTACCTACTTCTATTTAACAATTTTTCAATAATGAAAATTAAGTTTTTTTGAATTTTTTTTTTGGTACATTGCCAATTCAATTCTCTACTATAAAGCATTCTCTTCATTTAAAGCTCAAAACTCTGTAGTGTAAAAATTTTAAGTTAAAAATGTTCAAAGTCAAAAAATCCAGTCCCGCGATGTGCTTAAAAATCTGGTTTTTTCACTTTAAACGCAGATATCTTGCAATTTGTGCGGTCAAAAATTCTGAAATTTTTTCCACACACTCTCATACTAGTTAGGTGTAAGATCCTATGGTTAGATGTGCAAAAAAACATTTTTAATTTTTTTTCACTCTTTGCTAAAAAAAATGGCAGTTTTGGGTGTTTTTTGGCAGAAAAAAGGCCTTGGGCCTTTAGGGGTTAAGGTAGGATGCTCTAAAAGCAACTGGCTTCTTCAAATCATTTCTACAAAATGGTATTGAATAGATAAGAGTTGGTCTTTAAATGGACCACTTTAGTCATTGATTGATCCCCTCAAAAAAGTATTCTTTATTGCAAGAGCCAATCATTGGCCTTGATTTCCATAAATCACTTTAGAAGTTGTAAGTGGAAGCATTTTGGGAGATCTAGGGTCACAAATAGGTACCTACAACATAAATCTTAGGAAATTCATAACTAATTCAAAAATGCTTCAAAAAATATGAAACCACTTGTACTACGTTCTTCATCCATTTTTCTTTCTCTGAAAAATGAGTGAAAAATATTTCTATTCATGCAAACCTTCGGAAAAGGCGGACCAGCCCTTAAATGGTCGCTTTTAAAGCCCCCTACCTTAACAATTGTTACACTTTGCTATGTTTTACTTACTTAGCAGCCAGTTGACCTTTGAAAGTCAAGTGGAGCCACATGTATGTAAGTCAATTCCACAATGCAAGTCTCTGATGATGATCAGCCATAAAACAAAAAGCTGCTGCACATGCGTTCAGTTACAACACTGAAATATTGCACTGCAGAAACAGAGCACGGCCGTGAGAAAAACAGATAGAAAAAGAGCCCATATTGATGAGACAACAGGCTTTGTTTGTAACTGAGTACAACAGACTGAGTAAGTTATTCTTCCAAGCTTGGACACATAGTATCATTCTCGGCTTACAACCAATTCATCTTACTAAATTACAATATTTTACATAGTCCAACTTGCTGGTCAAAATTGGAGACCAGTTTGCCTCACCACTGACAAATTAATTCTGTACAGTACATTCTAGGTTCACAGTTTAAAATTTAGTGACGGCGGGAAATGCGACTCGGTCATTGTTTCTCAAAAGATCCTTAAGACAACAAGATTATGTAAGGTAACTACACCTAAAACCAACCGTGTTCTAATTGTGACCCCTATCTAGGAAGGACTGACATGTTGCTTGAAGTATGTTCTACTGTCAATGATAAGTTAGGTAGGCTTAAATGGTCGCTTTAAGAGCATACTACCTTAAGCACTTGTTTTTTCCATTGTCCATTAAGCACCCAGGCATTTGAATGCCACAACTACTTTATCTTGCATGCTGCATATTCAACTATACTAAATCGTGAATTTAGGTTGGCCCACACTAATTCCTTGACATTCTACACTATATAAATATATATAGTTACTGTAGAAGGAGGCAGTATTATAGGAACCATATGTACTACAGGAGTTGGTACATGGATTCATGGCACAGGTTTAGAGAATGGTATGTGCCTCTCTCTAGCCAAGCAATGAGTCGTGAGATAACTTTTCTCAAGAAGGCAACCTAAGGGAGGTGACCCATTTAAAAATATGGGTATATCGACGAGTATAGGTCGACCATTTAAGCAATTACGTATATTTGCAAGGCGGGGTTCTTCAAGGGAGGAGTTTTTCCATGTGTAGAAATTGAGTTAAGAAGGTTCCCATAGTTTTCCAAGTTTTTATTTTTCAAAACATAATTACTACAAATTTTTTTGCTGAAGATTCTATTTGACCTATACTTGTTCTATAGACCTTCCTATTTTCGACCAAGGGCTGGTTGCTGATCCACCCAAGGGGTGGTTGCAATATTGATCATCTTGTAGCCAATCATAATGCGCTACAATTGCATTGGAAACCATGCCGTAATAAATGACCATATTTCTCCTGCTGAGCAGAAAGAAAACAATCTACAGAACGAGAATGGGTAGTGGTTGGGAATGGGTCAAATCCCTTAATTGTTAAGGCAACCGAACTACACTATTTAGTGTAGTTATTTGTGTACCTACTCCTGTTATTGCATCAATTAACAAGACACTTAGAAAATTGTCTTGAAACTTTGATTAATTTTTATCCCCAAATCTCAAAATTCAACCAATTGTTTTCCCGTTGTAGCATAAACTCATAATGCACTCACTGCCGGTGCTCATTGACAGAGCTCTTGCAGCTGCGTTTGTAGCTTTTTGTCTTGAAACTTTGATTAATTTTTTTCCCCAAATCTCAAATTTCAACTGATTGTTTCCCTGTTGCAACACATACTCATGATGCACTCACTGCCGATGCTCGTTGACAGAGCTCTTGCAGTAGCTTTGGGGATGAGCAAATATCATACCTGGTTGGATCCTCCTGCAAGGAAGGAATAACTTAAGTAAAATGAAGCTTCCTAACCATGCTGTTGTTGTGCACTGAGTTCCAAGGCCGGCCATGTTCTCCACCAGGCTCGTGTCAGAGGAACGCACCAAATCGCAAACCAGCGTGGATCCACAAAATTCTGTCAGGAATGGGTGATTTCGTGGCAGGGGAAATTGCGGTGCTGGACAGGAGGAGTCAGAGTCAGGGCAATTTGCGTATTCGAAAGGCTGGGGCCTTATCAAAAGGGTCACATGATCCATAGGGGTTCCCTGCCACCAGCTGCACAGACTGAAGGCAAATGGCATGCGACTCTGGCATGATGCAGAGTATTATTTTGGGGAGGACAACCTTGTTACACAAACTGCCACTTTTCCCGCTACTGTGCCTAGTTGCTATTATTAGACTGGAATTCTTTTATACATTTTTTCTTGTTGGCAAGTGAGAGGAGGTTACGATGCATCAAAGAACGTGACAATTGGATACCGTATGCAAAAGTTAGGAAGAGTCAAAGAATATTTGGGTAGATGAATAGACGTACATATTAATTTTGGAGACGATCATAGAGTGATGATGGTAGTTTTATGCAAAGTGCAATTTTGGGTGGATCTCCATTTCATAATAGATGAAATTGAAAATGTTAGTTTATATACAACATGGCCCAATTCATATTGGAGTATTTGCAAAGAAAGAGTGATTAAACACCAGGTCAAAATTGTTGCCTAAAAGTTGAATGTAAATCAAATCACAAAAAATAGAAGATATAAGTATAAGATGAACTTCCTTTCACTTGGCTCTTATATTATTAAATTCCTTTTTAATCCAATTGGTTAAAAACCTAAATTTATATTCAAAATGTCAGAGATGTTATTATATATTAAAACAGTATACAAATATATAAAATTTGGAGATGAAAATATACTTTTGATATATGAGTGATTTTTTAACACTAAGTTATGAAAGGAAGTACAATTTCTTATTCCATTTATACATTTAAGAGTGGTGTGACAAGTCATAAAAATGACTCTATTTGATAGGTTCTCTACTTTTTAAAGTTGTGGGTACGAATAGAAATCAATACCAAAATATACCATTCAAAAGGAATAAACATTCCATAAGCCTATAATATATTTGGCATTTCAAAGTGTCAAAACTGTAGAATTGCCAGTTTGTGACTCCATTTTGGAGGTACTTGTAACTTGAAAATTCCCACCAAAGGTTTTAAAAAACTAGAATTTTTTCAAAGACGTTTACATTGTTCCTTTGTTCTATGGACTTTAATATGGGGTCTTAAACAAGAGAGCTCTTCATTCATTTTAGTTCCTAGAAAGAGACCAACTTGTTTTTCTTCTTCTTCTTTTAGAAAATTGTAAGGTTTGGTGCATTAGTCTATATATTTTGATTGCAAGTGCGATTGAAAGAAGTTTTTCAAGTAGTTGGGTATTGAAGGTCAATTGAAAATAATTGTTCAAAATAATTTTTTCTTCATTTGATTTTATTTACAAAAATAAAATCTAACAAAACTGAGTTTCTACTCCATTTGAATTTTTTGAAATTCCAACTCTATTACATATTATTATTAGAGACATTCTATAATTCCATCTTAAAGATTCAAATTGTATTTTTCTTTAACTAATTATAATTGAGTGTAATTAATGAACAATGGAGTATATCCTACCATTTTTTATTAATTGCACCTTTGCAAACTCATGATTTTTAATCAATTCAAACATTGGAGGTATAGAATATGAGATAATGAGGTTGGTTGTTGCGGTGAATTCATCCATTTTAGGACCAAGTGAGAAAAATTGAACAAAATAGAGTATAAAACTGAAGATTGTTTTTTCTTTTGACTAATTATTTTCTTGTTTACACCTGAAACACCCTTGATAATAACCTTCAAGTCAAATCTCTACCATCAAGCTAAACTTAGACTTTATATAATTAATTGATAAATTTTTGGTAGTTTCCAACTATGAGCAAATGCCTTTCTATTGGTGTTGGTTATTTCAAAAAAAAAATCTTGGTAGAAAAGCCAATTTATTGTGATTTTTTAAAGTATATTGTATACATAAATTGTATCAATTTGAATATATATTGGAATAATATGAAATTTTGATTAAAAATAAAGTTAAAATGAGGGAAAAAAATTTGTAATTAAAATTTAAAATAATTATAGGCAAAAGATAATATGAATGAAATAAACAGGATATTGAATTATTTGGATTCTAAGATTAGGAAAATCCTATTGCAATAACTTATTTTTTGGATTTTTTCAATTTTTTTGAAATGGGATAGAAAGGTTAACTCTTTCAAGCTTCATTTCTAATTGAATGCCAAAAGAGAATGTTGAAAGTTACAATTAAGTTTGACCATTTGAGGGGCATACAATTTCAATGTTGTTTTGTAAAGGTGTTAACCCTTGAAGGACCATGAGGCCACCATATAGCTTAAAGCTTCTACAACTAAATTTGCATAAATTTGAACCTCGCTAATATTGTGTGGACAATAGAGATCCTAGATGTTTTTTCCATTGAATTTGTTAGTGCAATTTGATCAAGACTGAATGATCAAGTGCATGATTTATGGTGAAATTTTAAAGAATGGAGAAGGCATTTTTGGACGTCACTTCAGATCTTCATATTTTTTTCCCATGTCATCATGGAAATAATTCATAGTTTTTTCTAACAATTTTGAGCATTGTGATTTTAGGATTCCAATATTAGCATATGTATAAGGTATCACCTAACCAAACATGTTTCATCAATCTTGACAATGGTGGCATTTTTTCAAAAATTGTGCAATTTTATTAATCTTTTTTTCATAGAAAAGCTACCATTAGACGAAACGCATAATTTTTTTGTGATGTTAGCCATAGACATGCATGTTTTACAAAACATCAAGATGTCAAAGGGTGGATGGATCATAAAGGCAAATTTTTGTAGATGTTGCACAAGACTTTGGTAGATTATTGTAAAAACAAGTAATATTTTTTTTGAATGCCCTAATTGAAAAAATATAGTATTGCTGTGTCACCAAGCAGATCCATTTTGACTGCAGATAAGTTTGTAGAAATTACTGTAGATTGAGGTAAAACTCTGACCAAATGTGAAAAACACAAGGGAAAGGTGGTAACCACCTGCCATGCTTTCCAAAAAAAAGGATAGATGTACACCATGGATGAAAAGATAAGTTCTTTGTACAAGTAGGGTGGTAGGAAGTAAAACAAGCACATATACGGAATATGTAAAGCAAGAATTGTATTCAAAGTAGAATTTTTGAAACAACGTTCAAATATTTGAAACATCTTTTGAAACAACATCCAGATGTCCAATGGTCAAGTTCTCATCTTCAATTTATCCCATATTCTTTGAGGATTCATGACGGACAATGGATTTCATTATAAAATCATCCTTTCAACCTTTCATTCTTACTAATTGTCAATGAAGCATTTCCTTCACTTTGTCACTCTAATTCTCTTGATGGTTGGAGATAAAGTCTCTTTAATTCTTCCTAAACTTGAGAATTTTTCTCATTAATTATTAATTTTTCAAAAATAATTATTTCCTGCCAAACCTACCCTATAGGTATAGCATGCACCAATTGATGTCTTATAAAACATTTGAACGTCTAAGTCGATGTCTCACAAAATAGAATTAAAATTGTGCTAACTAGGCATGCCACATCATCTTTGTTGGTTTGACTACATCACTTTTCCTATTGCCACCTCATAGATGGGCCGGATGAAAAAATTCCTATGTGGCTTTCCTTGCCTATGTGGTGCTAAAGTACGCAAGATTTTTGCACCCTCAAAACCCAAGTTGTTGTGGACATTAGCTCAAAAACATCTAAACATCATAGCATTATTTTGAATGTTTTTGCTATGGACGATTTTTTAAACATCTATGCTGACATGTACAGATATCACCCACAACGCCCACAAATCTGATTTTGCGCGTTTGAACAGACACAATTTTCTTCTAGTGTACATAAATCTTGTTTCATTTTAATGGTGGCAATCACCAAAATCATTCCAATCGAATGAGAAATTATGCTTGTTACAAGAGCTAATCAATAAAACATGAGCTATGCTCCCCCCGGGTCTTTTAGTAGTTAACATTCATTAGATTACACCATGGCTAGCCCTCTAGATTAATTAACCCTTAAATGCATGAGTGACTATAACATGGTCTCTATTAAATTGAATAAGAAAATTGAAAATATTAAATTGAATTCAAAAGTGAAAAAAATATCTAATTTGAATTTTAGTATGTGAATCTACTTTCACACTTAGTTGGTTGATTTATAGAAAATTTTGTTACTCTGTAGATGTGCTCAAAAGACTATAAAATCCATTCTTATAATTGATATCTCTAGGTTATGCTTTACAACTCTTTGTCTTGAACCCAATTTCAAAAAAGCAATAAAAAATACATATTTTTATGTTTAGATGTGTTCAAAACACCTAAGCATTTGAGGATTAAATCCACACAAACTCAATTTTTATCTCGTGGACTTTAAATGATAAGTTGTAAAAATGTTTATAATTAGAGATTAATATTGTTAATCCTTTGACATTATCATTTTTTTTTCCAGATAAGACAATCTATAATTAAATCATGTGAAGGCCTCTCCCTAATAAATTGCATACAATTTAAAAATGTAAAACAATGAAATAACTACTTTTGAAAAATCATAAATGTTGTGAATTAATCTCATAGTAATAATGAAGGGGATGCAATTGCAAGTGCAAGGTGCTAAAGGTGACCAAGTTTTGGGGTTATGTGGACCTTGAAAATTTGAGGATTAATTACAAACCTTGCACACTTGGATGCACTTGCAATAAACAACTTTGATGGTTCTTAGTATAAATGATATCTACACATGTAGTAGACATTCAATGTATGTGTATTGCAAATAGACATTGACCATAGCATTATTAACCATGTTGGGGGGAGGGCCTTTTTATTCCCCTAGAAAGTGGGAGTTCCCTAACATTGCAATTTCCTAGTCCATTGAGAAATTATTGCTTTTGATATTCATCCACCTTTTCTATGAACTCTGATGTTTGGCATTGAAAAGATTTGACCTCCGTTCCTTCTATAGTAGCTATAGAACTTGCACCATGGAACTTGCACCTGCCTTTGTCTATGTGGAAGCTTGACAACTATGTGTGAGCCAGCCACATGTTCACAAACTTGACCAATCAATTTACAACTTGGCCAACCAATGACATTCAACAAATTAAACTTAGTTCACCCCAGGGATCCCATGAAGGATTAAGGTAGAATAACTCATTGCGGTCAAAAGACCCTATAGTAAATACCTAGGGAATGGCTCTATTACAGTTTTTTCTTCAATAAATGAGATTTGGGCCACAATTGATGTTTTAAGAATAATGGAGTGATTAGTGACTTCATTGGTGACTTTTGTATTTTCAATGTAAGTTCATTGTAGGAAGTGACTTTTTTAGACATTCCAAAATAAAAATTTTGTGATTGCTTTACGTGAGATGAGCATTACGGATATAGCCTTAGATGACATTTGAGGGCCGTTGAGGGCCATTTCAAGCCCGTTCCCAAATCTGGTGGTTTTGTTGGTTTTGGGGTAGTCTAGATATTCTTTTAGGCCATGATGGACAAAACACTTCAAAATTTCATAACAAAATCATATTTTGTCAAAAAAATATAATTTCAATTGCTCTTGCTGTTTCTCACACTTGTCTATATATGTGGGGGAAAATAAAAAAGTTTCAACAATGGAATGAGGACTAACTCCTAAATCAGACCACAATGTTTTTTTTACCTTATCCCAATCTCCTTGGAATCCAAGGGAGAAGCAGGGGCTGGTGAACAATATTAGGGACATGAAAATATTTACTGTTGCAATTGTTCCAAATTCCTCGAATACTGTATACTTTTATTGATGAATATTTCACCACCACATGTGTGAAAAAAAGCATTGACTTGACTAAAGTCAACACTCAAGACCCATGTTGTGTACCACAAGTAGTTGACCAAAGAGTGCCTTTCCTATTCAGGTTGATAGTGTGGCAATTCAATTCATGGCAAGGACATGATCAGCCTGCTCAGCAACAACCCCAGAATGGCAAATACATGGGCACATCAAGTAAACTCAAGTTAGCTGCCCTCACAAAATTGTCACTTCTCCTCACTTTTACACTGGATTATCCTGATCCTGCATGTGATAAAATTAACCAAGGTGCACACTATTGTAAGTTAGTGCAGGCTGAAATATCACAGATTTTCAAGGAAAGAATTTCTGCAGTGCATGACACTAATTAATTCTGTGGCCTCCATAATTTGATAAGATACAAATAAGAGTACACACAAACCGTACAATTTGGAATACTTTTTCAGCTCCAACAGGCAGGTGGTTTTTGAGCCTCTGCATGTCACCTAATGAAAACAGCTATTTAGCCTCCCCACTTGGTTCAAAAAACAAAAAACAAAAAACAAAACAAAACAAAACAGCTAGCCTCCCAATAACCATTGCTGAAGGTCCATAAAAGAGGCATGGACATCCAGATCTGCACGGTGCACGGACGTATTGGCTCCTGCATACCTCAAACAGTCAGAGAGCAGAAAATTACTGTTGAGTAATAACAAAACTACAATACAGTAGGTACAGTAGTGACACTGCTGATTGCAATCCCTTACCCAATTCTAACCAATTCCAACTATTGCCTAAAATGTATGGTCTCCAGTTCAGTTTGAGTATGTAAACCCACAATCAATCAACACTTTAAAAACTATTATTATTTTTTGGTTCATGGAGTCTATTTTGAATGTCAACAAGACCCAACCCCAATACAGATGTCTTGTAATATGAACAGGATGCTTTTAGGGTGCACATCCCCAAGAGGATATTGAATGTCATTCCTAAACTTCCATTTGAGTACACTTTGACAGACTGTGTAACTTAAGTTAGTACATCAAAAGCTGGTGGGATTACAACATCCCACTCACACCACTCAACCCAAAGTACTACTCCTTCACTGGATGGTGGATGGCTTGTAAATTGTCACCACCAGTACTTTCCAAAAAAACTTGGTCAATTTGATGGTTATCAGGTGATCTACAAGGATGTCATGCTCATGTGACTCGTAGAAAGTGCCAGTTAAAAAAATATAATTGTTAAACATTCTGAACAAGGACTAAGTACCACAAGGGAAGCAGCAACACAACAAGATCAAGCTAACTTATATATCATCAGGTTCCTGTGGCATGTGAATCAAAAACATAAAAAATTTAACAGAGCCTGCCAGCAAAATTGGCACTCGTTTTGTTTGCATTCTTTTAACTAGGATCTGGCATCTCTTGCAAAGAATTTTGTGAGCAACAATAGCCAAAGAGAACCAGGTCAACGAAATCTTGGAAGTCAGAAAAATCCCTGTTGTCATAATAGAGATTCATCTGAATGACATTGTAACCAGGTGTCTCTGCCAACAGCTGGACTGATGAACTGCAGAAATGGGGCTCTGACAAAGGTATTTGAATATTAGTTTTCTAAATTCTGGGAAACTGTGGAAACAAGTGGCGGAAATTGTCAAGGCAAATGGAATCAAGTCATAGGACCTTGATACAAGGCAAAATGTTCACTGGGAAAGAAAGGACAGTCTTTGCAAAGAAATAACAACCTTTAAAAGGTAAGCAAATACAAGACACATCACTTCCATGCCTGAGACTAGAAGTGAGAGTCAAATAGATAACCAAAACAATTATGTACTGTAGTTATTTTCTAATAGTCATACATAGATGATAAAAGGCAACGACCTTGCACTTACATGAAATAAATGCGTTAAACAGAGCTCGAGGGGAAAAGTTTGGATTCATTAAAAAATGAATGCGTCACTTTTGGTGCAATACGTTCAGATCGACACTAGCACTTGACAGCATGTTGGCTTGTACTCTATTAACCCATGTTTGTCAGGAATCTGATCAAACTGCAGAATTTTAATCCACCGTTCTGTTCCAGTGGCAGCGAAAGCCTGTTAAACCTTGATTCTGACCACAAAAGCACCTGCACGAACGCAATATCCCCCACCCCCCTAAGTACCGAGATTCTATTCTATGTATTTCAAAAAGATTCTTTTGTCACAAATTACTCAGAAAATGCCAGCAATACGAAGGAAAATTTAACAGGGCCATAGGAGCTCGCATGGCCCTCCATGACAATCAAAACACTCCACCATATTGCAGCGGTCATGTGTTGCCTCCTGCCTATTCAATAATGTAAGTAAGATCTAGAAGTACAATACTGAACTTACATGCTGGCAATGTGGTAACTTCGGCAGAGACCGCACATGGCACCCCGAGGTTTGTCAAAGCACCGCGGATGAGACCGCAAGGGAAGTACAGATATTGCCCTGCAGCTTGTGACGCTTTCGCAGCATTTGCAGCCACTGCTGTCTCGTTCAGGATTCCAGTGACAGGTAGCGCGTCTACTGAGATTCGAGTGAGCCATCTGAAACGGTTGTCTTGCAGCACAAATACACCCTACACAGCAACTTGATTCCTCAGTATCATGAACGTGAGACCATCTTCTCAGGGAAAAATTTACTACGCAAAGAGACTATCAGGAAGAGAATACTAACACTATTAGGGTCCTGACCAGGTCTCCTATACCTATCCCTGTTATTCATCTGTTAATGAAATAGTTGCCTTGAGAGCAAGTGGTGTACGTTTGACTTGGCTAATTCTAAAAGGCCACTGACCTTTCAATGGACATGGAGTTCTCTTCTATCCCTAGTAGTGGGTCAACAGCCTCCCACATTAAATTTGCAAAAGAAATTGATAAAAAAACTATCTCAACATATTTCACTCCTCTCCCCGAAGATCTCTCTGCAGCTGTGTACATCTCCCAAAATAACAGTCCTACAAATGTTAAAATACTTACTGTGACACAAATAGTATGCTCTACCTTACCAATGGAATGCCTAATGAGTCAAAAAATCTAAACTTAAAATAGTAACGACATACTTTATGGTTTGTCTTCAGATTGTCGACCTGCTTTTTGAATACTTCCGCCCAAAAATCCTTGCAAATGAACTTGATACTTTCTAGATGGTCGCTAAACCGTGGTCGTTCCCTTGTGTACCTTTACAAAACAAGGTCTCACGTTCTAGAGACAGCTTCATAATTCAACCAGTGGCAAAAAAATTCCACAAAATTCGATCATAGAGTTCTAAAGAATATAATCAGTGCTAAAAAGTCCAAAGAACCTAAACCTAACATTATGACAGCATACTCAAGTTGACTGTATTTAGTGTCCATATCCCAAAAAATTTAGCCACAAAGGTTTGTAAGGGTCCCTCAGTGCAACACCAACCTAATTGTGAGACTCCACAATCTTCCACAATAAGTAGATATTGACTTGAGAGTATACACCACCTCAAGATCTAAACCTAAACTCGTGTTGGTTTTAGGTCATCTACCCACCAAATTTGGAATCCTTCTAAATTTTGCATATAGTATTCAAATAATACCTTCAACATTGGGTAGGAACCTTCTACAAAAAAAATTTAAAATTTGATCATTCTGATAATATTAACTATGCTCAGATTTTAAAGCATCGCTTTAAGGTGTGGTTTCCTTAAGCAAGTTTCTATTTCCAAGACAGAACCTAAACTTTGGTCTGAATATTGCTACTGTGTCCTAGGTTCACCAGAACATGCACGATTGAACCATGAATCCGTTCAAAGTATGAGAACGGAAGAGAATTAAAAAAAAGTATACCTCTCTGCAAGCTGAAGTCCAACCTGGTAGCCTATAGCCTCGATGCGTCGACCTGCCAGATCGGGTTTTGTCGGATGCAAACGCTTGCAGTAAGTCGCCACAAGCTCCATATTCAGGCTGTCCACACAGCTCTCTGCTACTTCTCTCGTACCTCCCGGCATTTTGCTTACAATGCTTTCTCGCCTCTATTCAACTCTCAAGTATCCCAAAATCACAAGCAGAATCCGAGCTAGCCTTGCCTCCACCAACATAAAGCATCACCAGGAAACTTCGTACAGATTTTCAGAAAGCATTCCGTGAAGGTATTAGGGTTTCACGCGCAGCTTGTCGTGGATGTAGGACAACTTTTGTTAGGTCTTCTGCTTCAAAATACGTAGCAACAGGAATATAGTTAGATGGCCGAATTCCATGAATTTGCCACTTTTCAGGGCGTGCACACTCAAACCCAAAACAAAATCAGCCCCAATGGCCCCGAAACATTCCACTACATTTGTCACAATGTTACAGAACTTCATTGATAATCACTTGCATTTTCAGACTTAGGATGTGACATTAAAGAAGCCCGGAAGTAGCTCGACACTGCCTCGCCAGCAACAGGGGTACTGAGCTCCTCGCTACGATTCACATTGACACCAGTGGCCCATGTCATCACTGGCACAGTAGTTTGGGATTACAAACAATCGTGATGGAATCTGCGTAGCGTTCCTGATAGAATTTGTGTAACACTGAGAACAGCATCCAAGAGCAGAGGGAAATTCAATGCACTACAACAGAACTCTGTACCCTTCGAAAAATCCTTGAATCGGTTCGTCAGCAATTCCTCGGATTGCAAGGGAATGGTCTAGGGTTTCGCTCTTCCTCGCTACTTCTCCAATTTCCGCTTGCCGTAGCTCGATCAATTCGTCTCACCTACGTAAAATTCTTCTCTTAGTCAGCGTGCGGGTGCGCACCGGAACTATCTACGCATCACATGTGATCGTGCAGCGCTAAGGGCACGAGGGATTTCGACAAGAGCGCACTGCGACTGGCGACAGAGAGACTCAACACGTAAACAGACTGAGGTCCTAAACCCTTTTTTCTTCAGAGTCAGGTCTTGAAAGAGGTCCCGGGTATCAATGGGGATCATGGTATCAGATTTCACATGACCGGGTTGTGAGAATTCTTCCGGGTCGGGTGAGTCTATAAGGTAAAAGACCCCATTGTGGTCAGAATTAGGAGTGTGCCTACATGCCATTGCTGAAATTTTTCAAATTTTTTCCCACACAAAGATAAGTGTGAGAGATAGTGAGGGCATTTGAAATTGTATTTTTTGGACCAAGTATGAATTAGTTCTGAATTTTTGAAGTGATCAGCTCATAGGAGTCTGTAGGCTACTTCATGACCAACAAAATCTGAATCCAATATGGTCATCTTCCTACCCAATGTAGTCACAACATTTTCAAACATGGAAGACCTAAAAAATCAGTTTTTACAAAGAATTTTACACTGAAAAGTTGGAAGTACCTATTAAGGTCACTAATTACTCCATAACTACCATGTAAGGCATTGATTGTGGTCTAAAAAACCACAATGGAGTCATTAGATGTCCATCATGGGTCATTTGACCGCAATGGGGTCATTTACCTTAGGGGTAGTCACAGCAGGTTCAGAGCCGCATTGAACTATGGAGATTCAATAGTGTAGAGTGTTTGGTGGGACCAATAAGAAGCCACGTTTTTTGAACATGCCGTGACCACCCTTTTTGTCGACCGGTGAGAACAATGAATAATGGATAATGGAGTCACTCACCGGTTGGACGGAGTAATTGGCGGGACTCCCGGAGCCAATAAAGAGGAAGCAAAGGAATATTCTTAGCGTGCTATTGATTGTTCACCCTCAACCTTCATCTCCGGAGGTGGATGTTGAGGGTGAACAAACAATAGCACGCTGAGAATATTCTGGCCAAAGGAAGCCAATCCTACGCCGCCACAGCATGAATATTCATTGTTCACTGCGGCTCTGAACCTATAGTGACTACCCCTTATGTAGTACCAAGCCAAGAAAATTAAAATCTCTGAGAAATTTTTGGCTCCTAAACCCTAAATCCTAAAAAAAAATGTGGGATTTGGGATCCCATAGAATTCTTGAAATGTTTGGAAACCAAATTTGTCAAAGCAAATGATTGCATTGGACATTGGGTTGAATTTGGAATAGTTGCTTTTCTATTTTGTTTAATTTAGATACCATAATGTGATAAAATATGAGATACCATGATGTGAGAAAATATTGGTATACAAGGTCAGAATGTAATATAATTTATGTAAAATTTGTGAAGTTAGATAAAGGAATATTCAAGTACTAAGATATGACCATGTGCATAGGTAGATGACCTTTGAAGACCTTGAATTCATTGTTGTGGTAGAAAAAAGTTGGGTTCTTTAAATATGGTAAACCTGATTTCTTACCATTTCCAATCTATAGAATTATAAAGTTTTGTGACTGCCCTGTCATTAGCAATTACTAATTAAAAGTTCAAGTCTACAATTATACTAAAGCATTAGTGAATGATAAAATTTATAATCAACATGGAGCTCAAAATTCTTTTCGTATTGCAACTATTATGCTTTTAATAGTCACATGTAGTTGCATGATCATGCAATAATACAAAATTCAACAATGTTAAAATTGAAGGTATTAGACAGTTTTTATAATAATATAATACTAAAAAAAAACTCACCATATATTTTAAGGCCTTTTTTAATTTAAATTAAAATTTGACACAATTTGTGCATGATATTTATGAGCATGTTGTGCCACTGCTCCTAAATAATAGAAGTTAGTAGTAGTAGTTTAGCCTTTTTAAGGCCTCACATTCTTTCAAGTGGATTTGTGTGTTATGAAAGTTAAATAATTTATTTTAAGAAATTAGTTTCAAGTATAATCCTTTGAATTTTACTTCAACCATGTTGTCTATATATTGCAACTTTGGTAGAAAATAATAGTAATAACTCTTGTTTAATGTTTTAAGAAATTTTCCTTCTATCTTCTTTAATAGTTGAAAACTGCAAACTCATTGAGGAAAGATTACGATATCCTTCTCTAATGACATAAGTTGTCCATTTATGGCAATTCTGTCTCAATATCCTATGCATTCTATGAACTAAAAACCTCATATCTTCTTTAAAACCATTAAATGAAGCATCTAAACCTTGTCAAATGTCTAAATCTTTTTGAATTTTGAATTGCTAGTAAAAGTATGGTATTGTTGCTTACATATCATAAATTAAATTTTACTCTTGCCTAACCTTATTTTTGGACTCTAATTAAATATTAGACACTTAAGTGCCTAAATTGCTAGTAAAAGTATGTTATTAGGTATTCTATTATTGGATGGTTCCTATTATTGAATACTTGCTTAAGTATCCAACCACATATTATAATCCCTACTATTGAGCTAAATTAAATAAGTAAACAAATACTTATCAAAAGAAAAATTCAAAGAAGATTTCTTGTCTTATTTGATTGTTTGGTGAAGGAATCACTTCAATTTGAGAAACCCTCACAAATCAATCGGTTGTTAATCGAACAAAATTCATAAATTAGAAATTTGAATTTCTAATAAATTTGAAAGACAATTTTTTTTTGCACGTTGAAAAATCAATCAAAATGATATTGTGTATTGGTCATTGATATCTCTATGATGGATAAAGCAATTTCCACTAGCCTAGCCCTGTACCTGTCAATTTGACTATTTGGCTTAAGCTTTTTATAAACCCACTAATAATCAACTGGACTTTGGTCATCATGCAACTTTGAAAGTAACCATGTTTTGTTATGCATTAATAAGTCGTATTCTTCATCCATAGCAATTTGTCATTTTTTGATTCTTTACTTGTTATGGCCTCATTGGAGTTTATGAATTGGATTCCTCTTTATATGACAAAAAATCATTTTCAATCAAATTTAAGGAATCAGTTAGGTTTTGTGAAGGTTGCCTCACTCTTGTAATATGCTTTCCCTTAGTGTCATTTCTAAGTCCTCATTCCTTCTTGCTCTTCAAGCTTAGTGCTTGAATCATAGAATTCATCACCCGAGTCATTATTATTTGTAATATAATCATGTTGATCATTGATTTGTGAAGGAATTCCTTGATCAATTATTTGAGAAGTTGGATTTTCACTCTGAACTTTAGTCACCAAAACTATCCTTTGAAATTTCAACCATTGGGAATTTATGGTTTTGATGATTCAAAGAATAAATATTTTATCTTTGAAGATCACAAAGTCTTATTTATCCCTTCATTAAAAATAATATCCCTATTACTCATATAGACCTTTCTAGTTTCCTAATTATGCAACTTATATCCTTTTTACTCTCATTGTAATCAAGAAAAATACTTTTTGAGCTTTTACAATCCCATTTTTTTTTCTTCTCTACTAGAACTTGGCTATAAACTTTACAACCAAAAATTCATAAATGAGAAGTAGAAAACTTTTGACCACTCCATATTTCTTTTGGAGTTATGTCATTGAGTGCAATTGTGGGAATTCCGTTTTGAATGTAAGCAACAATAGCTATTGCTTCTACCCAAAATAATGTACTAATTCCAACATCATAATTCATACTTTTTGCACTCTCTACTAAAGCATTGAGTTTTTCCTCACAGCAGTTCCATTTTACTGTGGAAATAAGGAAGTGTGAGTTGTCTTAGATTGCCATTTCATTAGATGACATTTGGGGGCATTGGGAGACCGTGTATTTTCGGAGAGTTCCTTGCGTTTCCAAATTACGAGAACGCAGCTGCAGCAGCTAGTTGATGTGGCACACACCGTGCTACATCATTTCTGAAAAAAATTTAAGTTTAAAAAATTAAAAATTAAACTTTTGACGCCCCGTACTGATGTTCAGAGAATGGGGCCATAATGGGGAGTGCACTTGAAACAACTCTCCAATGCCCTGAAATGTTATCTAATGTCTAAACAAAAATGATCAAAATTTCTAGACGCAAACTCACCTCCATTGTCTGTTCTAAAAGTTTTTTTAGCTTACATCATGTTTGGACCTCTAACATTGTTTTGAACGCTATTAATTTCTCAAAAGCTTCACTGTTGTGTTTCACAAAATTTACTATAGTCCGTCTTAGAAAAATCATCTGTAACATCACAAAATATCGGGATCCATCCAAAGAAATTGTTTGCATTGGACCTCAAAGACCACAATGTACTAACTCAAGTAATTAAGTTGCTCTCCTTCTTTCGGTAGGAAACTTATTTCTTTGTTATTTTCCTTGTTAGATGTTATTTCAAGCCTTCGAAAGACCGCGAGTTCCTTGAGTTCACAGACTTGTGGGAACTCTGCTACATCAATTGTCCGACGTGGTCGGATGACTACCACGTCAAATAATAATATTCAATTATTATTTTTTGAATTATTTTTTGAATTATTAATTTTATTAATTTTGATTTATTAATATTATTTTATTAATTTTTAAAATTTGGCAGCACTGCATTAGTTCACAACAAAGGGAACAACCCTGAAATAGTCTTTCGAAGGCCTGAAAAACATCTAATGTACAATAGTACACAAATCTATTTTAAATTCATTGGTTTTTAGATTTAAACCATAAACTAGTGACTTTTTCATGCATTAATCTTAATTTTTGAACTCCTATATGGTCCAACCTTCTAAGCCATAATTCTACTTCAATTACTTCTTTACAAGGTATTACTATAGCCAAGAATTTTTCATCTATGATTGGACCTTCAACATACATTTTTTTGGAAATTTCTAGTTTATATAGATTTCTTCGTTTTTTTCTGTGAAAATTAATGAATTACTCATTTATGTATTATAAAACAAGAACTGCAATTAAATTCTAGTTTATATTTTGCATCAATTATTTTGCTTATTGATATTAAGTTTTTCTTAAAACTAGGAATATGATATACAATTTCAATGTTTTCCTTTGAAGCATCTTTGAAATCAATGGCAATGGTTCCTTGTCCTTCAATTGCATGACTAGTGTCATCACTAAAGAAGACTCCTTCATTGGACAAAAGAATTTGAATAAGTAATGAACCAATTTTTATGTAGAGTCATGTATTGTGTTGCTCCAGAGTCTAAATACCATATATTATTTTTGGTATCTTAAACCAAAAATGCCACAATGAACAATTTAATGTTTACAACATTGTTGGCTTGATTGTTGTCTCTTTGTTTAACAATTCTTTTCCAGCAGTCCTTTACATGATACCTAGTTTCTTATGGTAGAAACATTTTTCAAGTTTCTTTATATTATTGGAGAACTCTCTTTTCTTCTAAAGAAAATGATTTCCACACTTCTTTTTGTAGTGAATAAGGTTATTGATTTACCCAATTCAAAAGTCTTTCCAAGCAACTTCCGTCTTACTTCCTCTTGTAGAAGTAGACCAATGGTCAACTATTTGAAGATTGTTTTGTCCACTTAATGGCACAACCAATCCTTCAAATGACTCTAGTAACACACCTAGCAATGCTATGGCACTATCTTCATATAATAATGTTACCCCAGCAATAGCTAACCACTTGATCTTTGATTTAAAATTATTGACATAATCGGCAATTGAATCTTCTTCAAACATTTTCATGCAATAAATTTTTTTATTCAAATACATTTTTATTGTTGCATGTTCCAAGGTTTATGCAACGACTATATCATAATAACGTATCATATAGTTGTATATGGTGTTAAATATAGTTTATGTAGATTAAATCTATTAATTAATATATTATAGAACATCCTTTGATTATACTAAAGGATATATGCCACCAAATAATATGTGTGACCTCTTCCCTTTGTTATAAAAAGAAGCGAGTAGTGTAATTCCTTTATGAACATATACAATAGATATAATAGATATATTGTTCTTGTATATTATTTCTATCATAGTATTAGAGCATATTCTTGTAAGCACTTCAAATTATGCTTTCCTCTTATTCTTGTAAAGAAAATGTATAACTGAAGAT
The DNA here is from genome assembly GCA_963969595.1 of Neckera pumila. Classification (NCBI taxonomy): domain Eukaryota; kingdom Viridiplantae; phylum Streptophyta; class Bryopsida; order Hypnales; family Neckeraceae; genus Neckera; species Neckera pumila. Next base: position 37,104,722 of record OZ018408.1, on the reverse strand, counting down.
GCATTGAATTTAATAAATCTTGAATTTGAAAGAATTGCAGTAGAAACCATTCTTTAATTGGTTAATGGCTTCTTCCAAGTACCAATCAAACTACTCTCAATTTTACCAAAAATTGCACACAACACATCCCTTTTTCAAATTACGCTCATTCAATTTGAAATTTACAATGTTCCTCGTGCTTACATCAAGGCACAAATTGAATTTAATAAATTAAATCTACAATTTTTGCCAATGAGTCCTCTTTTCTAGAGTCCTCATTAATTAATCAAGAGCTCTAGTACTACATATTATTATGTCTCAATTCAATTCATCCAGTTCAAGGAATACTGCCAAATTTGATGAAGCTTATTTCTAGGTTTGAAAGCACATTCTAAAATTGGTGACTAAATTGGAAGAATTGTTGATTAAATTGGAAAAATTGTTGAAAATAGTAGAAGGTGATGAAATTTTAACTTTTGATACCACTAGCAACACTTGGTAAACACGTTACACATAAGGTAGTAGGCTCTAAAAGCAACCCTTTAAGAGCTGATTTGCCTTTTTCATACATTTGCATGATTAGAAATATTTTTAGCTCATTTTTTCAGAGAAAGAAAAATAGATGCCAAACGTAACACAAGTGGTTTCATATTTTTTTGAAACATTTTTGAGTTAGTTATGAATTTTCGAATATTTCTATTGTAGGTACCTATTTGTGACCCTAGGTCTCTCAAAATCCGTCCCCTTGCAACTTCTAAAGTGATTTGAGGAAATCAAGGTCAATGATTGGCTCTTGCAATAGAAAAAAAAAATTTTCCTTGATGCATTCAATAGCAAAAGTGGTCCATTCAAGGATCACTTCCAATCCATTCTACAACTAATTATAGGGTCGATTTGAAGGAGAAGGTTGCTTTTATAGCACACTAATTTACTTACCCTCAACAGTTGGAAACAAAGAAGAATGGTATGAAAAAGATACCAATGCTTTATCCATTATCATCAATTGCTTAGAATTAAATCTAGTATGCCATATCATAGCCGAGACTTCTTCTAAAGCATCATGGAATGAGTTGTGCAGGTTGTGTATGTTATATGAAGTCTATGATTCAGTTACTAAAATGTATTTGAGAAGTATATGAGTAGCATATATTATATTACGTTCATAAGAGTGGCGTAACACTTCTTTAGTAAATCATTCCCAATTATTACATGCTAAAGCCTATAATATCCAACTTACAAATATTAATCAATGAATAGTAGATAGTGGTGCTACTTGCCCCATGGCTTATAACAAAAATTGATTTATTAATTATGAACAAGCCTCCCCTAATCAATTTGCCTTTACAGTAGATGACACATCTCATGTCATCCAAGGCATTGGAAATGTCACAGTTATCCTTTCTAATGAAGCAACAAAGATCATTCCTAAAGTTGCATGTGCCACATTTGCAGTGTAATTTATTCTCAATAAAACAATTGGCTCAAGTTGGTATTACAATCAGTATTGCTTCTACCATTGCAACCTTGTATAATTCTTACTTAGAAAAAGATTTATACATCTTAAATCACTCTATTTCTAGTGAACTTGAGATACAAGAACAAAATAATACTAATAATTCAAGATAGATGAACAAGCCTTGTCTTAAATATCCAAAATATGGTTTTACAATGGCATTAGCAATTGGCTATGAAAGCTTTTTCCACGCTTACAAGAACTAGCAAATCACAATTTGGTTATTGGTAGTAGTATACAACATATAAAAAACATTCACCCCTTTTGCAAATCTTGTATTATAGGAAGACAACGTAAGGATCCTCTTCCTAAAATCTTAGATTTTAGAGCTACTAATGTACTTGATTTAATTCACTCTAATTTAAAACTTACTCCAACTCATATTAGTTTCTAGTATTTTGTTACATTCATAGATGATTATAGCAAATATACTACACTTTATTAAGTTAAATTTAAGCCACAACCATAATCAAAATTTAAATAAAATAAAGCTTTCACTAAAACATATATTAAAAGGAAGATAATATTTTTATAAAATAATGGCGGTAGTGTATATGAATCAAACAATTTTAAGAATTTTTGTGCTGAATATGATAATCAACAACATGGCACAATTTCATACATTTCTAAACAAATGGGGTATCAAAGAAGAAAGATTATATTATTCAAAATGATGTATAGTTTAGTATGCTTTACTATGCCAATTTTATCCCAACTTATGGACGAGAAGCTATTCTTACTATTGCATATATTCAAAATAAACTTCCTACAAAGGCCATTCATAATATCACTTCTTATGAATTGTGGACCAAAATAGACTTGATGTAGCCCATCTTTGTGTTTTGGGATGCGCAACTTATACTTATGTCACTGAAGAAAATTGAAAGAAATCCACTTTAACATCTAAAAGCCTTCTGTGTTGGTTTTCAAGATATACCACTAGAATCAAAGAATATTGATTGCAAATCATATCCAATAGATCAATCATTATCCCTTGCAATGTTATCTTTTGAGAAGATCATTTTACATCAATACAATCTAAGGATAATCATTATGACCATTATAATGACTTCTTATTGCAATCAAAATTATTAACCCCTAAAGGACCAACATGCGTTTTTTGGCCGTATAGAAATTTTGGGCAGGTACGTGTGAATAGAGATATCCTTTTTTGAGGTTGAAATTTTAATAGAAGATGGGGACAAGGAATATCTTCATGTGTACCAAGTTTCATGACATTTCAAAATACAAGTCAAAAGTTGTGACCTAATATGTTACTTTTTTTTGTAACTGGGCAGTTTGGGCAAATAAAAAAAAAATCTTCTTTTCCGGAATTTTTTATCTGCAATTGGTTCTCTACATTTATATATTATTAAAAAGCTTTGAGTCAGTACATTTCAATCAATGAATTAAAAGTTATGAGGGTTTTGGGTTTGTGGGCAGTTATGGATTGTCTTTTAACTCAATTTTTCATATTTTTGGAAAAAAAAAATCCTAGGATGTAGATTGATTATTACAACATAATAGACGTTGGGATTGTCATTTTTATATTCTATGATTAAATTTTTAACAATTTAGTATTTTGAATCATTTTCTACTTCTTTCCACTTATTATTTTTTCCTATATGTTGTACAATTCCAAATGATGTGAAATTTTTCAGGCATATAGACAACTTGTTTAGGAAACTGAATTCAAAGAAGCACCACCTTTATTGGCATTTTTTCATTGAAAAGTGAGCTTGCAAAGTGCAGCTGCCCGGTTTTTCGCAAGATTGAAAAAATGGTTTTCAAGACTTTGAATGCTAATATCTTATAATCCACACGGTGGAATTTTTTGAAATTTTTACCACATGTTTTCAAAATATCATACTACAAGATCCTAGGGTTACATGTGTCAAAAATTGTTTTTTTCCTAAAATTTGCTAGTTGTATTAGAAATGGCAGTTTTGGAGCGTTTTTGGTGATTATATAGTCATGAAACTTTAGGGGTTAAGACCATTCCAAATTTTCAAAATCAAATTCAAATTCCTACTCCTATTCTACCTAAGCCGCCACCTAGGTCACAATCAATTGTTCTCATGCAATCCCAGCCTCAGGTTTTCAATTTATCTAACATTCCTAGTATGCCCCCTTTACACATAGACTCTCCACAAACTCCTTCAGCTACACCAAGTACGTCTCATTCAAGTGGTCCATGTCTAACTCTACAATCTCATATTTCACTTCTTGCTAGTCCTTCTCAACTTTCATCTCCTATTTATCCTCACCCTAAATGTCATCACAAGTCACTTAAAACACCTCTTGAAACAATAGAAGGATGGTTCCATAAGAAGAAAAATCATTCTAAAGAAAAACCATGGATACCCACTACTACCAATTCATTATCTAAAAATATGATGCTTGAATTGGACCCCATGTCTTATGATAAAGTCTTCACTCCAAATAATGGCAACTAAAGATGCTATTAATTCTGCATTTCAATCTTTATTAAAGAATAATACTTGGGAATTAACCTCCTTACTTGCAAATTGTAATATCGTTGGTTGTAAATGGATCTTTCAAATTAATTATAGTCCTAATAATGGAATATTAAAAAGAAAAGCACGCCTTGTTACTCAAGGTTTCTCTTAGAAATCTGGCATTAATTATAATGAGACCTTTTCAATAATACTCAAATCTTCATCTATGGGAGTTTTTCTTGCTTTTGCAACACATTTTGGCTTAGATCTCCATCAAATGAATGTTTGTACTTTCTTTATAAACGGTCATTTACAAAAAGTTGTATATATGGCATTATCTAAAGAATTTATCGCTTCAAGTCCCCAAAATCTTGTTTACAAATTAAAAAAATCTTTATATGGTCTCAAACAACCTTCTAGAGCATGGTATGACAGATTAAATTTATTTCTTTTTTCCATTGTATTTATCAAAAGTAACATTGATACCAATATCTTTCTTTGTCTAAGAAAGCCATCACTTTATTATCCTTGCCCATTTATATAGATGATACCTCATCAATCACCAATGATTTCCATGGATTATTTCAAAGAATCAAACAAAAGTTAAGTTTACACAACAATCTTAGGTTTACAAGTTATTTATAATCAACAAAATCAAATTTTTAAAATATTTTAGGCAAGATATTATCAACATTTAATTCCAAATACAATAAGGAAACTTGTAACTTTGACTCAATTTCAGTAGAACTAGGTCAAAAGATGTCTAAAGTTGATTCCCTTCAAATTGATGAAGAATTCTTTGATATAAAAAATATCCCTTATTAATCCCTTATAGATTCTTTGATGCACGTTTTTGTTAATATCGGACTTGAAATTTCTTATTTAACAAATTCAAGTACTCAATTTTACGTAATCCTAGAAAAAAGCATTAAAGTATTGCTAAGCAAATTTTACAATACCTCAAAGATACCACCGTTCAACATCTAGTTATTGCTTTCTTCTAGGATAGTGTATTGTAAGTTGAACTAGTCAAAAACAAAGACCTATAGCCTTTCAATAGAAAATGAGTATATGGCCCTTTCTTGTGCTTCCACAGAAGTAGTGTGACTTTGCCATGTACTTACTACTTTCAATTGTCTTTAGTTGATAATATATTTTAACAACCAAAATGCCATACAATTAACAAAGAATCCCTGTTTTCAAGACATAAGCAAATATATTTCTAGTCAAATTCACTTTGCTCAAAAACAAGTTGCTGCTAGTGAATAGTAATGATGGGGACTTCTATCTACAACATGACAATCAAGAGTCTTTCCATAGATAGACATTATCATTATCTCAAACTTATAGGATTTAAAATTTGACATGACTTAAAACAAAGAAGATCTTGATATATTAATAGATTTATCATTATAGATTCAAAGTCTTATTAAAATCATTTAAGGAAGTGTTATATATAGTTTATATAGGTTAAATCTATTAAGTTACATGTTATAGAATATCTTTGATTATACCAAAAGCTGCCACCAAACGGTGCATATAACCTCTCCTCTTTTTTGTTTACAAATATATAATATAATAAATATATTATTTTTGCAAATTGTTTTCTATCATACCAAAAGGATGAACTTCAAGTAGGCCTACACTCTACATGCATAATTGTAAAGCTGACCTAATTGTGACACAAATACAATGCCACACAAATTTTGAAATCAAAATAAGTCAGACTCATGATTACTTGTAATTACGTCAACAAATCTTAAAATGTCCATAATATGTGCAGTTACCATGGTAATCTGAACCCAGAAAGATGTTCAATCTCATTATGTAGCTAATTCAGCGCTACGATAGTGCTCACTCCACAAAAAATACGACCTTCAAGGGCAATTGCAGTACAACGTATTCAATGCTAATTACCTCAGGTCTACTCGGAAGAAATTTTGAGGAGCTGTCTATCTTACTGCAGAATTTGATATGATACTAAAAGAGCCTATATATGATACTAGATCTCTGCGTCTGTAGTCTGTACATGAGGTCAAAATTTCAATAAGTGGCTCCTAGGAATGATCAAGGACTTGCAACACTTCCAGCAAATGGAAATCAAGGCCTGAAAATAGGACTATGGTTTCAATTGGTGGGGGTTCATTAATGGTGGAGAGTGTATTTGCACTGGAAATTGGCCAGACTTGCATTGGCTACAAACACTGATATGCTGCACCACGACTTGGATACAGCATGGCGCTTGTAAACGTTGAGGACGTTCACTCGTCCACTTACCCTTGTCGTTGCAGAAACAGGAATCAGACCTGCAGAAAGATGGATCCATCAGCGAAAAGCATAATTTCTCACACTGAAAAACTCAAATTAATTACAAACAAGTAGCTGTGCTGCAAGAGGCTCTGTCCCGATATTCTGCAACTACAAACTACAAGAGGCAATATAGCTTATTCCATGATGTAGCTGCATTGCAAATGTGCATTGTAGGTTAGGATTGGAGCTTAGTTTTGTAAATATATATGAGACCTACTCTAACTAACTAACTAAATAACTATATATGCATGTAACTTGTATTGGTGTAATACCCTGAATCTCCTCTGCAGTCTAGAGTCAGTGAACAATGAATGCAAACTGCTAGCAGTCAACTTGAGGAAAGTAAGAAAACCTATATTACCTGCTGCTAACCCAAGTAACACCCTAAAATCTGAGACCATTAATTTTAGGTCATTTCTTAGTACGTCAATCTTCATAACTTTTGCATACAGAATCCAAATAAACATTCTTAAGTGTGTGGGAAACCTCTTCCATTTTGTTTACAAAAACATGTAGAATTTGAGCATTCTAATTATAGTAACCATGCTATGATTTGGGTGTTCCCAACCTAAATTCTGATAAAGGTGCATCCAATTTCCTTTTCTGATATATCCTGAACATCTATAAAGCCAGCTCGACATTTGGTTAACAGAAGCAAAAATCGGGTCCTGTCACCAAGTAGGTAATTGTAGTTGATCTAGTACATGAAACGAGAAGAGGCTCAATTACTTACCTGCAGTGTAGTCTTTAGAGAAGTTAGAGCCCATGAGAAACTTGTCTGCTTGCACACTGAGCGTCACAATCTGTGTGACGGTGTTCCCAGATCCCAATCTGCCTGCAGGAATGACGGCATGGCCAACTTCAATGGCGTCGTAGTAGAGCATGGAAGTGCCGTTGCCGTACTTGAAGTCTGCCTTGTTGGGGTTGTGTACCGTGATGTTCAAGTCCAGCATTAAGCGAATGCGAGGCACCAGAGTTCCATAGGTAATGTTGAGGTCTGCTAGCTTCACACCATTCACCCAGACGTCTGGGTCCTTGGCTTTGAACACGGCGAACACAAGGATGATGATGAGGATGCCCAGCACGACGGTAATTCCTGCTAGCACGCAGCAACAGATGTGGAACTTGCGTCGTCTGTACAGTGGCTTCCATTCCTGCCATAATCATTACAATCTTAATTGAGTATATCAGTTTGCCATTGCTCCCTTTGGTACTGTAGGGTATTTTTTGATTTGAAGGCAACAAAATTGCATATGTTCTGGTCTGTAACATATGATAATCAATAAGATACAATTTCAGCAACCTACTGCGCGTATTTAACTCACTTGGGAGTTTCAAACATGTTAAGCCAAACGTACTATTTGCATCAAAATCAAACAAATTAGACAAGAGGCGGTCAAAAGTGAAGGTGTGGTTCGCTTTAGGGTAGGCTGTTAAATGTATTGGGGCACACCAACCTAATTTGAGCATTTGAGCATAATACGCCCATATCTCTTTAACATCACCCTCTGTTCCCTCTATCACCAAACCCTAGAAAATGGATCAGACTTATCCTGGAATTCAAAACTCATTCTTGGTCTCATCATCGTACACAGAACTATCACAAGAATGTGCATACAAACGAAGCCGCATACGAGTATAATACTAGAGAGATCTATGTGAAAAGACGAGTTTTTAGACTACCTTATTGCTCCTTGCATCCCGTCCCAAGCTACTTCTTTTCGGTCACTTTCACATGCAACGCTAACTGATCGTCACAATGTTTCAAAATTCCATATTACGTCCATCTTGGGTGAAATTCAAGAGGCGTGAGTGTTTAACATAACTTCGTGCTGAGAAAAATTCTTCTTGTACTAACCTTGATTTCCGCATCATCACCTGGGGCTGATTTTCCTTCCAGGATCTTCTCCTTCGCCAAATCCTGTTCCACCTTGTGTTCCATTGGATTTCAACCCTAATCTTGAAGCTTACAAACGTACTCGGCCTGCATGTGATACAGTCAGATCCCGGGTAAGATAGGACTCTTAGCAAGTCAGTGGGATTGTACGTTACAGCCACTGCAGCTCCTCAAGCGAGTGATCCACTGATAACGTCAACATGGAGACCACCATCAATGCTTAATTCAAAGATCACCTCCAAATCAAAAATTTCAAAGAACTGAGATATTGTTCTCTACACCATACCACTACTGCAAAACCCCTTCCGAATCAACATAACAAGATCGTTGCACTCTCTACTTTTTCACCAACATATCGAATTGAATCAACGTACAGAAGGTTTAATTTGCACTATAGGCATCGATCATATTACGCAAGTATCAACTCTCAGGAGCTCGATCAATCGTACTAAGAGAAAGAACACAAACACAACCCTCGTACCGCACGTCCTCACTTCAAACACAAACGCCGTAACCTACCCCAATGCTTAACTAAAGAAAAGATTGCAAGCTAGCTGCAAGATCGGCAAACCTGAAAACTAATCGAAGCCCCTGCTGCACATGAACCCTCAAAATTGAAGAATGGCCTTAAGCCCTGTGAAGCTGGCACTTGAGTCGTAAAGCTGTACAGTAAACACACAAATAATGCTCACTTCTGTACAGCACTTGCAGTTGCTGCTTAACTTGCAGCCTTGCGTCTACAGTCGAAGCTCAAACTCATTCGATCCTTAAACCAAAATCAACTGAAATGCCACTCACATGAATGTCAGCAACCCTGTGAATATTGCTTATAAGCTGTTCTAATTCTCCAATAGCTCCGTGCAAAACGCGTTCCACCGAACTAATTAACTCGCTTGAATGCTTGATGCATATATCTGGGGGATGTCCGAGGACGATGATGTGAGAGGCGGCTGGCTCAAGTACTGCTGGTAAGTTACAAGTACATTTGCCGTGTTGTGAAGACTGTGGGGTGGGTGTGCATCACTGTCCAATGAGCTTGAGCTTGAGCTTGATTACTGTACTGTAAGTTAGAATTGCAGACACAGTAATGAGACTTTTAGGAGCTCTGTCTGAGTACAAGTATACATGTGAGATTATTGCTGCAACTTACTGCCATGAACCAGGTGCATGGGATTCTGGACCACCAGCTCCACGCACCGCTTCTCATCAATGCTGGAGCTCCAGTGGTTCAGTACTGCAGACTCTCCTAGTCTACTAGGAATACGACTTATGACTGTCAAGACGTACTTTAAGTTACTATCTGGCATGTCAGGCATGGAGTTTACTTTTATTGTGTTTTTTTTATGTTTTTATTGATGTGTGACAAATGAAACGGAATTTCATTGCGAGCATAACATTCAGTGTTAGCATTAACTTAGTTGTCAGTGTCTTTGTTCTACAGTGGAGGGTGTGGAATATTTCACATTCAACAATAACTTACTTCATCAAGAAGTTAGCTACTAACAAGTGGAGGATGTAGAGGAAAGGGAGTGGCAACATAAAGACTATTGGGTGTGGAATATTTCACATTCTCCACTGTAGAACCAAGGCAATGACAACTAATGCTACTGAATGTTATAAGGGTTAAAATAATTTACATTGAATAGTGCAATTAGGTTGCCCCAGACTAATATCTTGACATTCACACTATATCAATATCAAAGTTACTGTAGAAGGATGCAATGATGTAGGGAAACATGTGTGTTACACGGGTTGGTTTATTGCTTCATGGCTCGGGATTAGAGACTCACTTGTGCCTCCATCCGAACAAGCCATGAGTCATGAGATAACATAAGGTAACTTCTCTGGGGTAAGGCAACCTAATTGTCAAGGCAACCTAATTGTCAAGGCAACCCAATTGCACTATTTAGTGCATATCAACCACTTGCAAGCAACCTAGTGGGTGGGTGAGAAAATTGGTTTATTTATTTTCAATTTTCTGATGTGTTGCACCTTACGTTAGGATGAGGTTTGTTAAAAAAAATTCAAAATATAATTAAATATGGCATCTAATGAATTTTTTTAGGATTCAAAATGTAACATATGCGAATTATAATGTAGAAATGATTTTAGGTGAAATGAAGAAGTCCTGTGTCATTAGTAGTTCATTTTCCAATAACTGCTCTTCAAGTTTTTAAGAAAATGATTCACACACTATCAAAAATGATGATCTCCATGGTTCATAGATATTTGCTTATTGTTGTATTTTTTTTATCTATTTCTATTGCGACTAGTTGTTGTTTTTTAGACAATTTAATGCCCAATTTCCTTCAAAAAAAAATGGGCAGCTTTAAGTCTACAGAAAAAAAAAGGGCAAATGTGTTGAAAAATGCCAAATTGTAATGATGGCCCTACACATTGGTTATGTGGCCTTTCTTTCAAGAGGGTTATGAGTTCTTTGGCTCCTTCATTGTGGATTTTGAATTGAAGGAAGCCAATTTTGAGTATGCAATTGTCAAAAAATGTTAGAAACACTAGTGATTTTGAACTAACTTTGTAAGCCAAATAGTTTAGTGAACTTGAAGTTGAGAAGGAAAGATATTTATACAAGTGGGATAGTAGTAGGTACAACAATCCATGTGGGATATGTAAACTAGAACTAATAAGAGCACGACCACTCATAGTGAAGTAAAATGCAGAAATTGTGTTAAAATACAAATTTTAGACCTCATTTAGGCATAGTAGAATAATTTTTTCCAAAAATCTTTGAACTAAAAAAATGTAGAGAATCAATCTAGTTTTCATCTCCAAAAATCCGTTTGAGTTTTAGATCCTTCAATAAAAAGTTATGGACAAATTTCTAAAAGGGTTTGGAAGCAAAATTTTCTTTCACATTTAAACACCCTCTTAGAATTTTGTCTATAACTTTTTATTGGATGCTCTAAATCTCAAATAGATTTTTTGAAATGAAAGCTAAATTGGTTCTCCACATTTTCTTAGTTTAAAGATTTTTGAAAAAAATTATTCTACTATGCCTAAATGAGGTCTGAAATTTGACTCTTAACACAATTCTTGAATTTGAACAATGAGTGATTTTTCTTGAAAATATCCCATATTCTTTGAGATTTCACCATAGACAATTGATTTTTCTATATAAAACAAGCTCTTCACCCTTTGTTTTCACCAATTGTCAATGAATTATGACTATCATATTTCCATTAAAAAAGATCTTAACATTAGACGTCATCGGACTAATTTTGACATTTGATTTTTTTCTAAAATTTGTTTAGAATATAAGGTATTCAATAACCAAGGTTAAGGTGCATTACAATACTTGAACTTTGATTATTTAACCACTTGTACTTGGATTTCAAACTACTAACAGTCATTAGACATCACAACTTTAGGTGATCGACTATAGGGGAAAAACAAATCATTAAGCAAAGTTAAATGAAATCTTGGGGTCCTTTCAGCTGCTCTGGAGCGACCACATGAGGCCTACGATTTTTTCTAATGTAGTATAAGGTTTAATGCTTTTGTTTTGTACATTTTTCCCACCATATTGTTGTTGTGCTGTAGAGTGATGAAGTCATTTCACGGTCCGGATTCTATACTAAGTTGCAAAGCATAATGGTTTTACTAAATCCAAAACATTCATTCTTGTATTGGCAATGGTCTATTATAGGGAGATAAGGCAAATGCTACCGTAATACTGCAATCTTGTTATCTTGCTAGATATATTGCCCAAATCTAAAATGGTTAATAATATTATAATAGAAAATTTGGTCTATAATTTTCTATGTATTAATAAGAGCTCACCTTGTTGTTGCTAGTGTGTGTTTTTTGTAATTCTTTTGTCAAGGTTATAAACCTGACAACCATGAAGAAAAACTGCAAAAATTAAAACTCTTAAATTACCAAAGGTATATAAAAAAAAAATACAAATTTTTTTTTCGACAAATAATATTGCCATCATAATAGGATACTATAATTATGGGGAAAATAATAACAATATGCCTTCTACAAATACCCTTTAGACAGACATATATGGAAAAAATAACATATAATCCTTCAACTATTATAATAGCCTTTTTTATAATGTTGTAGTGAAGGTATAAAGGATTTGGCAACATTTTTTAATTGCATGTTACATTCCAATGATTCTATTAATAGTAAAATTGCAAAACAAGTGAAACTAAGGGGTTGTTAATTGCAATCTAGGAAAGATCAAAGATTGAGTTGGAAGTTGCAATTGCTATAAAGTATTACATATAAATAAAGATTACCAAAAAAATCAGCCCTCAAAAAGGCCATGAGTTTTTTTATTTTTGGCATCCCTTTAATGCAACTACAAAATAAATAAATAAAATAAAACTTTAAAAAATAAATAAATAAAACTTTCATGAAGCATTGATGTGGCATCCAAATTTTTAAAAATAAAAAGTAATTTTTGATATTGATTTTTGTCCATAATTGCATTGGGGAGGTGCAAAATTCGCGACCCTTTCAAGGGCTAAATTTTTTCTAATGGATGGGCTTTATAGAGAAGAAAGCCTTTTTATACAATTTCTTGCCTTGTCTTTGTGTTTAGATTTGTACAAGAACAACTTGGAATTCAATTAAACTCAATGAAAAGTTCAATAAATTTTTTTGACCTAATCAACTTGAAATTGCTATTAAGAAATCCGTTTTTAGAAATTTTTTTATTTATAGAGTGGATAATAAACTAGACTTTTTGTGCTTCATTTCATTACTTAACTTCAAAATGTCCCAAGATTCCCCTTAAGGGCCTCTTCAAGGTTTGGATAGGTACTTATGATCTCAATTTTTTTTAAGATTTTTTTTTAATTTTTTTCAAAATAGGAAAATTGATTAGCTTTTTGGATAATAGTATAATTTCTATTTCAATTAATGCTTGGGAGAAAAAATTATGCTATAATAAGCCCAAAATAAATAAAGACAGGCAACCAAAAAAAAATTAAAAACTTGAACTAATTTTAAAAAAATAAAAATTTATAGATTATATTTTTGTTTGTGTATAACCTTTAAGATTTGATATATTCAATTTGGATAATGAAGTGAAAATTATAAGCTTCTTTTTTTGAAGCAATTTTGACAAATTTTTGAAAAAATAATCTATTAGATCGATTTTTTAATTCAATTTTTACAATTTTGCAAAACGTTTTTATATATAGTTTAGTTTGCGTACTAAAATAATATCACAATTGGAATTAGCATGTTTCAGTTCTATGTTAGGGCTGTCAACTATTTTGCTCTTCCAATAAACAGGCTAATTTCTATCTTGTACCCATTTCAATTTAACAATAGCTTTTTGGAACATGCTAATTTCTTTCTTGTACCCATTTCAATGTAATGATTTTTTAAAGAATGAAAGTTCTACGATTTTTATTTAATTTTTTCCCCCGATTTTTAAATAATTCATTCTTCCAATATGAAATAAATTTAAAAGCATAATTTGTAGTACAAATTTTTTTAATTAAGAGGATTTAAAACCTTATAATCTAGTCAAGCTTGAAAAAAAAATTGGTTTTCTTATTTTCTTTACTTTAAATCCGGTTTATATCTTATCATCGATATAGTCAAAGTTTGTGAAATTTCTTCTAGACATTTTTGTATTAATGTAGTGAAAGATCCTTTGATTGGATACATAGAAAAAACAAATTGTAACTTTTTTGTTGTTTGCATTGAAAATGGCAATTGTGAGTGGTTTTCACAAAAAAAATAGCCTAGGGATTTTAGGAATTAATATTAGAACCCCCCAAAAAATCTTCAATCCTAAAATGAAACTTAAAGTAAAGGAGACAAGTAATTTGAGAAAAATACAAAGAACAAAAGGGAATCATATTATAGAACGGAAGAAGTAATAACTAATCCAGTCACCTATATGGATGTATAAACTGTTTGCTCATTTAATTTGATGTTGTTGCTAGATTTTTGAGTTATAATTTGCAACATTTTCTAGCAACACTCTTTTGGCTTAGTAAGGTTTGAAAAAAAACAAAACATTTACAAACAACATTTCTGGTGGAAAAATTACATTGCAAATTTATAGATAAAAAACTCCATCAAAGAATAAAATTGTAGTTTACCTTAGTCGATATTCCTAATGTTATTTCCATACGCATAAGCTTCCAATTAGAGGCATTGTCTTAATATTATGATTGTCAATATAGAAGAAAATAAAATGTGTAAGGTAAAACAACTCATTTCAAGCACAATAGTTGCCTAGGCTATTTAGGATCATTGAAAATTGTGTGAATACGTAATAGCAATTCAAATTTTTTTATTTTCAATCAGAAAAAATATGATTTTTTTGGAATTGTGTTAATTGTCCAAATGAGTCTCTATACTACCTTATGACCAACAATTTTTTCTTCCATAATAGTCCTCATTGTAACTCACCTAAAGCAACTACAATGATTTCTTGTATTCCTTGTAGAAATAGTAGTAAAATTTTGAACTTAGATTTCATCAAGCTTTAATAGAGTCCTCACTTCATCCTAAAATTGTGTTCATTTTGATACTTTGAAAAATCTAATTCCTATAGTCTAGAAAAATTAGCAAATGCTTATATTCAAGAGTCTCAACTTTTGTACAACTTGCAATCTTTATAGGAGGATGAAGCTATAATTTCCATTTAAAGATGTTTGGTGGTTTTGAATGAAGCATAATTTATGCATTTGCATATACAAAATATGATCATTTGTTCAGTTCAAATTTGACAATTGCATGAGATGACACCCTCTTCAAAATTGAGAATATTTTATAAAAAATTTTGTTTCTATTTTAACAACCACTCCTGCAAAACATCAACACAAATAAAACCAATGATATTTGCGTGCTAACTGAAAGAAGGCTGAAATCCATAAACATTTCTCTTCAAACGGATACCAAACATCTTTAGAAAAGGAACATTAATTCCTTCAAGAATCTTTACCCTTGCTACTAAATTTAGTGCCTCTCATTTTCTACAGTGCATGAGTGCATGACTTGTTTGGTTGTATATAGGGTGAAGAACTGAAGGACGAGTTTTCTATCACAACAATGTTATGCATGTAAATTAATTATCATCCCCAAGAAACTCATCCAAAATATTCCAAATCAAGTCTGGTTTCTTTGATCACAATTGATATCCTCGAATCACAATCATATCCCCCCAAGTTCTGCCAATTTTGAATCAATTTCGTTAACTTTCTTCACTAATAATGTCCTCATATATGTCGCAAGCATATTTGTCACGTACCCAACCGAATGTTATTTCCATTAAAATTTAATTTGACAGCTTCAATTCTGCTCAAGCATAATATGTAACTCCAATTGAAGTCTCCACATCTAAAACTGCTTTAAGTCCTCAGACTCAAAATTCTCTCATCCATTTCATACTACCAGTACTATGTGATATAACAATCTTCGATCTAGCCGTCGATCAAGCCTGCAGCAACGCCTGCAAGCTACGGTTTCAATCTAAGACCCCATTTTCTACAAGCTTGCAATCTGCCCATCACAATCTTCCAAATTGAGTTATGTAACTCCCCAAAGAAGACATAACACCATATATAAGTAAAGGTAAAAGTAGAATTCCTTTCAAGCACACGTGATCGGCTTCATGACAGAGAATCCACACGGGAAGTACTGTACACAAGTATCTGGACAAGTAAATGCGTCATTGAAGCAGGTTGCTCAGATATCTGAAGAGTCCAAGTCGAAGTTTCTTTATTATATGTAAACCGGTATGATGCACACACTTACCGATCACTGGAGGACATAATATTTAATGACAACACATTAATTCGAAACCTCGAAGGAGAGCCTGTAACGCAGACAGCTCAACGTACATGAACACATACAGGCACAGCTCAACTGAATGGCTCCCTCCTACCCGTTCCATTCCTCGCACATACAGAATATTATTATGAACTGCTTCGATCTCCTAGCCTGTTCATAGCTGGCTTTGATCGGATCTCCTCCTCAAACACAAACAATCCAACCGGGAGTCCAATAGTCTTATACCATTCATACTCGGACTGCAATTACAAACATCTACATCTATGTGCATGCCCACATATATGCTAGCATGCAATTCCAAATGGATGGATCAAGAGCTAGCGAGCTTGTAGCTAGCTAGCAGCAGGCTGTTGTGGATTGATCGACCGGAGCAACCCGGTCTACTGAATCAGTGCATAATTGTTATTGCAGCTAGAGTCATCGACGTAAAACTCGCCCCACTCTCCGCCAACGCCTTTGTTGACGCAGTTGCTGGGGCGGCTGAAGAACTGTCCGTTCACAGTGGCTGGAGTGTTCCGGCACGCATTATTCCAGTCGCCCTGGATGTCGAACAGACGCGAGTACCACTTGCGCTTGCCTGTGGCTACGCACTCGGCCCTGGTGAAGCTGCCCCACGTCACGCCCACCAGTGAAAGAAAATCATTGCAGGTATTGTCAATGAGCCAAAACTCGCCCCATTCTCCGCCAACGCCTTTGTTGACGCAGTTGGTGGGGCGGGTGAAGAACTGTCCGTTCACAGTGGCTGGAGTGTTCCGGCACGCATTATTCCAGTCGCCCTGGATGTCGAACAGACGCGAGTACCACTTGCGTTTGCCTGTGGCTACGCACGCGTCTCTGGTGAAGCTGCCCCACGTCACGCCCACCACGCTTTGCACGATCATGAGCAGCACCAGCGCTTGCAACAGCCAGGAAGCCCATTTCATCCCCATGGCCGCCATGATATGCACAGGATTCAATCAATCAATGACAGGACTTGAAGACTAGGAAGTCTGGAGGTAGCAAGCTCTAATAGAACTGCTGTGAAGGATGAGACGGAGTGGGGGATCTTATACTGACTGAGACGTATAGGCCGCGATTGCCACTGTCACTCGAGTGCTCGGCCATGACGACGAAGCTAGAATGAGTACGTCAGGGCGGCTTCAGGATAATGGCTTTAGGCTTCACGATCGCTATGTCCATCTCGCTAGATATTCAGTTGTCTGCAAGAGTAATGGTTAATTGCAAATGAAATATGGTAATGTGAAGTGTGTGAAGACTAGCTTCTGCGCTGCATTATTACCGGAGACTTGACACTAGATAGTGCATGAAATCGACCCATCAGGACCGATAATATCAGATAGGTAGAAACAGTGACCTGAAGTTCGGGATTACCTTGTTATGTATTGACAATCAAACAGGTCCCAAATATTCTTTCTTGTGGGTGCAACAATACGAATCATTTCCAAGCATTTTAGAATCCTAGTTGTGTTTCCTTTCTAAGAAAAACTGAGAAACAACCCCGTCTGCCAAGGCATGTGCTGCTGTTGCAAGGACATGGCAAGTCAAGGTCAAACAGAGACTGCGTTCCAAAATACAAGACAAAACGTTGCTACCTTACAATGTGTGAAACTTGCATTGATCGATGAAAATGTTACCCTAAGCGAGCTTCGATCACTGTTTCAATTCCCATGTTGAAATTTCTCAAAGTAGTGATCCCTGCTGCATGAACGGGATAGGGTAACACATCTGGAACCTGCCAAACATCATAGGGTTGGTGGCGCATTCTGGTATCATATTCCGCTCTGCCATGCCCTTCTACTCCACATGCCAATTCCTCAAGGAGACTCCTGCACATTCGCTCACTGGGCCTCGTATAATTTTGGAGCAGTTTTCATTTACCATGAAAGGATGAGCAAAAGGTACTTTGCCGAAAAATGATCTGAATTTTAGGCCAGTAGTGCATTCTTCATTTCTACATTGATCTGGATAGTCATCCATCAGCCACTTTTTGTAAAGTGGTCACAGCATCCTTACAAGATTAGCCCCTCAGCGTTTGATTCCTTTCTTGAATTCTTACATATTTTTGTTTATATCTTTACAATTAAATGGAGGAAAGTTCCAATTCTAAAAAAAAAGTCCATACAGTGGATTGAAACTTCAACAGTGGATTGGTGCCTGCACTCACTCTCTCTCCATTCAAACACTAACTTACCAATCAAGTTTTTCAAGCAACAGAAATAATGATAATAACCTCCCTCTGTCAAAGACCATACCCTAAAACAGTAATGGACATCAGCTCAGCAAAAGAAGTAACTTACATGTTCCAACAAAGAAGTAAGTTACAGTACCTGTTGACGGTTTTGGTTGAATGTCTTTGTTCCAGCAAAGAATAACCTCCGATGCGAGTACAACGAATTTAACCCATACACGACGCCGCGGCCATTTTCTGGAGGATGAACGAGAGAATCCTTCTGTGTATGACAGACAGCCAGTATTCATAAAGGGAGATCAGGAACAATAATTTGACCTCCAGTCAGCACGTTTTTGTTCTTTTCAAAGTGGATGATGTCATATAGTGCCCAAAGGGACGATAGTGCCCACGACACCAGCCCGGCGTTCGAGTGTTAACTAATTAGAAAGGGATTATGAAAGAATTCTTGCTTTGTCTTTTACTCCGTATTCTATTCTCTAAGTTACGGACTTTTACAACTTTTATAAGCAAGCACTTGATTCCCACGTGCCCCAGAGATAAGCATGGGAGGACGTCGGCAATCCATCCTCCAATTAACTTACAGAGTTACAGGACCCCATGCTGGACTCCATTTCAGTCACCCAATGCATTTTTGGATTCATGTTTAGAACGTGATCGATTTCAAGGTCTCACGAGTCACGACTATCTGGAACCTCCTTCGAGGCTGTGATGCCCTTCTAGACTCCGGTCGCGCGGCACCACTGAAGGCGCAATTTGCAGCTCGTCAGCAGCGACCTCAACAGGCCAGCAATACTACGGTATTTGGTCTAATTTCGATTGTATGGCTGGCTCCAGTCTCGTATGCAGGAATGGGGCTCGTATCCTCTGGCGCAAGAGGTCCCCTCCCTTTGCTCGTTTTTGTAAGTTAGTCAGTCCGTTCTGCTCTGTCCTTCAGTCTGTGTGCTCGCTTCTTTTCACTGTCCAGCCTTTGGCTTGGCTGTTTTTGTATTCTGTTTTATTTTTATTTTTATTCTTCCATTTGTTAAAATATAAAATAAGCACTTCATTGCTACCGGAACGTCATAGGTTTGTAAGGTACTCATTGGGAACTAACCCCCCATTGTGTCAGTGTTGTTGCAATACTGTTTCATAGGGCCCACAATCCAATACAGAAACTTTACTGTTACAGTACTGAGACAGGTACTGCAACAATATAGTTTCAATGGACAGTATTGTAACAATAAAGTTTCTATATTGGATTGTAGGCACTATGAAACAATATTGTTTCAATGGGGGGGTACTTTCTTGATGAGTAGTCTACTTTAAGAGCGATTGGACTCTTCGAACCATTCCTATAAATAATTATGGAATGGACATGAAGAGGTCCTTAATCCTTGAAAGGCCCTTTGGGGTCCCTCTTAGGGCTTTTTTTTTTTTTCTGTTTTCTAGTGCCAAATTGCACCAGAAAAAATAATTTGGCTAAAATGGCAAAAAAAGGAATCAAAAACTTGGATGAAATTGCCAAAAAAACTTCAAGTTTAAAAAAATCTTGGATGAAATCGCTAGATTGTAAATGAAAACCAAATTATAGACATGTGATATGTGCTAATGTGACATTATCTATCCAATATGTGGATGCATCTTGAAATTTGGAGCACCACTATAACATTTTATATTGCCACTTTTGGCACTTCTTTAGAAATGAAAAAAAAAAAGACCTTGTCCCTCTACATGACTTGTATTTAACCTTATAATTCTTCAATTGTGTTTTAATATATGAATTGTGATACATTGTTTACATACCATCATGATCATTAATTGAATTTGTACTGAAAAGTATTTGGTCAATGTTTTTCTGATCAAATACCACCAAATTTATAATACATTATACAATAGCAAAGGGCTTTCAAGCCGTTCAAGGGTTAAATGGACCTCATTAACTAGTGATTGGATTGAGTAAAATCTATTAATTATTGAAGGAGACAATCATTTGTCTTGGTTTCCTCCCAATTCTTTGCAACTTGTTGGTGGATGGATTTTGAGAAACCTATGATCATAAATAGGTACCTATATCCCAAATCTTAAAAAAAATCATAACAAGTTCAAAAATACAAAACAACTTGTATTAACTTCTAAATCTATTTTTCTTTCTCTAAAAAATGAGCTAAAATATTTCTTGTTCTTGGAAACCTATGAAAAAGGGGAAACAACCCTTAAATGGTCACTTTTAGAGCAATTCTAAAAAACCAATTTTAAGTTTTTTTTTTATGAAGTGATTTTTAAAGAATTTTTTGAGTTGCCTAGATTGCTTGCCAAGCAATGAAAATTACATACCGTACAATAATTTTTTAACCGTTAATTTAAAAGCTATGAAAATTGTTGGTCCTTAAACTTTCTCCTCGGTACGTGTGTGAAAATTTCAAAGAAAAAAATGAGAATTTTGTTTGTAGTGAGTTGTCAAAAATCTCTATGTTGCCAAAAAAAATGGTATTTGGGCATTTAGGGAATATGCAATCATATAGGGTAAGTTCCCCTTAAAAATTCTCTATAAGTGAGCATAATGATATTAGGAGAGGTGTTGTAAGTTTCTACTTCTAGGAATGAAATACATGTGTGCACAAGTTTCCTTTACTATGATATAAGATGGCCATCATACAGTGTTAATATTTCCTTGGAAATAAACACAGATTACTAGATTTGATTGTGACGAGGAAATAAACACAAATTACTAGATTTGATTGTGACGAGGAAATACTAGAGAATTCAAAATACAATTAGCAATGGGCTGAACCAAACTTTTGAACATGGTACATAAATATGGGATGTAGAATGTTATGTGGCATATATATGACTTAAGGGTCAAATCACATTCAAAGGTATCATTGGGATTATTTTGCTAACTCAAGACTAGAGTCTTGTTTGACAATTTTTTGGACTTTTGAATTTATTATTTATATTGATGTTGTCATTTATTTAATAACATTATGAATGAATGATAAAACAATGCATCTATTTAATAAACTGGAGACAAAACTCAATAAGGAAGATCCTTGGAAATATATTAATCATTGGTTGCAAGGCTGTATTCAATGTCTAAACTACAGTATATTGATTTAAAAGAAAAATTTTATCCAAAATTTTCATACTTTTCTAGTATACAATTGTCTACAAACGATTTTTAATCATTAAATCTTGCACAAAAAATAGTATAATTTTTTAATTAATTATTTTATTATTAACAAATTGTTGATTTATTTTAATAATAAATTTAAACAATCAAATTTAAAAGTAGTCCATATAATTCTCTAGACATAAATAATATACATCTCTTGTTTGACACAATCAATCAATCAATCAATCAAGCTATATATATATATATATATATATATATATATATATATATGTTGAAAGGCTGTTATATATATTCCTACTCTATTGTATGAATATTTACTTACATAATTTTTTTGGATTCAATCACATTGATATTTATTAAGTATCATATTTTTTCTACCATAAAAAAAGTAGACGGGCTAATACCTAAACTTCAATTAGAACTCTAATTAAGAAATTATATTCCTTTGATGAAAAAATCATATTAATCTTAACCAGATTTAAGATACAAGTCAAAAAGGACTAAATTACCTATAATTAATAAATTAGGTTTACAAAACGATAATCCAAAAGAATTCAAGTACAATTTTTACATTTTTAGACCCCTTTTGTAGTAACTTAGAGTTTGATTTGACCTATTTCGGATACCTTAAACATTTCAATGTATAGGATATGAAAAATTGGTTGACAAATTTTGTTCAATGTGTTCAAACATAAGGATGAGGAAGAATGCAAAAAACAAAAGAATTTTCCCCCCAAGAATATATACTTTATTTAGTATAAATGTAAATTTTTCATCTGGAACCAATTCGGTCTCATAGACTCACCCATTATGATTAGCTTTGGCACTTCCTCCCTAAGTCAAGCAAGGAGAAGAGAGATGAGTGCACGAGAAAGTACAAACGAAGCATCTTTTTTCATTGAACAATTGCATCCAATTGTTGTCCACAATAGGTCAATAATAGGAAAACTATTGTTCGCAATAGGTCATCCTACAAAGCCATTAAAGAGGGCTGTCCAAAATTGGTACCTCTACTTTAGTTGTGATTGTAAACTTGTCATTCTTCACATTTGATGGAAATCAAAAAATGTCATATCTTTCTTCATTATATACAATATTTTCCTTTAAACCCTTTATCCGAACACATTACATTGCTAGCCCATTATATTGAGTCTTTTCATCTAAGATGCATTCATTTGAAATTAGGTTTTTTCTATTATACTATAACACCCTCTTTTATACTATAACATCCTCTTTTATAGATACACATATTTAAATTTCAAATATCAATATATTAAAAAAAATTAAAATTAAAATTAAAATTACAATACTAAAAATTGAAATATAAAAACTCATTAATATATTCATTTGGCCTAGTTAGGGGAATAAATCACAAATCCATAAAGTAGCAAATTACAAGTTTCATAATTTACAATTGCTTTATAAATTTTTAGCTTTTAAAAATTTAAGGTTCAAAATTTCAACACTTCAAGATTCCAAAACTTTCAATGAAATCCAACACATCTCCCAATTTTGTTTCCATCTATATTTGTCCACAAATTTTGAACACCTTGCTCACAAGTTTTGAATAAAGATAGTTTGAAATACATTTGGGAGAAACCTCATTATAAGGCGAGGGCCAATTGAGCACAAATGGAGAGTATTGGAACCCGTATCTTCACAACGACATCCTTTGACATCAACTAAGAAACCAAATCCAATTGCCTTTGTGACGATTCTTTGAATTCAAAAGTATTTCCTAGTCACTATATAGTAAATAGACTTGTAGTTAGGTCGTACCATAGCATGAATTGTTTGAAAAGCTCTTTAAATTCAGAACTCGGTTCATAATTCACACTGAATGACAAATTAGAAAATAATTTGCCATTCTCAAATTTTGAGAGGATGAAATAATTCCTTTACTTTCAATAAGATGAAAAGTCTAATACAACTCAAAATTAGTTCCAAATTCAATTGTAAATGTACACCTCAAATCAAGTCCCCTGAAAATTTATAGATTATTTATACAATATTAAAAACATCCATGCTAAGACAATATGGAATCTCTTTCCAATTGCCAATAATAAGATCACATAAAAATTAGAAAAGTTTTCTAATAGAAACCATGGTCAATGCTTATTTGGATAATTGCTTTGGATAATAGAAAGAGTAACTATTGTAAAGCATATTAATGCAACCATTCCATTTGTATGCCACAAATCAAGATAACGGTGATATTGTTGTAATTCTTGAATTTCATAAATCACATAGACTTATGTAGTCAAGGTAGAATGCTTGAACTTAAGCACAATCGTAGAGCAATTGTACAAATGCTCATGGATAATGTGGTGGTGCCATTGCAGAATTTATATATATAATGCTTTGTTGCATTTCTTACAATATGCAACAATAAAATAAAAATACCACATGGATCACATTATTTGTTATTTGTTGCGCACACTTTCAAGAAGTCAAGTATTGCGTCCGCATGGGATCTATTGAATATGCCATGCCTTTATTGTAGGCTGTGGCTCTTCCTTGATTAGATATATTGATGATGCTTTTAGAATGTAATTCAATATTTAGAGGCTTATCTCTTTATTATGCATATAGACATCATATTTTGCCTATAAAGATACATTTTTGCCTATACTAATCATCACAAATAATTAGTTGAAAGGTTGTCCTCTAGCATGAAATGACCTATAAATTTATTTGAAGCAATTTGAATAAAAAAGAGAAAAAAAGAAAAAATGGTGGCATTCTAATGAATCAAAGGTTTATACATGATTTAACATATTTAATTCCCAATTTATCAAATTGTCTCACTATAGAAAACTTATTATGGCTTCCAAAGGTAGGGTCAAAGATAACATTAAAAAAAACTTTATCCCACGGGAGGGCCTCCATGCATTTATGACAATGTGCATTAAGAAAACAAACCAGCCCAAAACTGGCAAGAAGCATAGTTGTCATATCGGACAGAATCGGACGAATCGGACGAAATTAGGGTTGACTGGCTGCAAACTTTGGAGGCCAATAACTTTTGCAAAAATTACCCAAATTGGACATATGAGATGTTTTTCGGCATCTACAAAAACTCTAGATGCCAAAAAACATCTCATATGTCCAATTTGGGTAATTTTTGCAAAAGTTATTGGCCTCCAAAGTTTGCAGCCAGTCAACCCTGATTCCGTCCGATTCGTCCGATTCTGTCTGATATGACAACTCTGGCAAGAAGTAGTCAGGAATTTGTAAGGTGAGCAATCAGCGTGTATGCCTTGTCGGACTTCCGATTTTAAAAAAAATTAGAAAAAATTAGAAAAAATAAAAAATTCCCATATAATTGTACATTTGTTGAAAGTCAAATGGCCCTCTAGAGGGTTCAGATTTTATGTAATATATGAAATCTTGGTGCTTTTCACTTGTGACCAAATGCAATAATATTGTCATTTAGAAGGGGATGTAGGTGTAAGTGCACTCTTTTGGATGCGCAAAGCATAAACTGTTCCATGCATTATATTGGAGTTGTGTGAACTTCTTGATTCCCATAGCCAATTACAATTCTCATAAGGTAGAAGCACCCATTCCTAACTTTGTATCCTAAATCAATCTTGAAAATATGTAAATATAGGAATTCCAAAACTTGAACACATAAATGCTAAAATTGGTTTGGGCTACACCATGTGTAAGTTGAACTTCACAAATTCATAGCATATCCATATATATTCAAAATATTATCAATTTTTGATTTAAAACTCATGATTTCCAATTGTGAATGTGGTAAAAAAATAATCTCATGTGTTGATTCCGCTCTCAAGTTTGTGGAATTGCTGAAAGTGTTGGTTATTGTGATTTTACCTTAAGACCCAAGAATACCTAGAAAGAGCGCACCTCTAGAAAACAACCTCCTATCGAAGAGTGAGGCCCTCGACAAACTTGTTTATAAATACTACGAATAGCAGTCTGCACAAAAGCTAAGAGTAAACTTAATTTTGGAGGTCTATAAATCACGAGCATTATAGGAATGCCCATCAGGACATCGACACAAAGTTTAATCCCTTAGCACAAAAATCCTTTCTTGAATTTTTTTGCACATTTTTTTGACATCTTTACAAATGTATATTATTCCCGTAAGGACGAAGGCATTTTCTGGCTCAAAAAACACTCAAAATTGTTATGTTTGCTGCGTTCACCCAAGAAACAAAAAAAAATCATTTTTTTAGAGTCTAACCGTAGGATCTAGTACTCCACTTGTCTCAATCATGTAATCAACATTTCATAGAGTTTGACCATACCAATTGGAAGGTATTAACATTCAAAGTTGGAAATTTTTTTTTTTTGAATGTTGGCTTGCAATTTCAATGACTTTGACTACCATTTGTGGAATTTTTTTGCACTAGAGACATCAAATTTAAATTTTTTTATGTTGAATCATTTGAGTTGAGAGTTGGTAAAAAAAAATTCAAAAAGAAACACTTGATGTATTATCAGAGCTATTAACAATTTAGTCTTTCATTCAATCTTGGACCTACTTCTACTTAATAATTTTGAATGAATGACCCAACGGTGAGATTGATCTTGCAAACAAACTTAACCTTGTCAAAAAAAAATTTGAAAAATTTGAAAAATTGCATTCTATAAGTTGTTTTGTCAAGAAGATGATTAGATTGCCCCAAAAACAAGATACTTCATAATTTTCTAATTATTAGTCCACATGATAATGAATCATAGCTTCAGATGCAAATAAAAATATCATATTTGAGAAAAATATTAAAAAACTAAAAAAATTCAATTTTTTGTGCTTTTTTGTTCTGCCCAACGAATTGTTTTTTGGACTTAAAGAGGCAAAAAAAATTCTCCCGGACACCAATTGACATAAAACCTATATTTCAAAAAACTAATATGATTTCTTATCTTCAAAAAGTTTCAAAAAATCATGTCAAAAATTGAGGTCACACGAGTCTACCCAAAATTGCAAGTGTCCTCGAAGGGAACTTTGATCCTTTAGGGATAATTCACCTCAATTTCATAAAATTCATCATAAAGAAAGGTAAAAAAAAAACACTTAAACATTGGCTTGGATGAACGAGAAATTATGTGGTAAAAAAGAGAATCATTGGAGCCTCTCTGTTCATCGTCCACATTTTGGATGTCACAGTGCTAAGGGGTAAATAACCACACCTGGCCAGTGGGAAACCGACCAAATTCTCCTTCCAGAAAAAGAGACAGCCTCACTTGAGCACATCATGGTGCCAGTGATGCACAAATTCAAGGGCCAGGAAATATTTGCTCAGGAATTGTACAAACCCATCAATTGATTTCTAGGGGGACAAAAGTGTGGAAACTTGGGGAAGTTCAGTTGGTGTCAAAAAAGTACGAAATCATGGCAATGAAAGGATGATGATTAACCCCTTTAGGATGTTTTGAAATGGCAAATTTCAGCAGAGGGGATTCGGGGACCTTGGAGGGCAGTTTCAGGCCTGTTCCCCAATCTAGTCAGATTTCAGTGAACAGTGATATGTGCGTGTCAGAATTTTTTTTTCAAAAGAAAAAGAAAAAGAAAAAGAAAAAGTGTGTGTATATATATATATATCATTTTAAGCAAAAAAAATTCAAAAATGATGTGGCAATCGCTATGCCATGTCAGCCAGCTGTTGCAGCTGCGTTCCCACAGTCTAAGAACACAAAGGAACTCGCAGCCCTCCAAGATCCCCAAATCCCCTCTAATATAAGGGAAATGATGTACACCACCGACTGTTTAGTAATCCTAGACCACTGTTTTTTGAGGTGGGAGGTTTACACACCAACTGCTTGCAAGTGTGCTACATAGTTTTGCAATCAAAAGTGGTTTGAAGAAAAGAAGCTCTAGCAAGAAATTATTGACTATGAATGGGTGTTGGGTGCTCTATATACACATATTGTACTGTACCAAGCCAGAGAAGAAGGAGAAATCAACATTAGATTGTCTGTCAGTGAACAACCTCTCATGCTTGGTATGACATGTTTGCACTGGTTGCAAATCAAGTATGGACCAGAAATAAGGTAGGGGGCTGTAAAATCAACCCTTTAAGACCTGATTTGCATTTTGGAGGAAGCTAAGCTGCTTAAAATAATTTTCAATAAATTTTTGTAGTAAAAAAATGGAATTGGCATCTAACCCAAGTTGTTTCATGTTTTTTGGACCTTCATGGAATTAGTTATGAATTTTTGAAGTTGAAAACACAATGGTTTTTAAAAGCAACTCCCTCTTGAAATGTACACTTCTTATACATGTTAGAGGCAAAATGTACCAAATCGCTTTTAGAGGCAAGTCGCTTTTACAGCACCCTACCTTACCACTAGCCTAGTGAAATGTGGCTCGAACAACTACGACAACAGCCCATGCAACAAGGTACATCACCTATGAAAATTTTCAAATCTTCATGAGAAATTTGATGCTAATTAATTTTGAAATTGAGAATCTATAGGGGTGGCATTTTATCAACACATCTTAAAGTTGCCATCCAATCTTTTGTGATTTTTTTGGCATAGTCAAAGCTTGTAATGAAAAATAAAAAATAAAAAGGTGCTTGTTACAAAAGTAAGAGAAGAATGTAGATCCAACTTGTTACCAAAAAAAAAAGACTCCAAAAGCTAGCTTGTTATGAAAAAAAGAATCCAAAAACCTAGCTTGTTATGAAAAAAAGTCCAAAATCTAGCTTGTTATAAAAATACAAAAATGAATCCAAACATTGCCTTGTTCCAAAAAAGAAAAAAAATCCAAAACCTAGATTGTACAAAAAAACAAACCAACAAACCAACTAGCTTACAACAAAAATACAAAATGAATCAAAGACACCTTGTTCCGAAAAAAAATTAAATCCTATTTGCTAATTTACATGTAATGTTATAGTTCACATTTTTTCTCAATGGCATGGTTGATTCCATTTTGGGTGGAAACAACAATACCCCTCAAGAGAAAATGCAAAGCACAACTTTCAAGAAAATCCAATTAAAAGATGTGGGATGAAGAGGTTGTTTTTATAGTGCAGTTCATTGTCCATCATGAATCCTCAAAAGATATGAGACAATTTGAAGTTGAGAGCTTGAATGCTTGGATTTGTAAATTCACACACATTGTTTATAATTCCAATTTTCTAAAGGGTGAACCAATATAATGGTTCACGACATCCTCCAAAAGTATCTTTGGATTTCAATTGGGTAAACTATGTATGTGAATAAAAAGCGGGTATGTGAATGGACGAAATTTCTTCTTTTTCAAGTTCCCATTATTTTTTTAGAAATCCACTTGTTATATTGAAATAAACCATTAAACTTTGCAAAGAAATGTATTTGTTCTGGACATTTTTGACTTTTAGAGCTCATTTCAAGTAGAGCACCAATAATTGATAACAAAGGGTCACCCACTAATAGTAGTGACAATACAAATACTTTTAAAAACGGATTGTCAAATTTAGCAAAAGCTGTTTTTATTTTCAAGTTTATTTGAATGTGATCTTGACAACAATGTTGCAATTTACAACATTCAAAGTGGAAGTGGACCTCCAGAGCTAAAATTCCAATATATAGCCAATTGTAGGTCAATTTTGGTCAGATAGATTATGTTCAGGTCGTCTTCCTAAATCTTGACTGCTCCTATAAGTGTTCACAGAGAACCTTTGTTACAAAATCACTATGTTGCATTATTGCAAATCTTCATCATAAAACTCAAGCAAGTGGATTGAAGAATCCAAGACAAACCTGCCTACTAGTATACATCCTCTACAACTTAGTGGAGCACGTAGGGCAACTATTTTCTGACAGCTCTTACCGGTAGCTAAAGATGTATGCGTACTTTCCAAGTAGAATACGCTTGACACAAAGCATTCTCCCAAAAAGAGCTTATATTATAGGTATAGTTTCTATCCATTTATTTATTTAAGCTCATAATTTTCTCCACAATTTTGCCAAGGTGTTTATAATTTCATGATTTATCCAATACAAAAGAAAACCAGAACAAAAATGTGAAATACTAGAAATCAAGCTTAGGCATGCTTTCCACATCCTAAATGGATTAAGGGAAGAATACCATAAATAGTGTTGGTCCATAAATGGTTTCAATGTACCTACTCTTGTCATTTATGCCATCAAATGAAAAGAATAGGTACATTAAAAATGTTTATGGGCCTGCATCGTTTATGGTATTCTTACTTTATACTGATTGACCAAATAAGATAATACAACATTGGACATGAAGGAGATAGAAGATAGGTCACCCCGTTTTCATCCCTCTAAGGAATTCACCTTCTATTGTGTTGTAGCACAAGAAAGCAAAAATCCTCCTTTTAGGTATTAAAATAGTATTAAACACCCTAGATGACTCGTGTATTGTTCCCAAAGGATTTCACTCGTAGTTTCCTCAAAATGACCGGAACAGGATATGGAAAACCAACCCAAGACAAAAGAGTCCAGAACTAAAGAACCAGGAACTGCGCTTCCTGATCCGTATTCACTAAACAATCTCTTTTTTTAACTCATACAAATCCTCTCTTATAAACTGACCAATAAGAGTATCAAAATCCTGCAACTCTCCCTATCTATGTCAGGAACTTAGTATCCAACTGGATGAATGTGGAAATGGAAAGAGTGTCGTTATCATGTGCCTTTCCCGGATCCGGATCTAGTAAACAACATAACCAATTAATAGTTTAACCTCTATATCAGAGGGGTACGCTCTTGGATTTCAAAAAGGGAACGTATACCCTACCCTTCATGAAATTAAAGTGACTAAAGTTCCACTTAACAAAAAATAACAAAAAGACACAAAATTGGAATGCAAGTTTTTCCTCACAATTGGTCCAAGAAATAATCCAGGTTAGCAGATCACTCAAGAAACCTCTACAATCCCCACATTACTACAACAATGGATCTATCCAAGCCAAGTTCCTGAGGCAAAATCCAGTAATGAAATAACTAGGCAACCTCAATTATTTGCCCATCACTCACTTCTGGTTGTAGTGGGACCTCATCAACACTTTGATTAGCATGCGTTCACCTCCTTGCAAAGCACATCCAATGTAGGAGCGATTATCCCTCACGGAAGTTCCACAAGTAGCGGCACTCAATCAAACTTCACTTCAAGTACCTTCAGTTTTGCAACTAATTCACTTTAACTCCCAAAATCGGATCCAAACAGAATCAGGGAGACTCTCCATGCAATCCAACAATAGTAAACCAGCTACCAGCACTAGATAATGGTTCAAGCATTACCAGCATACCAACCCAGAATCAAGACTTTTCAGACCAACTCTTAGGAAGTGGAAAATCTGAATATATTTACCAAAGTGCTAAAAATCACAAAAAGAATACCCGGAGCTTCAAACCAAATCAACCCCTAAATACTAATCCCAAGGAATCCTAAAAGGCTCCAGGGAACAAAATCAGAAGACAAGAGAATGACAATTGTCATTCCTTATCATTTCCTAACATACCATTTGATCCGCAAGATGTAGATCACAGATCCTAAAACTCCAAAATGTGCAGTCCAGGTGCATGCAGCTTAAAAGCAGCTGGCCAATAGCTTCCTACTAATCAAAAACTTGGGTTTTCACCTAACTAATCTAGGCCTACCCTAAGAAACTTTCTAATTACTTCCTAGTCCCCTTTGGAGAAGGTTCCTCATGCAATTGCCCTGCTGGCTCTCGGTAGGTCTTCCGATATCCTCCGATATGTCTTTGCACCCGGCCCCAGTATTTGAAGCAATCCCCGAGGGATTTCCCGGATCCCAATCTGGTTCCAATTTTTGGTAAGAACAAGAAACCTTAACCCCCTTCTTAATGTAATTATTTGTCTACCACTATTCCCACAGTAGAGGAACATTCAATTTGGTAAAACTCCTAGTTTATTCTTTAAAGAAACAAAAAAATTCACCAATATTAACTCATTCCTCTAAATTCCTATCTAACTAGACTTATTTTACTTTTTGGACTTCCACATATTGTTATTATTTTCTAAATTGGTTGAATCAATTATGTACATTATAGGTTCTAGCTATTGGACAAAAAAGCATAAACTAAAAACGCATCATACAGCTCTAAAATATAAATTGAACATATTGTCCTATTTGACAAATATTTCAAATGCAAGGGCATTAACTTCTAAAAGACCAAGGCACATTTTGGACAAAAATTGTGAAAAACTGACACTTTTTAGGGCAGTGAGAAAACAATGAAAAAGAAATATTTTTTCCAAAATTCAACCATACAAATTTGTACTAGACTTTTGTGAAAATGTGTAGAAAAGATTTGAAAAACTTTGACCATACAAATTAAGAGATTATAAGTTTATATCATTTGAAGTTAGAAGAAACAGGGTTTTTTTCCTGATCTTGCCGGACAAGGTTAGTAAACTCTAACTCCTCCCAAATTGAGATTTTTATACTATACGTGGATGTTTTTTTACATTTTTATCTTGAATCATGTAAATTCCATACTTGCCAAACCCCTAAAGAAACAAATTGTGCTTTTAGCAACATAGCAATTTTGAGCAGCTCACTATGAATGGAATTTTTATTTTTTTTCTTTGAAATTTTCACACAACATGTGCATGAAAAGTTGCTTTAAGGCAAAAACAATGGGTTATGTTGTAGCAATGGTTCATGTTGCAACCTATACTCTCTCTACAATGGCTAATGCAATTTTGTACTCTCAATTCCAAATAAATATTCAAATATTGTGAGAATCAATATCATTTGTATGTTTGTCAACTTGTGAATATTTTGAATTCTACAAATGTCAGCTTCCTTCGATTTTGTATGCAGCAATGTGAAATGTTTTGTTCCTTGGCATGTTTTTTTGGAGTTCTAAGATAAAATTGACAAAATATATAGTAATTCCAAATTATGGTGCACAAAACCATTAAAGGATTTTTTAGGCCTTTGGAAGACCGTGAGTTCCCGGACTGTGGGAACTCTTGGAACTTTGTCACATAAGCATTCTGACATGGTCAATAGAGTTCTATGTCAAACAATAATATTTCATTATATTATTTATTTTTATTTTTTCATATTAAAAAAATATATATTTAATAATCTGATTCTAGCAAGGGAAACAATCTTGTAATGCCCTCATAAATCTTCTATTGTATTTTTTTTTCAAATCACAACTAATTTTTCCTTCAAACTTCTATAATAATGTGTTATATATTGCATTCTACAACTTTCATGTATCGATTTTTTTGGATTTTGTCCATTGATGCTTATTGTATGGTTGTTTGAACAATTGAATGGAAAAGTTTCAAATCCATATTTAATTCTTTATATATATATATATGTATGTGTGTATGTGTGTGTGTATATCAAGCATATATCTCAACCTTTGATTGCTTGGTTGTAATGTAGGTATACCCAAAATTGCAGCATGCCTAAATCCGCCAAATTTACCATGTGTACATCTTCAAAATCATTGTGTACATACAATTAAGAAATGAATTTAGAACATCTACCAAAATCTACTTTGACCCTTCAAAACTTTTGCAAACAATATCCAAATGTTGTATTGTTTGGTGTGTTCTAACCATCCTCTTATAAGCCAAGAAAGAAATATAAAAATTTGATTAGTTTAACCTTTAAGCAGCCCAAGGGACCAACCGTGTCCTTATATAGTCTGTAAGTCCATTCAAAGTATTGTAAGTTTAAACTAATGTCCAAGTTTAACAAAACTTGTTGGAAAATTTGCATTCTCTCTTCTAATTTGTATAGCAAAGTTTTTAGATCAATCCAAAATGTGTTGATTTTTTGAAAGCCACTTGAACTTCATAGGTTATTTTTTAGTTCAACAAACTGCATTTTTGGTGGCTGCAACTTTGGTGACTTGTATCTCCTTCATCCAATGTTTGTTCTCAATAATATTTGTTGATTATGTTTCTCTTGAAGTAATGTCATTGTGGTAAATTTTTCATATCAATCCAAATTGTTTTGAATGTTGGGGAGCAATTCAAGGTTCAAAACCTCGACATTTTTGGATTTTGGTAAACTTTGGAAGCTTGTTTCTTCTTCATTCAATGTTTTTTTCAAATAATTATTTTGATAAAAAATTGCGCATTCTAGTCTAGTTTATATGGTAAAAATTTCATATCAATCCAAAAAATTGTGAGTGCTTGAGAAGCATTTTAGTAGAAGGAGGTTCAACCATAGATGTGTTTTTTGCAACTTCTTTTGCTAATTTGTTGACACTTCAAAGCCATTTTGAAGACACAATGAGTCAATTAAATGATATTTTCTTTCACCAATGTATTTGTATGTTGGTTTTGAAGTACTTTATAGTTTAAAGTGTTTTTATTTGAGTAGGTTATGAAATCAAATTATACCTCCAAATATATTGCTACAAAGATTTCAACATCAAGACATTACAATCTTGCAATCTATGCGGCCAAATGACTCCAAATTTGATTCTCGTCATTTATAATAGTTGCAACCCTTGTAGTAAGAACCTATATCTTTGCAACCCTTATAGATTTGCAAGGACATCAAATAAGGTAGGAGGTCTATAAATTGCTCACTTAAGAGTTGAAATTGAATTTTGGGGAGGTGAAACTTCTTGAAATATTTTTCAATTTAATTTTTTTTAAAGGCAAAAGGAATTGGCATCTAATCCAAATTGTTTCATATATTTTGGAGTTTTGTGGAATTAGTTATGAAATTTTGAAAGGAAAAAACATGTACATTTGCGGAGGTGGGCGATTTTAGAGCTTGAGCGCTTTTAGAACCTCCTCCTTTATGATCTATGCATATAAAGACTTGTAGGTTACTCTCATCTACAATAAAATTCTTGTATTAATCCCTACAGATCAAAGCAAACATTTTGTGTCCATTGACTTGTTCAACAAGTCATTTTCTTAATCCATCTTTTATCTTGGTTCCAAGTATATTTTCTTATAATTCTTTAATGGAAAGCTTAATTATGATGGGGATTAATAGGATGTACATTTATTATCATTCCATTTAATTGATGGACAATAGAAAATTGTTGTTATAAATCAAAATTTTGAAAAGGGTCAAGAATGGCCTGACCTTTCAGGATTAAATTCCATAGCATTGTAGTTGATGAAACTCTAAAGAATTTATTAAGACCAAATGGTAAACCATGTTGTTGACAAGTATTGAAGCCAAAACAAATTCAACTTCCATCACGATTTAAATATTATCACAAGTCTATTGAGTGAGTGGGACTGACAATAATTTCTACAAAGGATAAACAAGTACATCGTGCAAAATTGGTACACAACTAGTGTTGAAGGAAAAGAAGATAGAGGTATATTCAGCCTTGATGGTTCTTTGGTGAATAGGAATGTAGCTATATTCATGATGGAAGACTGCAATGAGTGGTTTGATGGTAGAATTACTAAATATAACACATCATTATTTGGTAGAAAAAACGGTTCAATCCTATTGTATATTATGGTAGTAAAAGAGGATAGTTTTGAACATCAGGGCTTTTGTTTTTTAGACTATACAATTTGATGTATGTAATTTTTTTGGGTCATTGCAAGAAAGGGTGTTCAAAAAGCATAGCGTCTTTACAACACTCATTTTTTCTTTTGCGAGTACTTTAAAAATAGAAAAACAATTTTTTTTAAACGTGAAAAAATCTATTTAATTATACACTTTAAAAAAGAAGGTACCCTAGAAAGGAAAAGCATAGAAAATTTCTCTAAGTAGAAGAACTTGAAAAGTGCAAAATCTCACAAAAATAGATATTTCCACTATAATTCACATTTTAATTTGTAAAAAATAGGAAAATCAATTTAAAAGAAAACAAAAACTGCCCATTTGAAAAAAGTTGATAGTAATGAGATTTCACCAAAAGATTGATCTTAAAACCATTTTCATTGTTTAGAAATTTTGCACAATGGGAGTGCTATTTGCATTCATGTGGAGAATACAAATTAATATATTTTTAGATTTTCTTTGATAGGAATATGCTTTCCTACTATGCAAATAGACCATAAAACTTTCAGCTCCAGCATTAGAGAAAATTTCAGGCCTTTAGAAGGCTACTCCACAGCCCCCCGAGGTACCGTGGGATTTACTTTTTTTATGCTCAAAAATTCGTTTTTCCCCTATTTCGTCCCAACTGAAACTGCATCGACAGTGGTGCAGAAATCCAAAATTCCGAATAAAAGATTATTAAACTTTTTTTTTAATCTGAAAAAAATATTTTGAAAATATACTTTTCTGACAGCCCATACCACTGTTGTTCATAGCATGGGGACAGATTAGGGAACAAGCTTGAAACGGCCCTTTCTTGGCCCCAAATCCCTTCTAATGATGGCATGTCAACTTCAAATGGGCCTCCAAGGGGTTGAAATTTTCTCTAATGGATCATTAAATTTGGGGGTTCCTAACTAGGTTTTTTTTTTTCATTTTTGAAGAAGTGCCATAGTGGCAATATAAAATGTTACAGTGGTGCTCCAAGTTGCAACATTCATCCACTTATTGGATGTACAGTATGGTTTTCATCCACAATTAGGCGATTTCATCTAATATATTTTTTAATTTCAAAGCTGTCTGGCGATTTCATCCAATTTTTTTGACATTTTTTAAACCTTTTTTAGCCAGATTTTTTTTTCTGGTGCAATCTGGCACTAGAAAGCCCAAAAAAAAAGCCTTGCTCCTAACATAGTAAAAATCCCTAAACCGCATTGCTTGACAAATTAACAAAAATTATTTTTAAATATAAAATGATTATTTTTTTATTCTAAAAAATAAGGAATCAAGTTACCATAAAGTTTGACATCTCTAATAAAAATTTCATATTCATGAGGTTTATGCTTCAAAAGTTACAGAGGATGACAAGAAAATTTTCATTTACAAAAGTGATTGAATAAGAAGAATAATTTTACTCTTTGAATGTTGGTAGTGTAAAACTAGACCTTAAGACTAATAACCAATCAACAGTCATCTCAAAAGCATTAGAAAAATAATGGGGCCTTAAGAAGACCTCCAGATCAGAGACAACAATGGAAAAAAATTCTTATTTTTTCTTTTGGAAAAAAATATTATTTAAAAAAATCATAGTTTAACGGGGGGGCTAGTTTGAGGTGCAATGTTATAGTGCAAACTTTTTTAAATTAATTTTTTTTTCATTTATAATATTGGTTCAAATTTGGCAGCTTTCTTGAGGCTCATTCTTTTCTAATAATTCATCTATCCAATTCACCTTTGAAGAAGAATTAATATTGTGTGCTTGCAATCCACAAATACATTTTGGAGACCCATTATGTTGTTGCGTGGGATTTGAAATCCTGAAGATGGAATGCATGTCTAAGAAGTTCTAATCACAATTTTGAATAAAATTAGAAATCTTGTTGGATTAACAAGTACAAGAATAGTTTTGACTAGTGGCCATTTGTAAAACCCTATCAGATGGGCTATGAAATTGTGTGCACTTCTTTTGCTTGCTGGCTTTTGAGTTTCAAGCTTTAAAGTTGCATTTTTTTTCTTACTTTTTAGTAGTTTAGTGCAACCATAATACAAGGTACAAATGTATATGCTAGAGGTCTTGTTTTTAATGTGGCCAAATTTGGCCATCTGTAGATATTGAAGGTAGATCTTCCTTTTTGTTTCTTTTGTTGTGCATAGGAAGAAGCAAGGTCATGGCATTGAGTAATGTTCTCTCCAAGCGTGGGAGTATGTGGTCTGCGGGATTTTAATTTTGTTTATCACTTTCACAAGAAGAAACCATGTCCTAAATGACTAGCCACAACAACTAAATATTATCTACAATGATTGTAAATGAATCACTGTAGACAATTTTAGTCGTTGTGGACAAGTCGCTTAGAACATGTTTTTCTACTACCTTTGCCATAAACCAAAAACTATAAAAATCTACTTTTTGTCCTAAGTAGCAAATGTGGTTGGTTGTTCTTGTTGACCTTCACAAGGTTTTATGCTTATGTTTTGTTCTTTTTCCCCATCATATTGTTATTATACCGTAGAGTCATGATGGAAATCATTTTGATAATTAGGATTCCATACTCAATAGTGTACAATGATTTCACTAAATCTAAAACATTCATTTTTGTATTTGCAATAGTCTGTTGTAGGGAGGTAGAGCAAATGCTACTGCAATAGTGCAATCTTGTTATCTTGCTACATGTATTGCCCACAACTAAACTGGTTATTAATATTACAATAGCAAAATTTGTTCATACTTCTCTATGGAAGGGCTTATAATATGGATAAGAGATCAACTTGTTATTGCCAAGGTTTTTTTTGGTAATTTGTTGTCAAGTTTATAAAATCGATAATCATGAAGCAAAAACTAAAATTCCTAAATTAACAAAGTTGTATGGAAAAGAGGTTAGGAAAAATTTTAAACAAGTAATACCCCCATCTAAAATACCCCATCTTAGAAAACTAGTTAACAATAAGATACCATAAATTTGGAGAAAAAATAAGCATATCCCTCCTAAATATTCTTTAGACACACGTAAATAGAAAAAAATAGCATGAACTCCTTCCACCTTACAATACTAGTCCATTTTGTAGAGTATAAAATTAAATATTAAAAAGTTCTTGTTTTTTAAATGCATGAACATTATGATCAAATGATTCTATTGATAGCTAAAGTGCAAAACAAATGAATGTGGATATTAATTGCAATCAAAGAAAGATTAGAGAATAAGAGGTTGCAATAGATACAAAGTGTTGCACATAAATAACTTAAATAGTCTTTATAGAGAACAAAGACTCCCTATATGCTTATCCATATATCTAGATTTGTACAATCTTGAATAACTTGGAATTCAATAAATTCATTGAAAACTTCAATATCTTTTGTTTTTTGACCTAGTCAACTTCAAAATGCTATTAAAAAAAATCAATTTTAGAATTTTTTTATATTTGTAGAATAGATAATAAACTAGACTTTTTGAACTTCAATTCATTATTTAACTCCCAAAGTCCCAAAAGTCTCTTCTTGGGACTCTTGAAGTTTCAAGGTAGGTACCATTAGAAGAAATTTCAAGCATTGGAAGGTTTGTTTTCCTGTATGAAAATGAGTATATCCAAAAAATATCAGCCCAAATTGTTTGCCAAAGAACCTTGGCAATGAAAGTCAACTTTTGAGCCCATCAGATTTTCAATTAAAAATAAAATTATATATATATATATATATATATATATATATATATATTTTTTTTTTTTTTTTTTTTTTGTTGTATTTGCACATCTGTTGAAAGTCAAATGGTGCTTCACAAGACCCATACTTTCTATAATGCTATAGTCTCAATTTGTGACAAGATTTTTTGAATTTTTTTTTAAGATAAGAAAATTAATTACCTTTTTGAGAATGTTTTTTTTATTCCAATCCTTACTCAAGAGAAAAAAATAAGCTACAAATAAGCTCAAAAGAGGCAACGGCAACCACGCAAAAAACATAAATTATTGAAATTTTTTTCTTAAATTTTTTTTTTTATAGATTACAATTTTGTCTATGTAGAAAGATTTGATTCATTCCATTGGAGAAGTAATGTGAAAGTCACAAAGCTTCTTGTTTTGTAGGCAATCTGAGCAAATTTTTGAGAAAATAATGTAAAATGGATCCATTTTTTAACTCAATTTTGACAATCTTTCAGAAAAAAAAAATGTACATGGTTTAGTTTGTTTTTTAGAAAAATCTCACCATTGGGATTAGTGTGTTTCAACCCCATCTTAGGTCTATCAACAATTTAGTTCTTCCTTCTATTTTATACCTACTTCAACTTAACAATTTTTTAAAGAATGGGAATTATAGTTTACTTCAATTAATTTTCCAAAATCTCAACTTAATTCTTCAAGACAAAATAAGCTTAAATTCACAATTTGTAATTGGTTTTTTTTTAAGTTAAGAGAATTTAAAACCTTATAATTTTGTTAGGCTAGGAATTGAAAAAATTGTTTTTTTTACTTTTAGTGTTTATATCTTGTGATTTATATGGTTAGAGTTTTTGACTTTTCTTTCAAACACTCTTAAAATCTAGTCTATTGAAAGTTCCTATGGTTGGATATGCAAAAAACATCAATTTTTTATAAAATATTTTTGGACAAATGGAAAAAAAAAAAGGGAAATAATATTATAAGATGGAAGGAACTATTGACAAATTGACCCATCTATATGAGTTTACAAATTGCTTGCTTGTCCAATCTAATATTACTACTAGAATTTTGAGTGGTTGGCAACATTTTCTAGCAAGATTCTTTTTGCTAAGCAATGTTTGAAAAAGAAAACAACATTCTCAAACAACATTTGTGGTGGGAAATACATTAGATTTGTAGACCAAAAAACTACATCAAAGAATAAATTGTAATTTGTCTTTGTCGATGTTCCTGATATTTTTTCCACATACATTTGTTTCCAAATGAAGGCATTATTTTATTATGGTTATCAATCTATAGGGAAATAAAATGTATAAGGTAAAACAACCAATTGCAAGCATAATGGTTACCTTGATTCAATTGGATCGTTAAAAATTGTAAAAGAACGCAATAACAATTGAAATTTTTTTTTATTCAATTGGCAAAGTGTGATTTTTTTATTAAAAGTGTATTGTCTAAATGAAATCTGTAGACTAGCTCATGATCGACAAAAATTCATGCATAATTTCATGTAACTTATTTAAAGGAACCATAATGATTGCTTGAACTTCTTATAGAAATAGTTGTAAAATTTTGAATTTGAATTTCCATTAGAGGAAATTTCAGGCCTCTCAAGGGCTGCTCCACAACCCTCCGAGGTACCCTGAAATTTGCTTTTATTTTGCTCAAAAAGTTGTTTTTCCCCTATTTCTGCCTTGCTGAAACTACAGCAACAATGTTGCAAGAACCTAGAATTCCGAATTAAAAATTATTAAATTTTTTTTTAATAATAATATAAATCTAAATATTAAAAATTAAAAAATATTAAAAAAAAAATTCTACAAAACTTGACTGCTCCGGCAAGCAGTCAGAGACTCTAATTGCTCACCAAGAGCATTTTTGAAGTTGACAGGCTATGCAAAGAATAGCATGGCATGTCAACTTTGGACGGCCCTCCAAAGGGCTGAATTTTTTTTCCAATGTTAATGCTTTGATAGAGTCTTCATGTCTCCCTAAAATGTTCATTTTTGATACATTGAAATATATAGTTTCTATTATAACATAATTACCAAATACATGTAGTTCAAAGATTGATTCTTCACCCTCAATGGCTCAACCTTGAGATAACTTGCAATCTTAACATGATCATTTGTTCACTTCAAATTTGACAATTGCTCGAGATGACACCAACCAAGTGAACCAACTAAGGTTGTCACATTGGGTGGAGAAGGTCATGGAAGTGTGTGCTGGATAGACACACTGGATGGTCCGTCCAATGTGGCAATCTTGGATGACACCCACTTCAAAATTGAGAATATTTAATATATATTTCTATTTCTATTTTAAAATTACTCTTCCAAAAGATCACTACAAATAAAAACATTGTGATAACTAGTCAAGTCATGAAAGAAGGTTGACATTACCAAAAATAAAAACATTGTGGTAACTAGTCATGAAAGAAGGTAGAAATCTATAAACAGTCTTGTTCAAAGGAATTGATACCCTTAGGAAAGGAATATTAATTCCTTCAGATCCTTCATCTATACTCTGAACTTAGTGTCTCTCATTTTCCATAGTGATTTATTTGGTTGCATCTGGGGTGAAGAAGGATGAGTTCTTATCACAACTATGTAATATATAGTAGGCTATCTTTTGGATGGATAGTGATACACTCCATCCAAAAGTTTCAGATCAAATTGTTTTTCGGAACCCCTTCAGTTCATTTTATTTTGTGTGTGAGGGGGGTTCTAAAAAATTAGTTGATCTGAAAATAAGAAAAAAATCCCAATTATCCCCGCCCCCACCCACCCACCCCCGCACCCCACCCACCCAATTTTGTATTTTCCAAAATGAATTTGTTTGACAATTGATATGGATTAAATGGTTTCTGTATCGATTTTCAGTACCTGTATACATATTGTATATTGGTTTACATACTATATATATGTTTACATATTGTATATCACTACATATGTATACATACCGTATATAAGTTTATGCTGTCCGTATCAAGATCAAAGGTAGGGAAGCATGTTTTGTTTTTGTTTTTCAAAAACAATCAATGGCTACTGATTTTTGGGGGGAGGGGCGGTGGCTAATTAACTGACGAGGGGTGTTCCTCTCTTTTTAGTGGATAGTGGATAGTAGTAATCGGGAATGTTACGTATATAAATTAATATGAAATTTCACCCTCAAAATTTTGGTTAAAATTTTCTGAATCAAGTCTGGTTTCTCCTCTAAACACAATCATATCCCCTTAAGTTCTGCCAATTTTGAATCAATGCCGTTAACTTTTTTCATTAATAATGTCCTCATATAGCAAGCATACTATGTTTGTCACGTACCCCAGGAATCCAAGGTGGTTTCCATTGAAAGTTTGACAGCTTCAATTCTGCTCAAGCATAATCTGTAACTCCAATTGAAGTCTCCACATCTACAACTGTTTTAAGTCCTCAGGTTCAAAAATTCTCTCATCCATTTCATACGACCAGTACTATTTGATATAACAATCTTCTAGCCGTCGATCAAGTTTGCAGCAACGCCTGCAAGCTACGGTTTCAATCTAAGACCCCATTTTCTACAAGCTTGCAATCAACCCATCACAATCTTCCAAATTGAGTTATGTAACTCCCCAAAGAAGGCATAACACCATACGTAAAGGTAAAAGTAGAATTCCTTTCAAGCACACGTGATGGGCTTCATGAAAAGATTCCACACGGGAAATATACAAGTCTCTGGACAAGTAAATGCTAATACGTTATTTAGTTATTCAAGCAGGTTGCTTAGATATCTGAAGAGTCCAAGTCGAAGTTCTTTAGTATATGTATACCGATATTATGCACACTTACCGAGCACTGAAGGACATAATATATAGCGACAACATATTAATCCAGCACCTCGAAACAGAGCCTGTAATGCAAAAAGCTCACCATGCATGAACACACACACGGAATAGGCTCCACTGGATAGCTCCCTAGCCTACCATACGTTCCATTCCTCGCACTTATATATTATGAACCGCTTCTCCTAGCCTGTTCATAGCTGGCATTGATCGGATCTCCTCCTCAAACACAAAAAATCCAACCGGGAGTCCAACAGTCTTATACCATTCATACTCGGACTGCAATTACAAACATCTACATCTATGTGCATGCCCACATATATACTAGCAT
Organism: Neckera pumila; assembly: GCA_963969595.1. Taxonomy (NCBI): domain Eukaryota; kingdom Viridiplantae; phylum Streptophyta; class Bryopsida; order Hypnales; family Neckeraceae; genus Neckera; species Neckera pumila. The sequence continues at coordinate 37,062,227 of OZ018408.1, read as the reverse complement.
GCAATTCCAAATGGATGGATCAAGAGCTAGCGAGCTTGTAGCGAGCTAGCAGCAGGCTGTTGTGGATTGATCGACCGGAGCAACCCGGTCTAATGAAATCATGGAATATCTGTCATTTCGGCAGGTATTGTCATTGAGCCAAACTCGCCGCACTCTCCGTCAACGCCTTTGTTGACGCAGTTTCTGGGGTTCTCGAAGAATTGACCGCTCACAGTGGCTGGAGTGTTCCGGCACGCCGTGTTCCAGTCGCCCTGGATGTCGAGCAGCTGCAAGCGCCACTTGCGCAAGCTAATAGATATGCATTCTTCCCTGATGAAGCTGCCCCACTTCACGCCCACCACGCTTTGCACGATCATGAGCAGCAGCAGCGCTCGCAACAGCCAGGAAGCTAGCCCATTTCATCCCCGTGGCCGCCATGCTCTTTGAAGACCGTACCAATCGACGCTGGCGGAAGCTACACAATGATATGCATGCACAGGAATCAATCAATCCATATGAGATCGATCGAGACGCAACGCTGGTCGCAATGCAATGCGAATACAATCTAAATCTTCAGCTATTATTAATTCAGCTAGCCTTCGACAGGAAGTGAAGACTAGGAAGTCTGGAGGTACGTAGCAAGCTGTGATGGAACGTAACTGCTGTGAAGGATGAGACGGAGTGGGGATCTAGCTTATACTGACTGAGCCGTTTCCATTCAGCTCAAGCGAACCCTATAGGCCGCGATTGCCACCGTCACTCGAGTGACGCGGCCATGACGACGTAGCTAGATGAGTACGTCAGGGGGCTTTAGGCTTCAGGATCGCTGTGTCCGTCGCGCTACAGTAGATACTCGCAGTTGTCTATAAAAATAATGGTGCGTGCCCTCAATTGAATAGAATGTACAGTTGTGTAGATGAATGTACAGTAGATCAACAGTAACCTTATCCTTAGCGTAAATTTCGGATCTAAGCCGAACCTGTACATAAGCCTGTTTCCTGGCTCTTAGTTCTCTCTCTAAGCAAGCTTACAGTTTCTCTTAGGGATATGGTAATGTGAAGTGGGTGAAGACTAGCTTCTGCGCTGCAGCTACAGTACCGGAGACTTGATAGATATTGCATGAAATCGATCCATGCATCAGGATCGATAATATCAGATTGGTGGAAGCAATGACCTGAAGTTGGAACACCTGTAGCAGCGGCGACCATGGTCGCTACTGCCAGATGAATGCCAGATGAGTAGCCGGGTGAGTGCCTTTCCGCCCCCACCTCTCTGTCCAACAAAGAAAGATATACATACATATACATATATGGACAATTTCATTAAAATGACAATTTTTTTTTAAAATGGCGTGAACTGTTCAGAATGTTCGTTCTAAATCTATACTTCTCTTACATAGTTTAGAATGGCCGTTCTGAAATCTATATTTGTCCTAGATGGTGAATATGGCACACTGTCAAACATTAGAGCAAAAATCAGCCCTCCAAAGGGCCGTTTCAAGTTGACATGCCAAGCTATTTCAAGCTTGGCATGTCAACCTGGAAAAGTGCACTTGGTGAGCAGCTAGAGTGTATGGCTGCTCGCCAGAGCAATCAAATTTCACAAATTTTATTTTATTTATTCAAAAATCTAGGTTCCTGCGCCATTGTCACAATAGTTTCAGCTGCGCGGAAATAGGGAAAAACCTTAATTTTTAGCCTCTTAAAACAAAATTTCAAGGTTCTAAAGGGGTCCATGGAGCAGCCCTCTGGAGGGTTGATTTTTTCTCTAATGGAGTATCAAGGTAGCCTTCCTTTAAAAAAAAATTCAAATACTTTCATTTGAAACTCAATAGTTATGGCCTATGACAATTCCAAAACATCAAGTGTGACGCAAAATGGTACTAGTCTTTCTTGCATCCACCCTATAGTCCCATTAGTTAAATAAATAATTATATCCAAAAAATACAGCTTTAGCTATAATCTATATACAAAGCTTTGTCATAATCAAAATAAGGATTATTTATCTTTATATACAATATATACAAATTTGTCCCCTTGGTTATCCTAGTAACCAATTTGTTTTTATTATAAGGACTCTCATTTATTTAAACTTTAAATAAATAAATAAATGCTTTGACAAGACATTCACAAAAAAAGAGGATAATTACATTAGAAGATATTCTTCTAATTCATTCATTTTTGTAAATGCAAATGTTGTGCAAAACACAAAAACAAAAACTATATTCCACTATATTTATAACAATGATTAGTACTTCAAATGCAAACAAACATAGTTTAACCATTATTAAAAGAAGAATTTTGTTACAAGAATGTAAAAAAAATATGAGTAAGTAATCCTTAAAATCATCATTTTATATTCGTATAGATATTCATTTAAGTATTTGTTTTTATATTTGTATAACTATTTATGTATAGATTTTTGTATAGATATTCATTTTATATTTGTATATTGATATTCACTTGATTATTAAAAATATAAATACTATATCATTAAAACTATACTATCTTTGTTCTAATAAGATCTTCATGTTGAACAAAATGTATCGGATTAAGGCTAAGAATAATGTTTTAAAAACCAATTTTGTGCTATAAGAAGAGTTTGGTGCACTCCTTGCATTCTAGAAACTTTGAGTTTTGAAGCCCTTTTCAAAATGTAGTTTTGGAATATTAAAGAGTAGAATTTTTTGGGCATTTTCAAGGAATACCATTATTCAATTATTTTTTTAATATCAGGGCGTCATTTTATAGGCATTTTGTATGTATCCAAGACCATATGTAGCCCTTTAGAAATACCACTAGTCAATTAATTTTTGAGTATCAGGTCGTCATTTTATAGGCATTTTGTATGTACCCATCAAACCATATGTAGCCCTTTGTTCTGCCTCCTAGAGCTTTCTCTCCTTTAACCACTAAAGTTCTATGACTATGTTTTCACCGGAAACGTTTGAAATCTGCCATTTTTAGAACAAGTACCAACTATTTGAAAAAAAAGTCTCCCAATCTTAAACTTCTTTTAAGTCCTCAAATTCAAAATTCCGCTCATCCATGAATTTCAAACTACCAGTTCTGTTTGGCGTAACAATCTACTGTCCATCAAGCCAGCCAGCAGCAATGCCTCGAAGCTACGGTTACAATGTAAGACCCAAGCTTGCAATCAACTAATCACAACCTTACAAGTTTGGTTTCGTGACTTCCCAAAGAAGACTTAACAGCGTAAAGGTGAATCAAAGAAGAGTTCAATTCCTTTCCATCACACGTGATCAGCTTCATGACAAAGATTCCATGTGCAAGGGACATAAACAAGTAACGGGACAGGTAAATGCAAATAAATAAAGCAGGTTAAGTTGCCCAGATATCTGAAGAGTGGAAGTCGAAGTTTTTTATTATATGTATACCGGCCTATTGCACACACTTATAGAGCACTGGAGGGCATATATAACGACGATAAATTGCACGCCTTGCAGCAGCTACAGTCTGTAACGCAGACAGCTCCGCATGCACACACACACATACACACAGCTCTACTATACTAGATGGCTCCCTCCCACACAAACTATTCCTCTTCATAGCCGGCATTGATCGGATCTCATCCTCGAACACAAACATTAATTCAAACCTTCTCCTAACACTCTTGTGCAGACACTTCGGGAGACACTTGCGAACATCAATACAGTTATACGAATGTCCGGCTGGATACACGCCCACACCACCTGCAATTGGAATCATGGATATAGTGATTCCATAGTGAGGCTGTGGCAAGCTGGAGTAACCATGTCTAAGCAAGCGAATTAAGTCCTTTTACAGGCTTTTGCGGTGGCGCAGTCCGTTGCAGGTACTGTCATCGACGTAAAACTCGCCCCACTCTCCGCCAATGCCTTTGTTGACGCAGTTGCTGGGCTGGTCGAAGTACTGTCCGCCCACATTGGCTGGAGTAGCCTGGCACGCCGCGTTCCAGTCGCCCTGGATGTCGAACAGACGCGAATACCACTTGCGCTGGTTTAGGCCGACGCACTCGGCGCTGGTGAAGCTGCCCCACGTCACGCCCACTGCGCTTTGCACGATCATGAGCAGCAGCAGCGCTCGCAACAGCCAGAAAGCCCATTTCATCCCCGTGGCCGCCATGCTGCTTGAAGACCGATCGATCGACGCGGAAGCTAAACAAGAATATACACAGGAATCAATCAATCAGTGTGAGATCGAGAGGCAACGCTGGTCGCTATTCGATCAATGCGAGTCTTTGCAGCTATCAAGCCTGAGATCGACAGGTAGCCAGCTGAGGAGGGGATGTGATGGAGCTGTTGTGAAGGGTGAGACGAAGTGGGGATCTTATACTGACTGAGCCTTTCCATTCAGTTCAAGCGGGCTCTGTACGCGGCGGTCGACCGTCAATCGACCATGACGATGAAGCCAGATTGCGTACGTCAGGGCAGCTTCAGGCTGCAGGCTTTAGTTACGTTGAGTGGATTATGTGAGACATGCTTTCTATTGTCTGTAAAAATAATGATGCGCTGAATTGTACATGTGGCTCTTGTGTACATGGGCAATTTCATTAAAATGGCGGTATTCCAAGTGCCACTTTGAAGGTGTGCCATTTTCACCATCTAGGACAGATATAGATTTCAGAACATCCGTTCTAAACCATCTAGGATCTGTATAGATCTAGAATGGCCGTTCTGAACTGTTTTCACGCCATTTTAAAAAATATCGCCATTTGAATGAAATTTGAATTGCCCATAGATGCTCAGTTTTGATGCATTGCTCATGTTGTGCATAAAGTTGAGAACTTCTATCGGATTCTCACAGCACTGAGATGTATTGCTGACTCAACACGTGGCTGTACGTGATACCACTTTCACATTAGCTGGAGTCTGTACGTAGAGAACTGAGCAAGCAGTTGAGTAAAGACAGGTTCCCACTCCAAGATCAAAAAGCTGTGAGTATCACGATGAGCATGGAGCGAGCGTATGTCCTGTGTAATAGGACGGAGCTTAGAAACATTGTTGTGTGGATCCCTGGAGTCTGTGTGTGTGAGAGTATGAGGTCCCGTAGCATCAGCTGTAATGTTAGTATGGTAATCTTAGTACTAGGACATTCATTGGTACTGAATCTGTAAGTGGCTACTTACGGAATACACGGAGATTGCTTGAAACACTGTTCCCTGTCGATTGGTGTGTATGTGCACGAGAGTTGACTGGTGTAAGGAAGAGTATCGTATTCAACAACTTCGCAAATTTTTTGATACAGTACGTGTGTCAGAATTGTAACAAGTGCAAGAAGAAGTTTTGTCAAATCTGACTTGGTAGATGACTGTTTTCTTCTAAAGGTTGCATCTCCAGAAACTTGTCCACAATGCAACACGGCTCCCGATGTCACGTCCTTCACTTTGGCACCCGTCGGACTGACATTCTTAACTTCACGTCGTTAAATAGATTTGCAGAGATCGATCTAAGAAGAAAGTCAAGGCGATTTCAATCAAAAATGATCGCAGTGATTTTTCGATTGCCAAAAATGAGATGCACGGACAAGTAATTCTTTTCTTTGAAAACTAGAGCAGGTTCTGATTTAAGTTCAGTAAGATTGTACTAAAGTTTGCTATCTTAACTGAAAATTGCGAATGAGTTGAATTGACATCCCTGGAACAGTTGCACTCTGACCTGAAGTCGCATCATTGTAAGTTGCATTTCCATGCATTCTTACCTTCTCGTCGAGAGCTAAGTTACAGAGTAACTATGCACGATTTTAGAAAAAACCCAGTGGAGAGCTCTAGCTTGCTCGATCTGCAATTGATGCCAGACACTTATTCCCTCTGAAGTCGACAGCCAAGGGACACAATTATTTTTACAGACAATAGCATGTCAGACTGACATTTAATCCTCGCCTCTGAGTGCCTGGGTCCTATCCTATATCCTGACTCATTCTAGATTCGTCGACATGGCCGGGTGACGATGGCAACGGTCAGCCTCACAGCTCGAGCTGAGTTGATCTAAAGACTCAGAGTCTCAGAGTAAGTACAAGGTCGTTTTTAGAGTTTAACATGTAGGAAATGCAACGAAGTTTATAATCTCAATTGAACCATTGCCGCCGGGCTGCGAAGTGGTAAACTCCGTTTTATTATCAGTTCATTCAATGTAGTTTAGGGTGGTGGTATTCCAATACTTTGACACCTTTCAAAATACATCTTCTTAACTCGAAATCCAATTTGTGTCCTAGATTTTTATGTACATATACCATGTCGCAATTTTGGATGCTAGAATTGAGCCAACAATTTGTCAACATTTAAATACTACTGAGTATGATGATCAATGTAAACTCTTAAAACTGCCAGATCCCCACTTCTTCCCTTCATTTCAGAGTAGCTCCAACACATCCCACTTTCAGCTACACTACCTCAAGGCTCAAGGGAGTTTGCCTGTCGATTTCTTGCTCAGTTGTAAGTCCACAAATGTATGAATTGAACATGAACGTTACAAAAATGTGACTATGTCTGAGGTAGACATCAAGCAGTGCCGGCTACGTACCTTACATCAGCAGCAAATAATATGAATGTACGAGGAACTGAATGTATGAGTCGGAGCCGGCAGAGCTCTGTCTGCACATGGAGCTGTCTGCCTCTCTGTATTCCTTGCGCATACATGGATACTGCATACAGGCTTTTGAGGTCTACAAACCCAAAATCTCTCTGGCCCAATTGTGTTCCCTAGTTTTTGACCCAATTGCATCGTATTGTATCCTAATGCAATGCAGTGATAATTATAAAAGATTAGCATTATGACTTTTTCAATGTGCATAACAGAAAATCTGGACTCTCTCTAGTGCTACTAAGAAGTGCCAAAAAGGACCCTAGGATTACATTCATTTTTTCCGCTCAGGATCTTTTCTCTTATTGTTGCTCATCAGTGGTACACCCAAATGTCAGAGCATTGGTACACAAGTATTAGTATTTAAATGGAGAAGGGGTATGGCAATTACTGTTTTATTTCAAAAGAGATTGTACGATATGATTACGTACAAAGATAGAGTACTAGCCGGCTTAATTGCAGCAACACATTGGACCTCTTCAATTGGTTACATTGCCCTAAATCCACATGATATATTCTATAGTCTTAAATTGGGCTTATTTAACCTCTAAAAGTCCAAGTGTCCCCTCGAGGGACACTTGGTACTTTGGGCAAGCTCATGTGACCTCAATTTTTCACATGATTTTTTGAAACTTTTTTGGGAGATAGGATATCACATTAGCTTCACGTGCATATAAATTTCACCAAAATCCGACTTATATACCAAAAGTTATGAGCATTTGAAGAATCTGTTGCCCCTGCCTTTGACTCCCAAGGGGCAGCAGAGGTGGCAAGAGAGGCTATTGTTGTGCCTATTGGAAGGTCACATTAGGCTTTAGGAGCTTGTAGATGTTAGACATTTTTCCAATTTTTCCAATTTTTTTTTTCCTACTTCTGAAGTACAAGTGCATCTTTCAATCCAGCGTTCAAATTTTCTAGATCAAAAAATGTGTGATGGGAAAAATTATTTGAAAATGGCCTAGTGTATTGTCATTTCTTGGGACATAGTGGCAAATTTTAATTCTTTTGAATGTTGGGATTGTCTTGGATTGCCTTGAAAATTGGCATGCACATGCCTAACATGTTTTCCATAAGAAAAAAAATTTAATTGGAGGTCTATAGTGGAAAAGAATTCAGCAAATGGCGGACAAAAGCATCTGAAATTTTTGGGCATAGTGGAAAAAAATAAAAAAAACAGACTTTGAATGCAAATATCTTGCAATCTATACGGTCAAACCTCACAAAATTTTTACCACATATTCTCAAACAAGTTAACTACGAGATCCTATGGTTACATTTCCAAATCATCAAACTTTCAAACTTTTTTGATGAATGCTACAGAAATGGCAGTTTTGGGTGTTTTTTGTGGTAGAAAAGGCCTTGGGCTCTTAGGGGTTAAGAATATGTTCTTACGTGGAATTGGATAGCTGGACCACATGATATGGTCTTACATAAAATAGGAAATTCAAACATATTCCTTGTTAGTCCCAATATTTACACAAGGATCTCTTTTTGTCAAAGATTCCATCTTTTGAATAGCTCAATAGGGCTCCAGAAATAGCTTGGCTTGTCAAACCTTAGTGGCCTTTTGCAGAGTCTAAATTTTCTCTAATGTCATATACTAGTGCGATTCAGATATTTGGAAGAACCTATATGAAAGCATTTGGATATGTGAGATCTCATTCAAATTCTCTATAAATGTTGGAATGGTCATTGGTCAATATAAATGAATGACGTAAACCTATTGCAGAACTCTTCTTAGGCCATTTGGCATTGTTGAGGATCTTGGGTTCTTGGATTCTAGTAGCAAAAATGAAAAGCAAAGGACATGAATTATTGTGTTCACCTAGGCTCAATTAATGTTTGATCATGCATTGGGGAGATGATATTTAAATATTCATTTAGGAAGGGTAGTTCTTTCACTTAAGAGTCTAGCAAGTGTTGTTCAAACTTTATTTGTCTAATCATTTTAGTATTTGCAAATTTGAAATCTTAGAATAAATGGATTAGCACAAACATTCAAGGCATCATTGATTTAACAATCAACTAATTGTAACCAATCTTAGAATATAGCTTGTAGAGAGGCACCAACATAAATTCCTTGACTTAAGCATGTATATGAAAAATTATCTATATTTAGATTTTTAATTTCAATTCTAAAAACTACTTGGGCTGTGAAAATTGGAATTACATGAGTTTAAATAGTATGTTAGGAACCAATGGATTTTAAGGCAATTGACAACATACTGTTTGGAGGTGTTAGAAAGACAAGGATGAAGCTAGAGAGGTTGAAAGTACTCTAGTAAGAAGGCACTCAAGTGGTCAAGGGAGGCTAGGTCGAGGTTGTCATCACTAGCATTGGGACTTATGAGTATTGAATGACTTCTAAGTGAAGATTGTCCACTCTTTGTAGCTTAACAACCTTCTTTTTTCAAAGGAGTTTAGAAGGGAGGGCTTTCAAATTAAGTCCATAAGAAGACCAATCTAATTAGGTGGATGAGGTATGAAGGTCAAACGTTCTTGCGCATGTTTGACATTGTCGTGATTGTTTTTTTTGTCCCAGTCCAATGCCCTTGTATAAATGGTAGTGTTAATTAAGTGGTGACCTTGGCTTTACCTGAGGAGGTTGGTTTTAGAGATTATGGACAGCGGGCATTATCAATGTGGAATTGTGCTCCTCTTAGTCAGTTGTAGGCATGATAGTGTTTGATCCTCCAACATATTTGTGATTTTTGTACTCAAAATGAAAGATCTAATTTTGAGTCTGTGCAATTAGAATTTGGATGTCAACTTTGCCAAATTAGAAGAATTTGAGGCCCTCAAGGGGAGTTTTTAGTTACAAATTTCTTAATCATCCAACATCCTCTAGTGGCACACTTGTAAGTTTGTTCCTCCGCAACTCACTAGAACTCCATTTTTTAACATTTTTCAACATTTTTCACTCTAAAAGGTCGTTGAGAGCTTAAAGGTCTTGTTTTGCTCAACTTCCAAAAATTTAAAGCTATTTCTAGATTTGCAGTCACCATTGAATTTGGATTAAGTGAACTTGATAATTCAAGACTTTTGTATGCTTAATTATTAATTGAGTGCTCAAACATTGATTTTTTCTACTTTTCTTTTAATAACATGGATGTTTGGTAGGCTTTTAAAGTCTTCTTAAAGAGATCCACATCAATTGTCTCCCAAAAATCATCTTCAAGATTGTAGACTTCACGTTCAATTGAGTCTTTTGGTCTATCATACATAGTTTCTTGAATCTCAATAAATTACACAAAGTTACATACAATTAGGTTCACCAATTTAATACATAATCTTAACCTCTTAAGATAATGAATGAAGATAATGAATGAAGATAGTGAATGAAGATTCAGGGGCTCAATGCCATGATTCAATATTGATTTGCAAAATGTTGTACCTTGTGCATTTGCTAACATATTGAGTTGTTTGTAAATGTAGTTTATTCAAAGGTTGACTTTTCAAGTTACTTGGATTCAATAATTTTTTGTGATGCCACCCCTACAACTTTTATGGTAATGATGATTGAAAATCAATGTTGTTCTTATATACTAATGTCATATAATTGATGGCTTAGAGCCTATGCTGCTTTTGCTTTAAAGAAGCACTCTGATTATATCTCGAGAGAGTTTTGTCATTACAATGATTGATCACTCTTGTTATGATGTCTTTTAGAACTTGAGCAATTCACATGCATGTAATTGCAATATCTTAACTGCTCTTGTAATGAAATCCTCTTCTATTTCTACATCGACTACAAGAGAAAGGGGTGTTCTAAGTAAGTCCTATAAGTAATGACCTTTTAAGAGATTTTTAGTAAAATTTTACTAAAATTACATGTGCTTCTAGTAAAGTTTTATTGAAAATCTCCTAAAAGGTCATTACTTTTTAAACTATACTAATAGAACTCTATTTAAAATACCCTTTTATCTTGTAGTGATCATTCCACCATCATTCCTTTAATCCACCTTCTAATTGTACTAGATTACCTACAGGGATCCTTTTTTATACCAAACAATTGATACAACATTATAAATCGGTGATAGAAAATGGCCAACTTTCCTAAACTCTTCTAGCATGTGTGCTAGTAAAGTAGAGAATGTTTCTCTAACATCCTTATTGAAAGCTGAAACTAGAGGACAAAAATACTTTGTTGAAATGTTTCATTGATGGCTTATTCATTTTTGACAACCACTCATCATATTTGCAACTCATCAATAAACTCCACATATTATTAATTGACAATAATATTCCTACCAATAAAAGCAATGGAATTCAAACATCAAGTATTATGAGATATCAAGGAGTTTAATATTGAAGTATCATCATCATTACAAAAAATATGAGGCCTCAACAAGACTCTGAGTGCGTGATTTTCGGCACCTGCGGGGTGTAATTAAGGAGAAAAAAAAAATTTTAATTCAAAAAATGATATGGCACTAACATGACACTAACAGCACTGACGTAGTCAAAATGCAACCATGTCACATTTCAAATTTTCAAATTTTTTTTTTTCATAATATCACCACGGGAGGGCCAGGCTTGGTGGCCTTCTTGAGGCCTCATATTTTTTGTAATGAGTATGGTTTACCTTTAAAATGCTTCATCATTTTCATCTTTTTCCAAAGAGAAGTAAAAAAACAAATAGTTTGTGTAACTTTGAACCTCCTCTAATTAAGTATTTTATAATATAGAACAAAAAATAAATTTAACAGCCAAAACTTGAGATGCACAACCATATTGCATATATGGATGAGAGTAATATTTGTTGCATATTCATATTGGAAATGAATGCAATCTGCTTTGCATTTTCAAACCACAAGCTATTCTCTACTCATCAAAACAATTTCTTGCTTATATGTCTACTTTATTATATGAATTTCTACTATAGCTCAAAACGCTTTGCACTCTTGTTGGGTCATATTTCGAAAACCACCTGCTAGTTTCTCATCACTTGTTGGTGATAAAATGCATCCCAATGGAGATGAAGTTTTTTCACTTGAACAATGTGTAGCAGACAAGCAATTACTCTAATTCATTGGGAAAAAAAGGATTTATATCAATAAACTTTCAATGCTAGCAAGGAAAATTAGAATACAACATTAGAAAAAAAAGCAGTCCTTTAGAAGGCTGCTCCAGATTGACAGGCCAAGCTATTTCAAGCTTGGCTAGTCAATCTCAAAATGGCCCCTAGTGAGCAATCAGCTTTTGTACTTTTTTATTTTTTATTTATTTTTAAATCATTATTTTATTTTATTTTTCATTTTTATTTTTTTGAATTTTTTACTCGCAAAATTGACTTCCTGCGCCACTGTCACTGCAGAATCTGCTGCGCAAAAATAGGGAAAAAATGTAGTTTTCAGTCTTTGTTAAACCAAATTTCAAGGTCCTTTGGAGGGCTGATTTTTTCTCTAATGAGAGTCAAGGCTAATTTTACTTTTTAGGATTCTAGTGACACATTCAACTATGTTACCAATAGAACCAAAGTTTGATAATATCATATCAAATTTTGGATCTTCTAATGAGTCAATTCTACATAGACTTGGGGTAGAAACTCTATTACTATGATGAATTATAGATCACTTTGGAAATTCTTACTTGGCGCATTTTGCACATACGTACAAAGAGAGCGTAGAAGAACGACCTCAACATCAATAGACGGAGCAAGTGAATTACTAAAATGTAAGAATTTGAAGGTCTACCTTCTACAATTTGTTGAGCTATTGCCTCTTATCTTGCAACATCACTATTTCTACCTTGTCCACCTACCGTCAAAGTGTCAATCGTTGAGAAGCACACACACAACTCTAGTCTTTTCATAGAAGGAACTCTCATCTTCTTGACTCTTTTTATATTGACTTTTAGATCTCTCAACTCAATCACTCATGATTACTCACAATTTGTAAACTGCTGACACATACAATGTCCATTACAAACTCTGGTTGTAAGGTCAAGTACTCTACTTTTACTCACTTCATCTAAAATTTGAATTGGTACAACAATAATGTGTATTAATTAGAATAATCTTGTAATTTGTTAATATTACAATCTTGAACAATCAAATAAGTCAAATGGCTCAACTCTCTTGCATTGAGATTATATTCAGTTTTTTGTTTTGTTTTGTTTTTTGTTTTTTGCAAAACAAGCCAAATCATCAAAAATCATTGCAGGTCAGTACCAACCTCGCCACTTGCAACTCAAAAGGTCCAAACTGGTGATTATTTATTGATAATTTGGCCTATTCTATACTTGTCTAGTTTGTTGTCATCAACCAACCTTTGTCTCTTGCTAAAAGCACTTTTAATTCTTAGTAGCAAGTCAACATGATTGTGCTTATAGCAGAGGTTATATGCTATACAATTAAGCTACATACTCAAATTGTTCAAGCATTTCATTTTTTAGAAAATTTTCTCTCAACACAACTTACGGTCTTTGTTATAACGAACTCTATGTATTGAATCAATCGGCTTTATTTGGTCTCTTCTTTAATAAGAGGATCTACAACAAATCCATCTTGCTAAACAAGCCAAAGGACACTGGAGCAAGACCGCTAGTTTGCAAGAATTGTGAATCAGAATGGCCTTTGGATTCTATCTCGGTTGCACTGGAAATATGCTAGATTGCTTTGGAAATTCCATTGGTGCTTGCAAACATGTACCGAATAAGGAACAACGTCAAGGTCATATAATCAATAGACACACTATAAGAAAGCCACGTTTTAGATGACATTAGCATAACCTAAGCAGATGCATTTTTGTGGATGCTAAATAAAACAACTTGTATTTTTATGTCAATAATACCATCCAAAGTAATATCTGGATGTTACATTGAACATTATTATTGAGATAAAAATACAAGTTGTTTTATTTTGCGTCCACAAAAATGCGTCTGCTTAGGTTATGCTAATGTCACCTAAAACGCGGGTTTCTTATAGTGACAATCAATAGACAATCAATAGAAAATATATGCAAGTTTGAGTAGAGTAGATGTAATATGCTATGTCAAAGATTGATTGTCATTATTCCATCACACACAATTGAACATAAATAGAAAGTGCAGAGAGGAATAGGAGCCGAATGGTCAATATCACTACTAGAAAGCTTATTTTTTTTGTTGATATGGTCGCATTGAATTGGGTCACTTTTATGTTGATTTGGACAATAATCTATTCAAATCAACAAATTATTGTTCAAATCAATAGAAAAGTGACTTAAATCAATGTGACCTTATCAACAAAAAAATTGAATTTTCTAATAGTGATATTGACCTACACATTTTTGCAAATGAAAATGTGAGCTACAATAAAGACTGAACAATTGGAAGAAAATTATTAACACAATTCAATGGGCTCCATTTGATTACAAATGACAATCTTTCATAAGGAGAGGCATGTGATTTCTATAATATGGAATTTGCTTGAGTATATTTATTTAAACCTTGAGCTAATTGAGCCCAATCATTGAACCACTGAAATGATGTCTTATAAGGACACTCTATTTTCACATTAAGGTAACCACATTCTAGATACAAGTTTGGACAAGCCTATTGTAGGCACAAAACTTCATATGATGTACATGTATTGTGGGATATGTACTTTATAAAAAGAAATGTGCCTACAATGGGCTTATCCAAAGTTGTGTCCATAATGAGGTAAGTTACTTTACCCAGTCTATGACAATACAAGGATATTCCGTGGGATATTCATAATCTCATTTGATACACAATGGCATCATTTTTAGAAATATTTTGCAACGTCACCAAGCTTAGTTAGTTGGAGATGCTGTGCTATTGCAACAAAAAAAAGGTATTAAATTGATCAATCTAAATATGTGACGTAACCAAAAGAACCTCAATGGATATACTTTGTATGAGTCACATTATTTTTTATTATTTGTAAATCATAATTAATAGTAATATTAACTTTTGTTCTAAGTGTGAACTCATCCTTCTTTACATTAAATGACAATTCAAAATCCTTTATACCGATTTTGTATATAAATACTTTCAAAACTTTCTTTTATTAACCTTTTTCTTGTTGTGTATTTTTGTCTATAATTCATTACATTTTTAGCCCTTTATATTCAATTCCTTCATTTGAGATGCATTCATTTGAAGTCAAGTTTGATCCTCTTCTTTTATACTACAATGAGTTTATATTTTTCATATTTTTATATATTTGCAGATTTCAAACATACTACTGTAAATAAATAATTAAAAAAACTATAATATCAATAAATTAAAATCCACGTATTCATCAATTTATACATTTAGGCAAAAAATTACAAACCTATAAATTAGTACATTTAGGTTTCAAAATTTACAATTAACTCATATTTATAGGTTTTAAAATTGAAATTTTTCAAGCTTTCAATACTTCAAAATTCCAAAATCTTCAATTGTTTGTTAGTAGTATTGCAAAGAAAAGCAGAGACTTAGATTTTCTAAAATCCATTATTTGTAGTATTTTACTAAGTTTTTGTATTTCAATATAATTATGAAATTCAAAAGATTAGTTAGTGCATCTTCCTTTGGTTCATTTGGCACAAATTCAGTATTAAATGATAGTTTAAAATGGCCTTGATTTGGAAGCAAATCCATAATAAGTCTTCCAATTGCTTTCTTGTCTACACTAGAATCTACTTTTCTCCACATATTTTGACTAAAGGTAGATGGAAATGCAATTGCGAGAAACCTCATAATAAATTAAGGTCTCAATTAAGCACACATCTTCACTTGGTTTTGTGGAGAGAAAAACCCACATCTTTATAATGACATTGTTTGATAGCAACCAAGAAACCAAGCTCAAGTGGAGCTTTTGTGATGACTCATTGAATTCATAAGTATTTCTATAGTCACTATTTAGTTAATAGACTTGAGATTAGGTTATAATATGGTATGATTTGTGTAAAAAGTTCCTTGAATTGTTAATTCCCAATGAATAGCAAATTAAAAAATAAATCACCCTTTATAGTTTTTCAAATGATGGAATAATATCTTAATTTTATCTAAAATGAAAAATCCAATACATCTTACGATTTGTTCCAAAGTAAACTCTAAATGTACATCTCAAACCAAGTCCTTTGAAAATTCATAGTTTATTCATACAAATGTCCCAAAAATTCATGCTAAGATAATATGTCATCTCTTTTCAATTGCCAATAAGATCACATAAAAATTGGGATAATTTTTTATAGGCATTTTTACCAAATATATTTATCATTTTAGAAAAATAAGCGGTATAATCTGCAAAACTAAAAATATTTCACAAGAGTTTTCATTCCCATTTTTTTTTGAAAAAATTATTTGCCAAAACTATTATTCCCAAAATATTTTCATGATTAAGGTATATGACTTATTTCCAACTAGGGCCCTATCTGTACAAGATAGGGTGATCTATTTTCATGAATGAGGGGAATATGATGTGGTTTAGCAACTTCATTATTATTTGAAGAAGAACGCATCTACACCTAATGGAGTTGTTAAGACCAGTTTTGAGTTTGCTCTTCTTGAAATTTGGTGCACTTATACACCAAGAACAAGTGGAATTACAATCTAGCTACACTTCTTTAATATCTACTAATTCCAAACTTGATGAAAATTAGCAAGAAATAGTGCAATCTTTTGTATTTCTATTCCCTGACTAGAGAAAATTATCCCCACCACCATCGATCAACCGGACATATACTAAAATGCTTAACGTTGTTGGTTACAAGTTGTACAACTTATTTATACTTGACATTTGATCCCTTGTTCAGGAAGAACCAACTGATAGTTCAAAGCTAGATGATGGAAGTAGAAAAAGATCTAGTTGCAATTTGAAACATCAGCAAAAAATTAGTATAAAAATCAATGAAATTTCTATTTTGAGTATAAAATAAAGAAAATAATCGGATTTCGTGCTTGAAAACATGGTTCAATTAGGGAATTGAAGGAAAATAGCCAGTAAAATTCAAAAAACTTCCCAAACGCTACTTTGTTCTCATTGAAATAGTTTTTAACTTGAGTGTTCTTGCCACATGTTTTCACATTCATTTGATGATAGCTTGTCATACTCTTATATTGGAGTTGTGGAAACCTACCAATTTCCATGGCCAATCACAACTTTTCCTAGTAACAACACCTTCAAAGAGCACACCCACAAAAGACAACCTCCCATCAAAGAGTGCAAGGCAACTTCTTTTTTTTAGGCAATTAAATGCCCAATTTCCTCAAAAGAAATGGGTAGCTTCAAGCCTATAGAAAAAGAAGAGGGTAAATGTGTTAAAAAATGCCAAACTATAATAATGGCCCTACACACTGTTGCCACAATGTTTCCAAAACCTCATTTCATCCTTCATGCAAAGCCAACAAATACAAAAATTGCATATAAAAATTACTATACATATTAAAAATTGGCCTCCTTCAATTCAAATCCCAAAAGTGAAGGAGCCAAGAACCCCAGAACCTTCTTGAAATAAAGGCCACATAACCATTTGTCCAAAATAAAAAAATTAAACTAAGGTAGACCCATCCATAACCGACCAATGATATATACCCAACCTATAGGTGCATTTATTTTTGACCAAGCTTAGAATGTCTTTTTTTCTCTTTTTCAAGGTTGGAACTAATAAGTTCATGACACATGTCCCAAGTTGTGAGAAAAAATATAGGAAACAGTGAGTAGGAAAAAAGTTCTTGCACAATCGGAATTGGAAGAGTTTGCACATTGGCCATGGGTTCGGAGCACTTTTTCCTCCCAAATTTCATGGTAATTTCAATTCAAGAGAAAAAAATTCCAAATTTTTTGCAAGCCGTATCATTTCTATCGATGCACCTCTGAAAATATTTGCTTTGCCTTGCACTGCTCCTAATCATGTCAAAATTGCTCATTTGGTCAATTATGAGTGGCT
This sequence comes from Neckera pumila, assembly GCA_963969595.1. Lineage (NCBI taxonomy): Eukaryota > Viridiplantae > Streptophyta > Bryopsida > Hypnales > Neckeraceae > Neckera > Neckera pumila. The sequence goes on along the minus strand of OZ018408.1, from coordinate 37,044,785 downwards.
TGACCTTAGTGCTCTACCCCGCCCCGCCCTTCCTCATCCAAATCAGAGCAAGACACTCTTGTTGTAAGCTTACCATCACTTACAACTAAGGTAGAAGCCCTAGTTGTCAACCACGCCCAGTATCCAACTTGTAGAGTGCGCTATTTCCAACTTTAGGTTGCATTAGATGAGATTCAGGGGTCTTGGGGCCGTTTCAGGCCCGTTCACTAATATGGCCTGATTCAGTCAACGCCGGTGCGGGCGTGTCAAAAAAAAAATTTAGAATTTTTTTTTTACCAAAATATCATTTTAAGCAAAAAAAAATTTTTTTTTTTTTTCAAAAGATGACGTGGCGGTCGCTATGCCATGTCAGCCAACTGCTGCAGTTGCTTTCCTGCAATCTAGGAACGCAACAGAAAGCAGGGGAACTCGAAGCCCTCCAAAAACCCCAAATCTCATCTAATGGAAATTAGGCTTGGAGGGTTTTTTTTGTCCTTTCCAAGGTTGGGACTAATATGGTTATGACACATGTCCCAAAGTAGTGAGCACTTTTGAACAATCGAAATTGGAAGACTCTAGACATTGCCTACTACACTAAAAAATATATTTAGTGTTGGATGCATTTAGTGTAATTACCAGCCTACCCCACCCAATCATTTTCCTTGTCTTCAATCTTTTCCTTTGCAAATTCATTTTCTTAATATGTTCTAACACTAAATGTAAACATTTTCGGGTTTCAGATTTATCATAGAGTATATTTAGTATTAGAAATTACATTTTATGTTACTTACTTTAGTAGGCTTAATGATGTTTAGTGTCATGGTTCGTAAATAGTGTTGCTAACACTAAATATAGTTTTTAGTGTAGTGAAATGCATTTTTTGGCTCCCAAAATTCACTGTAATTTCCATTTTGGGAATTAAATTCTGAAAATTTAGCGATCTCCATATTTCCTATCTTCCTACATGGGAAAAATTTCCACAACCTCATACTGCGCACAATCTGCTCCAAAACTCCTTAAATGATCGACTACTGGTGCTTCTACCTTAGCCAGAGCTGCAGTGCAGATTGAAGCTGACAATCAACGGAAATCAACGGAACTTTGGGTCCGTCTGTGAATCACACGCATTGTACTGTTTCCCTTATCAATGGAGATTGTCCATGTGTTTCAAAAAAAATAAAAAATAAAAAAAATAAAAAATAAAATCACACGCATTGAATGTGTGAAGGCCCATCAGGACGTACACAGACACAGAGTTTAAATAATAACAACACCTGGCCAGTGCCCAACCAACTCGGACGCGTAACAGTGGAAAACCGACCGAGTCTGCTTCCAGGAAAACAGCCAAAAAAGGAAAAAAAAAAGAAAAAAAAAAGACCAGGAAAGATTTGGTCCGGAATTTTAACACCTAAAGGATCAAGGGGTAGTCCAGATTTCCAAAACTGTGAAAAGTGTATTATAAAATGCAATTTAGGAGAATAGTTTCAATGATGACTCTCGTACCGAATAGTTGTAAAATATGATCCGTAGATCATGTACATACGGTTAGATCAACTACATCAAGAAGCCGGGCCATTCCCCTAGAGTCAAATTGCAAAAAATTTAGACTTTTGTCCAATCACAACTGAAGATTTCGAACGTCTTATACAACAATTGGTCCCAGACTCTAAATGTAAAGTGTCCCTATATAATGAAATTAGGTTGCCTAAATATTTAGGTTACTTTACCCAAAGCTACTTTATAAGTCAACAATGTCAACAAATATGTTTACAGATACTTTCATTTGCATACAAGGAGGTTTATAAGTTCCAATTACAACAATATCTAATTCACTTGTAGAGTAACAATGAATATTTATACAGTATCAAATGTAGAGTAATTTGTGTAGGGCAACGGAATTTCACAATTTAGTGTAGTACACAAACCAATATTTTTCAATGATATTTGAAGTCAAAAATTAAAAATTCCTTGTAAAATTGATTGTAGATTGAATAGTGTGATTTTTACAAGACTTTTATCTTCCGAGGTTCAAAATGTTAAATTCTAATCATAGTGATTTTTGAAGATTTTTTTTATTCAAGACACTTCGGAAGGGTCATTTTCTGAACAAAAAGTTATTTTTTGAAGTTAGACCTACTAATATCCTTTGAATTATAGAATATTTCAATGCAAAGCAAAATCTTCATAATCTACATGAGTTTTAAAGAACTAATGCAATCTTCAAAAGAATTGATGCATGAAAAAATACATTTTCGCATACATGTGATATATTTGTGTTCATTCATTGTCAAAATTTGAATGCCTAGCTGGTCCTTTGGAGGTTAAGAGTTACAAATTCTTTAAACAATTTATTAATTATGATATGAGAATAATGCTTTGGATTGAATTTTACATTAAAAAGGGAAGTACTTGAAGGAAGTTCATTCAAGGATACGTTTTGAGAGGTTTAAGGATAGTGACTTGTAAACTACAAGTCAAATAAGGTAGGCAGCTTTGAAATCGCATAGGCATTAAGAACCGCCCCTATAAATGGTTGTGAAATGGATATGAGGTGGTTCTAAAAGTAAATGCTATAGTCATTGAAAGAATCAATGAAAAAAGTATTATTAATTGCAAGAGCCAATCATTCTCTTGGCTTTTACCATCTTTCTTTAGAATTGCAAGTGAACGGTTCATGGAAGACCTAGGGTCATAAATAAGGACCTATGACACATCTCATTTGAAAATTCATAACTAATTCAAAAATGCTTCAAAAAATATGAAATGACTTTTCTTAGATTCCTCATCTATTTCTCTTTCTTTGAAAAATGAGCTAAATATATTTCCACCCAAAGAACCACATGAAAAAGACAGATCAACCCTTAAATGGTCGGTTTCAGAGCCTCCTACCTTATTGCTAAATGCAAACGATTTGTTATATTTCTCATAGAAATACAAATCTCAATGGAGAAAAATGTTTTTGTTATTTACAGCTTGCAACAATATGTTGTGGTGTGATGAAAATTTTCTCACTCTAAAAGGGTCTACTAAACCAAGGATACACATTTTTGTAAAATTATCTATGCCCTTTCAACTTCAAAAATTCATTACTAATTCTTTAAAACACACAAAAAGATCTATCAAAGTAAATTACATACAATTTTTGTTTGACTAATAAACTTTTTTGAAGGTGTGCACCCCTTTGGAAATTTTGATCTAAGTTTAGAAGGGCATTTTTTCATTAACTCATTGTTGTTGGCTATTGTTACCATTTTTCACATGCAAATGTTGTATACATGCATGAGGGTCGAATACAATGTCCTAACATTAACAAACAAACAAGTCAAAAATTATCTAAAGCAAATAAGTTAAGGTTAAATAATTTAGAGTTGTCAAAGTTAACCCTTAATAGTAAGCAAATGCACATGTTTGAAAAAATCTCACAAGGATTCATTCATTCTTTTTTAGGAAAATATTGCCATTAATTTTATTTTTATTAGGACCAACTAAAAGCCTACATTTTTTTTATAAAGAAAATTCAACTATTTTATCAAGAATTATTTTAAATTGTATAAAAACATATTTAGCAACCAAAATAAAAAAGATAAAAACTTAGTTAATAATAAGCTCAACTAAATTTTTAGAGCTACTTCAACAAAACACATAAAACACTTATCCAATGGGAAATTTTTTTCCTAGTGTTTTGACTATATTTTGAATACTGACAATTTGCATTATTCCTTCAAAATCACCAAGCACAAGTTGCTTAAAGTGGGAGATGGTTAGGAAACAAGTTGGGAAAGAGATTATTAAAATGAAAATTATAGGGTCCAATTAGGCAAGCTTGTAGTAATTGTATATATAAGTACTAATGCAAATACAAATATATACACATACATGGATGCAGATGCACAAGGATATATATACTTAGATGAATATATACATATAAACATTTAGGATATTTACACAGACACAATTGTTGCTATAAATGTAAACTACCCCATATCTTTTAATAATAATTTGAGTTGGTACCAATATTGGAATAACTTAGGAATTAAAAAAATTAATTAGACAAGGATATTTGGCTACAAAAAAATGTTTATTGAGACTTTGGCACATTGATTGACTATCTACTTAAACAAATTACTAAAATTTGAAACATGTCTCCTAAGTTTTTTAATTGCGTTGTCCCTCTTTAGTAGGTCCTTGATTGGTGTTCCTTTTTTTATTTGTTTTTTTAATCTTTTTAATATACTTTTTTATTTTTGAAATTTGAAATTTGTTCCCTCAAAAATAATGAAAAAATAAGTTACCGTCATGAGCCTAATGTACACAATCAAAACATAAAAGTCTATGAGAGTGGTGCATTTGAAGACAATACTTTAAAAATTCATAACTTATTCTTACGGCGCCCAAACAATGTATGCTAACGTGTATTGAAATTAGTTGCTAATACGATCCATTCAAAATAACCCATTGCTTAATAAAAATACATATACTCAATTGTAATTAGCAGATGCGCATATTTTAAGAGTATCTCCTGCAACCCTCCAAATAGACCCTCTCCTTTATTTTTTGGATGATAAACAATCAATTCTAGTGTATGATAACCTCTATCTTCACTTTCTCCTTCACATAAGGCCATATTTGAAGGAGTCACTAACCCCTCTACACGTTGTACACTTTTTTGAGATTCGCAGTTCGTCATAATAAATGATAGCTTATTTATTGCTTTTGCAAGTTCTATGACTTGTGATTGGTTGAAAGTATATTTTAGGGAGTTACATTGTTGGAGATACAAGTGGCCATCCTCTATTGTTGGAGTACATTAGATGGATTTCAATTGAAGGAGCATGGCCAAGTTTTTTTTTTTTTTTTTTCAAACAAATGGTTATGTGGCCTTTCTTTCAAGAAGGTTTTGAGTTTTGAGGCTCCTTCATTCTAGGTGTTTGAATTGAAGGAGGTCAATTTAGAGTATGCAATTTTAAATATGTAATTTTTGTATATGTTGGCTCTGCACGATGGATGAAATGAGGTTTTGGAAGCATTGTGTGACAAGAGTGTGCACGACCATCATAACAATCTGGCGTTTTTTAACACATTTATCCCCTTTTTTCTATAGGCTTGAAGTTTGCACATTTTTTTTTGAAGAAATTGGACATTTAATTGCCTAAAAAAAACATTTGAGCCTGGTTAACTTATTTGGAGGGTTGCAAGAGATGATCTAAGACCATCTGCAATGCAACATCGGCAAAAAGGCCCTACAATGGCAAATCGTGGGCTATTCTGCAAGGCCTTCATAGTACCGATTCTTTATTTGAAAAATTTGACCCAATACAAAGCCGGCAATTCAAACATCAAATAGACTTTTGGGTTTTATAAAAAGAAAGGAAGAAAAAAATGTACATAAAAAAAAGGACTTTTCATGAAAACCAGGAAGGTTGAATTGATTAGCACACATTCCAATAAACTTTTATTAGCATCCATTGGATACAACTTCTTTTCTCCATGATGACTACCACAAATCAACTTGCCAAGACCTTTCCCGGGGTAGACAAAATGACAAAATATGTCAATCCCAGGGGGTCGCATACCGAGGTCGTGAAAGTGGAGGTCTCCATACCGGTTGCATTGGAGCACAATTTCAAATAAAAATTATTGTCCGCCCTGCACACTGCCGATACTGTGCGTGGTGCCGGTTGCACTGCAGATGGTCTACACTTAAGCTTGAGTTGATTGGGATTTGGGAGTCGGACTGAAATTCAATGAACTGGGCGAGTGGGCGTTGAGTTGATGGTAAGTTGATGTGACTGAGTTGGTGACAGTTATTGAATGGCGTTCCCTGGGAGTTTGATGGCCTACCCAGGTCTCCATTAATGCAGCCATACATTAATTACTCATGCTTTACTTACGTCTGCCGGCCCTCCAGTGCTCCACTTCTCATGAGGGCCCTGCAACCTTGCAACGCCTTTGCAAACCAGGAGCTTTGTAGCGGCGAACTGTTAGAGCTTGGACGGCAAAGCTGCTGCAAATTTGGCCCTTTTTTCATGATTGCTTTGTCAAATCCAACGCCCAAGGTGGGATTTTTGCAGCCTAGGAGCTTGGCAGTGGCAGCTGTGGTCTTGTGAGGTAGCTCTAAAACTGCCATAGCTTGGACTGAAAATTTGTTGCAAATTTGGTCCTCTTGTAAGTGATTGCTGAGTCAATTCCAATGTCCAAGTTGGAGGTTTGTAGTAGCAGCTGCTGTCTTCAGAGGTAGCTTGGAAATTGCTGTAGGATTGTATTTTTTGGGCCCTTTTGTGATGTTTAAACTTCCAGGTGGGGGTTTGGGTTACATAATTTAGCTCCTGTGAGTTTGTTTTAATGAGGTTCTGAGAGGAAGATGAAGTACAGCTCTGTGTCTCTCACTGTGCATGAATGTGCTCGCTTTTGGAGACATTTGAAGCTCAGTAGTGTCGAAGAGCTTCAATCTTATGTTTTTGTTTCTACTTAGCTATGGAAACATTCGTTAAAGAAATTTTCAGTTGAAATGCCGAAGTATGCACAATTGCACTTCGCTGACTTCGTTGATTCATGCATCAGCTTCATATCGACTGAGAGAGCACCTGGAGTGGAAATTTGATGGAATCTGATTCATTGCAAGCTGCTCTATTGTAAGCAATTGACTGTCACAAGGTATGTTTTAGTCTACTCAAGCGGCCTTACAAGTGGAAGCGAGGTTTTGGAGCATCAAATTATACTGTCAAAGCTTGGTTTAAAAGGAAAGGCCCATATAGACATTCAATCAATGAAAGTTATAAGTATCGGTTACCGATACTGAATTAATGCTAACAGCGCTGAGAAAATATGAAGCTCATTTTGTGCTTTAAAAAATAAATGGTCTTCAAGACCGAGTGTCTAGTCAGGTAGTATATGATTGTAATCCTTGGCTTTTGTGAATCCTTCAAAAGATTGAGTCTCAAATTGGCCAGCAACAGTCACATTATGCGGGAGTTTTATCATTATATCTGGCGGCGGATGGGTTATAGGCACATTTTAGTAGCTGCCCTTCTAATTCTTTTAATAGCCAGATATTTGTTACATCTCTAAGCTTTTTTTCTCCCCTCTATTCTAGATATAGCAGCAGGACTTTAAAAAGTCGTTGAAAGATATGGGGAAGCAACTCAACACTTGGATAGTGTTTCTGGTATTCTTCGCTTCAGATCGTGCAAGTGCTGCGCAGAGTCCCAAAGCTGGCACAGAAGAGTTCAGCTTCTTAGGTTTGACAACACTACATCCTTGCTTTTGTTCTGTTATGATATTTCTTCAAGAATCATACTCTGGTTGATGCAATTAAGCCTCAAATTTGCAAATACTCCCTCCATCCTAAAATAGTTGTCCTAATTGGACCTCATGTTTTAATATTTTTATAGGTTGTTTTCAGTAGGTCATATGGAGGCTTTTACCTGTTCAATTCTATTTAGGTTGCAAATACACACATGCAATGTTCTTCATTGATTTTGGTGATATAAAATTTGGACTCTTCTGAATTTATGCTTCTCTCAATATAATCAACGAAATTGTTATCAAATGGTTCCAACAACACTGTCGACACTAATTGCGGGATGGAGGAGGATCAACTTGGAATTCCTTATGTACTAAACATTCTGCACAATAAGTGGCTAGAGATAGAATATTCTGTTGTTGTCACTCGAAATGGCTGGAGGTAGAATATTATGCAATTGTTCAACTTTAAAACCCTAAATGTTTAGGATATAGTGGTGTGCGGTGAGCTGGATATCTGATCTAAACCCTAAACCTTTGTTTGATTCCATTTTGATTCCATGACAGGTTTTGGGTCCAATGATTCATGCGCAAAAGCAGATTGCATGCAAGGCACTTGTGTTCCCAATGACAACCTCTTACTCAGTGTCTTGTTTCCTTACACTTGCAAGTGCAATTCCGGATGGTCGACTCTTGCAAAAGTCATTCCTTTCCTGGAAATACCCTCACTCCCGTGCAATGTTCCAAATTGTAAGTGAAAAAGATATTTGTTAGATGGGTTATGTTACACTTTGGAAATCAAAATATTTTCTACAACATTCAGTACAATATCTTCATTAGTGCAAACATGGAGATTATTGATTTGGCTGTTACTGTACTTGTGTCAGGCAGTTTGAATCTCAACTGCGCTGGGAAATCCCCAGCTCCAGCTCCAGGCCCTCGTACACCCATACCGTCTGCAAATTCCAGCTGTAAGCTTCAATACAGTATCTCTTCATTTGTTTTTTTTGTATTTTTTTCATTTGGGTTGTGAAATTAACCAACACTCTTTAATGTGACGTATTTGTTATCCAAAATGCATGTGATTATATGAAGCTTTTTAACACTTTGACAATCAATAGTGTAGCATGCAACCGTGATATTTGAGATTGCAGTAGTGAGAAAAGTGATTCAAATCTTTTTCATATTTGTCCAACTCCTATTATTAATACGGAGTAATTTTGTATGTAACTTCTTGTGGTGACATATCAAAGTGTGAAAGTGAGTACAAAGTGAGGTTAAATTTAGGTCAGTCTGTTCCCAAGGATTTGGTGACAGAACAGAGGATGTGATATTAGAGAAGGTGACATTAAGGAGGGTTTAACCTGTGTCTCCAGCATGCTTGGTGCCTGGGATTTGCGGACATGGAGACTGTGTAATCACAAGCATGAAGAACAGTCTTGTGCCCACATTCAAGTGCGTTTGTGACCCTGGTTATGCAAATGTGCTCAACATGACTTCTGGCTTCTGCGTTAACCAGTGTAAGCCATCAAACCTTCTCTAAATCTCCTCTCTTTGTTGAAAACCCCATCAACAGATTATCAGAGTAATTAGAACAACAACAATTACAGTCCTCGGGCTGATGTGAATGAATAGTTTGTTGGAATAGATGGGATTTACTAACCAAGCCACATGGACCTAGATAGAGAGTCTTATCTTTGGTGACTTCTGAAGATATCAACGATAACTAATTAAAGCAGGGACTTTATTAAATCATACGATAACTAATGAAAGCAGAGACTTTATTAACTATACAGTATATAAGAAGCTCCATTCGATCGCAGGGTGATCCTTGATTGGTGTTAACTGTGAAAACATTTGATCTATTGACCTTTATGTTATAGCAATTGATTTAGTCAGCTCCACACCAAAAAAATGTGCAAAATTTGCACTCTGCAAGCTTCACAGAGCTTTCAAAATGAAGACAAGCTAAGATTTACGTTTCAGGCTACTCGCCCGAAGTGCCGCAGTTGTGAAATTCCACCGATTTCATGAAATTGAGGTTTGTGGTTTTGATATGCAGGTGAGATTAACGGAAGTTGCCAAAACTTGAATCTAACGTTGCCAGGCCTAGGCTCAGCACCTCCACCTCCACCTCCACCCCCTGCAGCAGATAATCAAACAGCAAATGCAGGTATACCTCCGGCGCAGTCTCCTCCTGGACCATCTCAGTCTGGAGGCTCTAGTCCCTCTACTAGTGCAGGTCACTCCCTCTCTGATCTTTTAATAATTGGGACCGCGTAGAAGTTTTTTTTTTATCTTGATTCTTAATTTAACACTTGTCGAAACGCTAACTGCAAATAGCCTCTATTCTTGTGGTTTGAGCCTGTAAAGAGTCATTGAACTCAAGGAACCCTTTGCAAGTCACCTTTTGGTTTCTAAAAGCTTAGAAGAAGAGGAATAACATAAGTCTTCAGACCGTTATGAGTAAAGAGTTCCACTAACTACGTCTCATAGTCTTAATTAGATAGTTAATGCTACACTTGATGACTCTTGTTCGAACAAGACTCTGACATGACTTCGAAAAGCTTACAATTTTTTGGTGAACTCATATTATTCAATAGTTGATGTTATATTTGCTCGCTCTGAACTTATCATTCACCTGCACGCAAGTGTACCCTATAGAAACTCATCGGACTTCAAAGAAGACACCAAGTGCATGCTTTCGAGGTCCAGGAAGCCTATTTCGTTGAAATCTCTATTCTACTTTTAGAATCCTTTATTCCGCTCCGACCAACATCACTTTGTAACAAATGTGGTTACAGAGGAGAAGCTTCCCACTGCATCCCAAATTCTATTTACGTGATGAAATCAAGCTTTGTGATGCAAATCGTCCTAAATAGTTTCTGTTTGTATCTGCAGGGTGCAGGAGCCAATCGTTTCATAGTTGTTATTACTTGGCAGCAGCTCTGGTCATGGGGTGGTCATCCTTGAGCAGGCTTTTCTGATAAATCAAAGGATCCACAGGTTCTGGTTTTGGGATTCATGAGGTACAGGGGTGGGTGACAACTGTTTGGAAAGAAAACCTACGGATGTCTCGAAATTATGAATCAAGATTTATAGAGTGTAGTTGAGATTGCACTGCCTCACTCCTTCAGTAAACATGTGCTATGTTGGACAAGTATTTGAACTTGAAAGTATCTGAAATTTCAGGATTCAGGATGGGAATTAATAAGCCTTTTCCACACTTGCCAACTCTGCCTCACTTCTCTTGAAAAATATGGTTTAGGTTTTGAGTGACCAGTATTGGCCGTCTGCTCAAAAAGTCATCTTTGCACTTCTAATTATCCTCACCTTGGTTTTGAACATTCAAATGTTCCATGAAAGTGAGAAACTTAAAAAAATTGTCGCTATGAAAAGCATTCAACTGTGGATTCATGCACGCACTGCAAAAACTGATCCTACACATTATCTGAGTGCGAGTATACACATATTGAGACTTTCATTTCACTCCATAATCTGGTTACAATACTTAAGTATGTTAATAATCTGAAGACCTGACACTTTCATGAACTGAAACTTAATTGCAATAGGAGAGCAAAATGCATCACCAATCTTTGTGTTTAAGTTGACACAAAGAAATTCAAGTCTCCTCCAATCCATTCTTCACACATGAGGCTAGCCATCGTGCCACTACTCCCAATTAAGGTAGACCAGCCTAATTCCGTCTCCAACCCATTTCCGCCACCCTGTTTTTGGCCCCATTTCCACCCATTCCACCATCCAAATCTGTCCAGAAGTGAGCCAATTCTAACTGGAAATCTGACAAAATCAGTGCATTTATGTCATTCAGGGTAATGTGGCAATAGCTGATTGGTGAATACCTAGATGTTTATAGGGACATAAGAAGGTGGTTATGGGTTGTTATTAGGGCATTTATGACCCTAGTCACGGGTGCTTTAGTAAAACACTTCAAAAATTCACAGAAATTACAATTTTGATAAGAAAATTATAATTTCACTTGGGTTTGATTCATGAAACATGCGCACACCTCTGAAAAATATATGTCTCTCATGAAATTAGCCCCAAGATAGTCAAATTGCAAATCAGGGTGGTAATAGGTTGATCTACCTTATAATGAAGTCACTTGACAAGAAGTGTGCCGTGTTTATGTGTGCTCAGCATCTAGTTAGTGTACTGTAGGACTTGTATTAGGGAGTCCAACATATTGGTACAACATATTGATACAGAGATCAAGTATAAGGTAGGATGAGCAAAAAGTGAGTGTATTGTGTGCAACCAAAAGATTGCCCTAAAAGACTTGACAATCGGTAGAAGCTTCTTGTGGAAAGGGAGGCGTGAATCTTCAATATCAATGAGTTTACCTTGATCTCAATAAAATTTTCATATTATGTTTAGTAACAATATTTGACGGCACCCTTGTTTTGTTGCAGTCAACCTATTTGTAGAAAAGAATAAAAAATAAAACCGCTGGGATTACAAGTCAATCTTGTTAAACAAACTTGCTCATTTTTAGGTCAAACCCTTATCAATATGAATCCTCATCCTTAAGTTAAGAGCATCCGCACAGGAGCGCATAATGAGACTCAAAGCCGGTGAATGGCAGGGCCCGGTCGACTCAAGTGCCCCACGGCAAGCCACGGCCAAGGCCAAGAATTGGCCAGCCACGGCCAAATGTGCCGAATACACGGCCAAATGTTGAGTCTTGAAGTGGCTCGGTATCCTTTCTTTTTGCCCTTTGAATTGAGTTATTAAAGGTTGGCCATGAATGTCGAACGTTGGGAGGTATAAAAGTACCCATTGGGAGTTGTGAAGGAGTGCATGGAGGATATACTAGGAGCTCTTGGACCCTGTGCCAACTATTTCTTCCCCGATTTTGAGTTCGGATCCGTTGTTGCCATAGGGAGCAGCGGCAGACACGGCCCGGGGGGGGGGGGGGGGGGGTTGAATTCTGTAAGCCACATTGAGCAGGCCCATCTTCTTGTCTCCAAGCGTAGGGATGCTCTTACAACATTTCACCATTATGTAGGAATCAATTCCTATTTGACAATCAATATTAATAGATTTGTGGAGAGGTTTAGGGATCAAGATATCACATAACTCTTCACCTTAGTTAAAAGTGAAGATATTATTTCATCATCAAGAAAACTATTAGGAGTGGCCAATTGTCATACAATGTGATTTAAGAAACAACCTTTTACACAATTTAACTTCATTACAAAACTGCCTTGCGAGTTTCACACATAATGATGACTAAACATTCAAATAATCTATAATATTGATGTCTTGGTTGACATCAAGTGATTGAAGTGTATACAATCATGTTATTAGATTGAATATACTTAAGTCATCAGAAGATGTCAAAGATACTACCGAGTCATAGGCAATATTTTAATTATGTTGTGATTTACAAGCACGTCATTGAGGGATACAAATATTTTTGCAATCTTAATTTTTTTGATAATGCAGTAATGTTCACTTATAACTAAATAATAATTTTCAATACATTTAATAATAATAATATTTGAAATATATATTTTAAAATATAACATTTCTATATTGTTTAGAATTAATGATGGACATATTTAAGATTTATTTAATTCCTCAACATATCAAAAAAAGTAGTTTATAAAATGAGTTATAAATTTAAATAGAAAGCTCATTGAAGTTTGAATTTCAAATTTCAAAGCTTATACCAATTAAGGGTTCATTAATTTGTCATTCTTTCTCAAATTTAACTCATCCTTTCAACCAATAATCAAACTTGACAATGAATATCTAATGAAGATGGATGCCTATTTTTTTTATAAATTGCACTACAATTGTACTTGCTATGATCTAAACACATTAAAAGGGATTATAATACTAATATGGTTGGGTAACCAATCAAATGCCCAATAATAGGGATTGTTTTTTTAAATTTCTATATTCAAGACATAGACAACATTAACCCTAGAAAGATGTTGCCTTATCAACAAAGTAGTAGCCAAAAATAATTAGATTCAAGGATAAATAGGTCATTTGTTTACTTCCATGATTTCTTTGAAAGTCATACAATTTAATCCTCCCCACATCAGACTGTGTTTTAACCTCTAAAGGACCTGCATGCGTTTTTTGGCTACATAGAAATTTTGGGCAGGTACATGTGACTAGGGACTTCTATATTTTTGGCCTGAATTTTAGTAGAAGGTAGAGACAAGGAATATCTTTCATATGCACTAAATTTCTTGACATTTGAAAATATGAGTCAAAAGTTTGACCTAATATGTTACTTTCTTTTGTAAATGGGCAATCCGGGCAGATAAAAAAAATCATTTTTTTTAGAAACAAAAATTTGAAATAGGTTTTCTATATGAACAAAATGAAATGATTCAAAACTTAAGAAAACCAATTTTGATCAGTTTTGAATCATTTCATTTTGATCAATGAGTCAAAACTTAAGAGTTTTTTTGTTTGCGGGCAGTTGTGGATTTTCAAATCTAAAATAAACTAAGAAGTCTTTTATCTTATTCAATTTTCAATACTTTTGAAGAAATAAAAACTTAGGATGTAGATTCTTTATTACAACATTTCAATCATTGGGATTGGAAATTTTCAATTGCATAATTAAATTCTTAACAATTTAGTATTTTGAATCATTATCTACGATTGTCTGTTTACTATTTTTTTTCCTATATGCTTTCAATTCCAAATGATCTAAAATTTTTCAAGCAAGTGGAAAACTTGTCTAGGAAATGGTATCCAAATAAGCACCACCATTTTGGACATTTTTTCATAGAAAAATGAGCTTGTGAAGTGCAGCTGCCCTATTTTTTGTTGGGCCAAAAAAATAATTTCAATGACTTTGAATGCTTATATCTTGCAATTTATGTAGTGGAAATTTCTGAAATTTTTACCACATGTTCTCAAGTCAGCATACTACAGGATCCTATAGTTACATATGTTAAAATTTTTTTTTTTCAAAAATTTGGTACTTGCACAAAAAATTGCAGTTTTTGAGCGTTTTGGGTGAAAATAGTCATGGAACTATAGGGGTTAATGAAATTTATATGAAACTGAATCTCTTAGAAGAGTTTATTGAACTTTCAAAATGCACAATTATTAGCATGTCATCAATTTGCAAATAAATGGGGAAGCCAAGTATGAGCATTGAAAAAGCACAAACCCATAACATAAAATTATTGCCCATAATATGATATTATTGTCTGTAACATGATGTGTTTGTCCAAGTCAAAATCAAATACATAAAAAAAGATGGGCTATAGACGTATCCAAAATCAATCCTAGACTTTCACATTCACATCATCTAGACAGAAATGTAGACTGGTCTATTCTAGTAACAAGATTGAAATTAGGTGTATACACGGAATTTTGTTAAAATGGCAATATTCTGCGTGCCATTTTGATGGTGTGCCATTTTGACCATCTAGGACAAGTATAGATTTTAGAACGACCATTTTGAACCATCTAGGACAAGTATAGATTTCAGAACGGCCGTTTTGAACTGTAATAGTGCCAAAGTTCTAGAATGCTGACATTTTGATGAAATTTGCCTTGTATACAAAACTCTATTTTTTATTTTTTGTCAATTACCATATTTCAATGCTAAAGAAATACTCATGAAATGCTCACAAGGGCATAACAAGAGTATTTGTAAGAAAGAGCGACAGCTTATTGTATCGTTTCGCCTCGTATAGTAGTTTCTACGTTCAGTATTAGGAGTACTACAACTACTATGAAATAAAACAATCTTAGTCATTGATCCAAAAAATTGACAGCAAAAAGTATTGTTGCAAATATTATGCCTACTTACAAGTACTGAAACAATACTATTTGAAAAAGAAGAAAGTTTATTACAGAAAATACATACAAGAAAGGTATAAATTAATAATAAATAGAAAATCATGAAAAAAATAAAAATAAATTTGCCATTTGCGAAGACTTGATGGTGATTAGAATTTACTAAAAAATTGAAGTAGAAACCATCTTCAATGTTTAGAAATGCGTGCGCAAGGGAGCCCTATTTGCACAAACACGGAAGCCTTAAAATAATGTAGTTTTAGATTCTCCTTGATAGGCACATGTACCCCTATTGTGGGAATAGATCACAAAAATTTCAGCTCTATATCATTAATATTGGGTACTCCTCCTCAGTACTAAAACCCCCTAAACCTCAAAGTGTGACAAATTAGCAAAATTGACCTTTAAATATAAAATCATTTTTTTTTTTAAATTTCTAAAAAAATAATATATAGTATTACAATCAAATTAGCCATCTCCAATAAAAAATTCAAGTTCATCAGGTTCTACCTCCAAAAGTTCTAGTGGAAAAGGATGCGGTCACTTTGAATGTGATGCAAAATAGTACAGTCGGTCTTTCTTGCAATCACCTACAAATGATGATGAGAAAATGCCATAGATTGTGGTACTTAATACAATGGTGAAATTAGGTTTAGAATTGTACTAATAGAAAGTGGTACAAAACCAATAAAGCAATGGAATGAACTTTGGATAAAATAGCAAATTTGCATGAGTATGACTCTGATACTGACTTTGGATACAATAACCAAATCTATCCAAGTTAGATGTAAAATTTCTTATGCAATTTGACAATAGAAAAAATTAATTAAGCTAGAAAGACATTTAAAGATTTGTGCTCATGGATTTCCTAATACAGTAGAACCTCTCAAAATTAACCCTCTCTAAATTTATAAAGTGTTGTCAAGAAGCATTGATTGTCGGTCCCAACTTCCCAATATGAACCACATACGAACATCATGACCCTCCCTAATGTAATAACCTCTCTAACTTGATGTGTCAGATCAGTCCCAACTCTATTAGTTTAGAGCGGTTCTATTGTAAGTTTAATCAAATCCAACAAGAGTGTGAAATGAGGTCACCATAGGAGATGAAATTGCAAGATTTTAAGCCTTGTTGGATGATTCGAATGAAGAATGCAAGGATATTTAGGCTAAAAAAAAAGTTGTTGGATCATTTGGATGAAAAATGCACCAATTGGTCCAAAAATCGCATCATTTTGGGCAAAGTACCTTGGTGATAGGTCTGGTCCTTTTAGGGTTGATCTTTTCTATCTTAGTCTAAAAAGACAATCAAAAAGTCAGACCATATTTTTACAATTCCAAATACAATATATCATTTTATTGGTATATTTTGGACCTCAAATCATTAGTTTCAACTATAAATATATAGAAGCAAACACTTTTGGCCATGTAGCCACTTCAGGTTTAACCTTAGAGGACATTGACAATTTTGTATCCTTTGGATGGCCAACCATGCTTTGTGCATATTGAAGTATGGATGTTTTTTATCCAATTTTTTGTGTGCAAATTTATTGATACTATAGCTGCATTAGTGAGTTAAGAGATCAAAATATTTTAGTTGTACTTTGATTTTATATGGGGTAGGTTAGTAAAAAATTGGCACACTATCCAATGTATTTGAACACTTTGATTTTTAAAACTTGATTTTGACATTCAAAACAATTTCTTTTTCTTTTGAAGCTAACAAAATGAAGCTTTTGAAGTATATTCTTTGCTTCATTTGGAATTTTTGAAAATTTTCTTAAAATAAATATTTTAATGCAATTTGAGATTCAAGATCTATTAATGAAGTTTTTAAAATTTACACTGACATTCAAAAAATTAGTAGTTTTTGGATGATACAGACAATGATGATGGATTTTTTTGGAGTTCTTTGGATGAATTATATGCATCATGAACTCTATTCTTTGAACACAAAAGTTGAGTTTAAAAATGCATTATACAATTGTAAAATATAAATTGTACACATTGCCCAATTCAACAAATATTTCACATACAAGGGCGTTTAGATATAAAGGTGGTCCATCTTTCAACCTATACTTTCTTTACCATGGCTAATGAAACCCCATGCTCTCAATTCTACAAAAAATCTCAAATTTTGTGGGAACCAACAACATTTGCATGTTTGTTAAATTGTTAATATTTTTAACTCTATAAATGTGAATTTCCTTCAATTTTTGTGTACAACAATCAAAATTGATGTATACCAACATGCTAAGGTACAAAAAGTTTTTTAGGAGTTTTAAGAAAAAATTGACAAAAGATAAAGTAAAGCCAAACTATGTTGAACAAAACCGAGTCTTTGACATAGCAAACTTTGGAATTTATTTTCTTTCAAATCACAACTAATTTTTTCTTTAAACTTCTATGGTAACGTGTTGTATATCGTGCCCTACAACTTTCATGTGTACACTTTTGGGTTTTATCCATTGATGCTTATGATATGGTAGTTTGAATGAAAACGTTTCACAAAAGTATACAACTTTCATGTCTACGCTTTTGGGTTTTATCCATTGATGCTTACGGTATGGTAGTTTGAATGAAAACGTTTCACAAAAGTATTTGGTTTCGTTTCACTGTAGCCAAATATTTATATATTGGATAAAATTATCTTTTCATCCACATATTTGGAGGATTTTCATTTTCATTTGGCAATTTCATCCAAATTTTAAAAAAAATTGACATTACCATCTTATTTTCTGCAAATTTTTCCTAAAGGCTTGATGCAGCCCATTTTTTTTTGAGGCAGTTGGGCCTCATAAGGCCCCAAAAAACACACTGCAAGGAACCATTCATATGGCTACATACTTGAACTCCTAGCGGCATTTGTGCAGAACGCGTGCGACACTCGGGACACTGCATTCCAAATTGGAAACCGAATCGTCCGAGAAATATCGAGCGACTTGCAATTGTCTGTACTCAATCCTCCGGAAAAGGAAAGAAGGCTACATTCAATGTACTGAACGAATGCTCAATATTACCATCGCAGCATATGGACCAAGGTGCATTCTAATTTGCATCCAACGAAATATCACCGGCCACGAAGCGGACTTACAGCGTCTCCAACCAAAGCGTTACGGTGCATACCATCACGCACAAAGAGGAACAAATAAGCGTCACTTTCTCCATTCCCTCAAAAAATCAAACTTCTTTAAATTCTCAACTTTTCCTTATCTCTACTTCATTCGGCAACCCTTTCACCCTCAGAGTTACAGGGTTCATCTCTGCTTTCCCAGAGAATATCGAGGACGGAAGTCTTTCCCTTGAGCGAAAAACAGTCGTGAGAAAATAATATCAGTTCGCGAAGGGACCGTATCGATTTTGCTTTCAATCTTTTGTTTTCATTTCCTTTTCACAAAAGACACAGACCCACTAATTTCCTTTCCTTTCAATAAGTTCCTACAATCCTGGGATGCCTTCTGCACTTTTAACCATTGTACAATGCCTGCAGACTCCGAGACCTACATATTCTCAGAAGGTTCAAAGCTCTGCTAGCTCCTTAAATCTACCTTTTTTTCTCGTCTACTGCAGGAAGGAACAAAATAAACCCCCTGCACAACACATAGCTGTTGCAAAAGTCGCCCATAGAAGACATGGTACAGACTAACGAACCGCGAACGTCTAGTCAACGTCAATTTCCCCATCTTCGACATCTTCAACATCCACTGCTTCTTCTTCATCCCCAGCAGCTTCTGTCTTTGTAATTTGAGCGGACTCGCCACCCATCTCCTCATCCTCGTCATCATGAGGTTTATCATTATACTCATCATCGTCGTCCTCATCATCCCTCATGAACAGACCCAATTGCTCCAGAGGGTTACTACCACCTTGAAGGGCAATTGTTGATGACCCATCAGGAGAGCCCTCCTCACGATTGCCTGCATCATGCACAGATCCCAACATAGACTCCAGGGGACCAGACTTGAGCCTCTCCAAGTCATTTAGTATCGCACTATTCTCATCAATCTCCACAGTTCTCTCCATCTGCACCAGCCCATACATCATGGCCACACGATCATGAGAAAATCAATATGTAAGTAAGTGATAAATGATAGCTATGTGATAATGAGAAATATCTAAGTGATAAATGCATTCATTCTGAGATTCATTTCAATGCCACCTCTGAACAAAACACCATTACAATCAACCGTCTCTAATAATATATTCCATCATTGAAACAACCTATACACATCCCATGATTGTTATGTTGCATATTAATATGACTGGAAAATTTCCCGAGCACCATATATGCTCGATAGTACATTTGGAAGCCCATCTGAATCCAAGGCAGCACAATTAGAGAGGGTTCAGAATAATAGAGGTCAAAGAGCAGCACCCTCTGCAGTGCCCGACGAGCTTCTTCACGTTCAACCTCCCTCTTTTGCCTCTCAAGAAGAGCAGCCTCTGCTTCGGCCTTCCGCTTGGTAACTTCAGCTGCCTTTGCTTCAGCATGCAGTCTCGCTTTCTCTGCAGAGAAAACACAAAAAACTCAGACTCAGCCTTAGACACACATCGCAGGCTGAATAGAAAAGAATATATAATGATTTCACTGGGAACACTTGGGGGAAACTTACCCTCTCTTTGTCTTCTCTCCAGGTCTTCACGATCTCTCTTCAACTTCTCTGGATCCACTTTGTCATTCTGTCGCACCAAGGTAAATACGACTTAATGAAGCCAGCGGTTACACTTAATCGCACAAAGGATGACAAATATAAGCTCTCAATAATCAATAATCCTCAAAAAATTACCTTGTTGTCTGGAAGCGACTTTTCCTGGGATTTAACTATCAAGTCCGCAAACCTCCCTTTCAGTAGTGCAGCTCGAAGCTGCTTCTCAGGTGAAACTTGCCTTGCTGGGGGACTCCTCTCTTGCAAAGCCGGTCTGTCAGAAGGAGTATCCTCGTGTGTCACAGTATCATCCTCTGTAAACAGAAAGGGCTCCTTGAGTACATTGTCGAATGAACAAACCAATTCTCAAATATTGAGTAAGAAGAACGCTTCAACTAGAAAAGACGGAGGATTTAGAGAAGTTTTAATGTGGCCAAAGAACTAAAATACAGAATTGACTCTGAATTGACAGATATCCAACGTGAGAATTTAAGCTGTGCCACGGTAAGAAATTTTTGGGAAGCTCTTCAACGCACCACGTAAGGAACCGCCAATGCCCCGACACTCTGGTGCTACAAGACTGATTCTACAAGGCATGCTTAGAAGAAAGCGAAGGGAAAGAAAATAAAGAACACACTCCAAGGAGTGTCACATATTCAGACATATCCTCAACAATTATAGAACACTAAACTAGCACGCGCAGGCTATAGAGAACCCACTTTTCGTCGCCTCTGGCACTGGAGGAGGGCTGTCTCTTGTCTCGCCCACAGGGTCTGTACCCACAAGGTCCTGCAGCGGTTGCGGTGGACAATCCGCAATGGACTGGCATGTTTCAGCCTCCTCTCCCACAGTAAGTTCAAAGTAGGACACACTGGCAAGCCCTCCTGACTTGAACTAAAGCCAAAGCTAGAGAACCAATATCTTCAGAGCAGGCAGATTGCCTGCTGCAAGGAAAAGTAAAATGGCTGCCAAGCAAGGAACCACAACTAAGCCAAGGAAAGACCATGAGCTAAGCTAGAATAACATGAAACTACCAAAGGTCATGGTCTTTCCAAGTCTATATGATGTCGTATTTATTTAGAGCCTCATTCACACCTTATCATGTGATGCTTTGGGTCCAGCACCAGCTGTTTGGGCATCCTCGGCATCAGACTCACTCCCCGATGAACTGCCGGAATCAGAATCTGCGAGATTAAAAACGTCATCAAAACCCTACATAAAGCAAAGATCAAATAAAAATACCAAAGATAATAAACTTTAGACACGGAGGATTTCAAATGCGGAACATCCCTAGTCAAGCTCGGATTCTCTTGGAAATGTGACGCTGTCAGGAGGGACAGATAGCAAATAGAGTATCATAAAAAAGAGAGAGGATGTCATCAGAAAGAAACAAGAACAAGCCAGCTGGTAACCGTCAACTTACCACTGTCAGAACTTCCAGAATCGCTGCTATCACTGCCAGAGCTGCTAGACTCTCTACCCTTGTCAATGACTACAGGGGCGAATTTCGTTGGTGCCAGATCGTCGTCAATATCTACATCCTTCTCTCCAGCATCCCCGCCTAAAGAAAACAACCAAAACCACGTCAAACGAGTTGCAGAAAGAGGAATTTCTCCTCTCAAACAAAATCTAAGAGATGTGATAATGGATGAAACCAGAGAGAAGTAGACGCCTCACCTGGTCGAGATTTCCGCAATGCGTTCTCTGCCGGTACAGTTGCCTGCAAGTAAAAATCACAGCAGAACATGATGTAACACCCACGGAACCCCCACGACTACCAATACTTCACAATGAGGTCACAGTCAACTGGCGCTGACCAGTAAAGCAGTACCAAAGCAGGCAGGTAATAAGAAGTTAAAATCTTTTCAACCAGAACTGTAGAACAACCACTACGATCTCATGGCAACGCATATGGGAAAGCACCGGGTCTAAGCTTAAAGGCAGGCATAACAAGCAAACCTGAAAATCTCCACGGTGCGTTTGAGTCTTCGACTTCGCTTTTTTCCCTCTGCTCTTCATGTAATTAGTTACAAATCTGTCTAATTCCCAAAGAGTATCATTGTCAAACGAGTCGATATCAACCTCTATTTCATCCTCATTCTGCCCCAGATCTGGATTTCTTTTCTTGATAATCTGTACAATACGTTCCAGCTTATCCCCTGGAAGCCTCTCTAAGTTCACACTTAATTTCCTCTTCTCTTCAAATGTCATTGGTCTCTTGCCAATCTCATCAGGCCGAGGTTTGGGCTGCGAGGCCATTCTCGAGCTCGACTTCCCTCTGGTCAATGAATGTAGATCTCTTTCACCTCGCTTAAGATCCATAGCATCTTCAAACGAGTCGTCATCATTCGCCAACATTTCCTCCTCTCTGTCAGCTCGCTTCTTCTCGTCCTCTAACTTCTTCGTCATGTTCTTCCACCAATCTTCGAACATATTTTTAAGTAACTCTGCCATGACATAAACGTCATGCCCCTTAGGATTGTAAGTCATAGCGTTCGAGAAAGTCAACCGAATATCATCGGCAAACTCGGCAGGCGAAGGATAGTGCTTAGATTGCAGCTTCTTCTTGATTGTCCCAAGATCCATAGGCTTCATAATGATCTGGTGGTAATCATGAAGGCCCAGCTTCTCTGCGTCCACGGGATCATTGAACACCCATCCATGCTTGTGCGACATCAGTTTCCTGAGTAAAGTAGTACACTGCTTAAGCATATCGGCCATTCTCTTCGAGCGTGCAGCTTCAACCTTTTGCCTTCTAGGATCCTTATTTTCCCCTCTACCTGTAAGCATCTTCTTCGGCTTCGGTTTCTCAGGAGGAGGCATCTTATCCTTCCCAGACACGAAATCGTTCTGATATACAGGGTTAGCCTTGGGAGTCCGCTTCGTTTTCTCACTGGGAGTCCCAGCTGAGGCTTCCGGAACCAGAACACTCGGCTGCCGAGCTAACCTGGCTTCCCTTTGAGACATCTCTTTCGGCATATCCCGGGGCGTCTCACCCGAAGACGACGCCGGGTCTGATACCACAGACGCAACATCCTTCCTGCCCTGACCATTATCATCCGCTCTCAAAGATTTAGCCTCACTACTGTGCGTGTGGTGTTTACTCTCCGATTTCAAAGCAGTTGTCTCCACCTTCCCCTTATGAAGAACGTCCAACCACGTGTCAATCTTAGAGCCAACCGTTCTGACTTCCTCAATGCTTCGCTTCAGCTTTTTTCTTAACTCACTCCTCTGCTCCCTAGAAAGCTTAGCCAGATCCACGGTTACCACCGCCGGTGCTCCCTGCACGTAGTCGTGGTTCAAGCTCATGGACTTCCGTTTCAAAACGCGAAGGTCGTTCGAGACGTCCGTGCCGAGCTTCGCCATCTTCGGGCCTTTCTTCATCATGTCGTCAGAACCGAAAGAGTACGGGTTGCTCTGACGCTCATGAGTATGAAGAAGCGCCGACGCCATGCATGCGGCCAAGCCGGGAGGGACCACGGAGCCCCGTCTTTCACCAGTTCATCGAAAGCCGGCAAGCGCCGACAAAAGCTCCCTCAACCACAACCTCTGTGAACATATCACCAATCAGCATACATGCACCAGCCTTTTATACGAACAGCCTCACCTCCTTACCTCCCCCCGAGACTACCACAGAACGTCCGAAACGAACCTCAAAACGGCCGCCCTCCCCTCCCACCAAGAACCAAAAAATTAAAAGCACCACGACTCTACAAACAACAGACAAAACGGATCTCACCCCCCCTAACCATCCGAGACAGCATCGCTCCCCTCCCTCCGTGAGCCCTCCCGGGACCCCAATCACAAACAAAAAGCCACGCCGGCGCGCAAGCCACCGCAACCATACGAAGCGTGAAAAACAAAGAGGAAAAAAAAGAGGCAACTACGGTTTCCCGAGCCTACGGCGAGACGAGCCGAACCTGTGATAGTCACGGCAAAGAGAAGGCCGATCTATATAGCAGGAGCGAGAAGCTCGAGCAGCAGCAAATGTGGCGAAGAAGAAGAAGCGCGAGGCTAGGGTTTGCCCAAACCCTGGATCGCCAGCCACGAAGAAGCCCGCCTCGCATCCGCGGCAAGCTCTCGTCGTGCGTCGGCCACCCTAGCCCGCCCACCCACCCGGCCGTTTCCCCTTCCTCCCTCCCTCCCTTCCTTTCCTTTGGCCTTTCCAAACTACCGCCCAAACTGAACTACCGCGCCACTGCGGCAAAGAAAGACGACGACGACGAATCCAACGAACAGCAGCACAACCATCGTCTGCCCCTCTCGCCCTCCGCTCTCTGGTACCCTGGAGCGCTCGCTCCCCCGCATTAAGTAGTCCGCGTAGCCGGCGCGGGCGTAGGCGATGCACCCTGCACCACCGTGGGGAACCTTCGCGCTTCCCGCCCGACTGACCTGGCTGACCTGGCCGCCATCCTTTGGCTCTAGATCCTTCGACCCGCTGCCACGCCATCCGCGCCTTTGGGTCCCGGCGCTTTTGCTCCCCTTCCCGGCGTCCTCGGCTGGGAAGAACCGGAGACGAAAGTGAGCCGGAAGTGCGACGGAGCGTGGGCGGTTCGTTCGGTTTCGTTGGACGTCCGTCGCGACTGGCGGGGACTGGGAGTGGTGCTGGGACTTATCCTAGGGTCACTCTTTTGGTGTAAAACTTAATTTAAGTTCAAATCTTTTTGCCCGTACTCACTGCCACTTCGTAGGTCGGGATTTTATTTTGGGACTGCCCTGCCCGTTGTGACGCTCTTGTTGCTTGGGGAGTACACTTTCCAAGTGGCTTCCTAGACTAGGCTTCACGGTCAGTGGTGTGATGTTCCTGGGGTTGATCATCGACTATAATTATGAGAGCAAATTCATTCAATAGGCCCTAATGAGCACATGCAGTGGTTTCCTCTTGAGGGAGCATGGCACAAGAATGGATTTGCAAAACCAGAAAAAATCCATATTTTAAGTTAGCATGGTTTTTTTTATCTATATTTAGAGACCTATTTGTTTGGATTTGTTACATTGAGATCTCTCGGACCGTGTGTCCCCCGGTGGCGTGCTTGGTATTGTCGGAAAGCCCTCGACAAGGAGGGGTGCACGGGCTTGGTTTTGTGGCGTTTGGAGCTACTATGCGGAAGTTATTGAATTTCAAAGTATTTATGGATCAAAAAATTAGAAATTTACTTTGACTTTGACTATGATTGTGTTCTTGGTACTGATGGAAAGCTCTTGGCGAGGAGGGGTGGACGGGCTTTGTTTTGTGACTTTCGAAGTTTTTATATCAATAAAAAAATAAAAAAAATATGATTTTTCTTTTTGTTTTGATTGTGGCAACGGCACAGGGCATACTAGTATAACAAATAGAAACATCGAATGCTTTATGGGATATTTTTCCTTTCCAGGAAAATTGGTACTCCAGTTAAATTTAATCAGAGTCCCATAATAACAACATGGACTTGCACTAATTTTGTGAATTTGCTAGACTCACCAACATGGTTATTCAAAATAATTCTGAAAAAATTGATGTATTGTAGTCTCCTAAATATTTGATTGTGATGACAAGATCATTTTTGTACAAAATTAGAAGGTATTATTTTCATGGATTGGTTTATGCAAAAGATTCACTTTGTACTACATCTAAGCCCATGTTAAGAAAAGGTGAAAAATCTCATTCAAACTCAAAAGGAGACAGAAAGTAACCACTTTCTACACAATTGGCATGGATAGAATAATATGAGTTATTTCTAAATGTATAGAACAATTTGTTGAAGAAGGGTGTAAAACTAGGATGTAATGTGTAAAATTCAAGTTGATCTTAAGTTATTTTACACGAAAATCAAAGCAAAATTTTGGAACACAACAATCTTGTTAAATAATACTTTGTTAACAAGGAAGGATTATGAGAAAAGTAATGTTCAACAACTGGTACTTGACTTTTGTACCTAATTTATATTGTTTCATTCTGTTACTATATAGAAATTGGCAACAATATTCTTCTAGTTTGAATAAAGTATAAAGACAATACTTTATTGCCTTCTAAACTTAAAATGGAGCTCATATCTATTCTATTTGTGGTATTACAAAATAGATTGAAAATAAAACACTCAAAATACAAACAAAATTTTGAAAAGTTTTGATATTACATATTCAATTTGTTCAAACCAGGGCAAAAAAACATAAGGTTTTAATATTGTAGTAAAGTTCTAAAAGCATTGAAAGATTCACGTAATTCCTATCCGAATTCTACATTTTATCAAGTAGATGACATTGATTTTCAAGATTTGATTATCATCCAAATTTATAAATAAAAAAATGGAAATTAGGGATATTGAAAAAAAGTTTTTTTTTTTTTAAACATTTAATATTGCCAATTATTGTTAGTAGAGTTAGATAGACAATTTAGTGAGATCGATAATAACAGAGCATCTTTTTGAACTTCTTGCTTCTATTATAATAAATGATATAATAAATGAATTTATATTCTATATAAATCCAAAATTATTGTCCTAAATTTTTCTAACTAATGATATATTCCCTCTGTCTTGAAATGATTGTCCATAATTCCAAAAATAGATGTCCAAAAATGATTGTCCACTACTTCAAAGTTAATTATATGAAGAGACAATTTATGAAATAGTCGCTATGTCACAATAAAAGTTTTAGTTACACAAAAACACAATTTATGAAACAATTAATTTCAATTATTGTAAACTAGAGGGTGATTTTATCATATGAAGTTGTAGCCTCAACTTTCTTGCTTTAAGTAGTTCATGTTTCAAAGTGATATTGCTATTTATGCAAATATCTAAGCAAATCAAGAGTTAATCTACATATCTGCATTCATTACTTTACCAAACTTTCAAATTTTGCTTTGATCTTGAGGAAAGTTTGTCACTAGACAATCATTTTGGGACAAAGGAAATACAATTTTGTCAAATAATTCTATTCAAGTATATAATTAACTTTTATATAAGTCAATTCAAGACCCAAATTATTTTCATTAGTATCTTTTGAACCAAAATAATAAATTATATATATATATATATGAAATTACCTTTGGAAATTCTAAATTAAATTTATGGACTTGTAAAAGATGCCAAATTTTGAATATTTTATATTAATAAATTTTGAGTGTTTGATGTTTTGTCAAATTTTTAAAATTTACATTGAAACAATAACTAATTTTGATAAAAACTTTCAAAAAATAACCTACATCCTTTGAAATTATATACTTTAGTATCCAGTTTTCAAATATTGGCAAAATTTGGCAAAATTTAATCCAATTTCCTTATCTAAATGGAGGTGAATGAAGATTTAGAATTTTTGAAGGCAAATATCTAATGACTTGGTAAGTATCTAGATTGACAACATATCTTCTTTTTGCATGATTGTATGTCTTCCTTTTCTTTACATCTTGATATAACCTCTTGAGACCTTGCATAAGAATCATGAAGCATTTAGATATGACATATTGAGAGGCTTGAGTAAGAATTGTGAAGCAAGTGGACGTAACAACCTTGCATAAGAATAGTGAAGTAGGCAGATGTAACAACCTTACATAAGAATCACGAAGCATCTAGATATGATAGATTGAGAAACTTATGTAAGAATCATGAAGTAAGTACAAACGTGGCAAATTGAGAAGTTTGCATATAAATCACAAAGTATCTTCATTTTGCAAAATTGCATGTCTTTCCTTTCTTTACATCATAAAATAACTGATTGAGAAGCTTGCGTAAGAATCACAAAGCATTTAGTCATGACTCCATATTGAGAAGCTTGCATAAGAATTGTAAAGCATGTGGATGTGACAGTGTAATCTAGGAAGGACGCCGCGGACAATAAGTGTCCAATGAATGACAAGGAATTCCCCAGTGTAGGATATAACTACAACTACTCATCCTTGGAATTTTGTAGAAAGTGGAAAACATCTATAGTAGCTTGACTTCCAATGAGTACTTTTGAATTTTTTTTATTCCAATGACATTCACGGTTGCACAATGTATGATTTCTAAGGTCACATTAGATGACATTTGAAGGCATTGGAGGACTGTTTTAGGTCCATTCCCAGTGCTGACCTGATTCTGTGCACAGTTGGTTCGGGCTGTTAGAGTGTGTTTTTTTCAGTTTTTTTTTTTCTTCCAAATATCATTTTAAACAATTATTATTATTATTTTTTCCCAAAAATGATGCAGCATGATGTTAGCCACATCAGCCAGCTGCTTCCCATGCATTCCCGCAGTTTAGGAATGTGGGGAACTTGTAGTCTTTTAGAAGCCTCAAATGACATCTAATGCCCCCTGTGTCATTCCAGGGTTAAGAAGTTTGTGTAAAAATCAAAAATCATAAACAACACTAATAGAATACATGTGAAAGTCTCTATCTTGACAAACTAGGATGTACTTCATCTATTTTTGTTTATCCATTCATACAACTCTCATTTGAGAACAAACATCTAATGACTTGATAAAAAACTGTCTTGGCAAGAAATCTTCTTTCTACGTGATTACATGTCTTTTTTTTTCCTTCTCATCTTAACCTGATCCATTGAGGACCTTTGATAAAAGTTACAAAGCATCTAAACATAATAGATTTACTTGTAAAACGTTGCAATGCAGGACTAGGAGCTGGAGTTCAAGAAAAATACAAGACCAAACTTGTCTGAGCACCAAAACTTAGATTTGATAGAATTTGGTGTCATGTTTTTTTGTACTATTATTAGTTAAGCCTTCTTTTAACACCCGGTTACAAACACATGACCACTTTACAATTAACACTAATAGATTGAGATTCTTATGTACAAAACAAAAGCATCAAATGACCGAATTAGTCACATCACCTCTACATCAATATACACAAATGTCATTCTTCAAAAACTTGGATGTACTTCATCCATTTCATACAGCTCTCAGTCGTTTTGCATATAAGGGAGGTGCACCCATTCCCGATCAGGGATTTCATTCCGATCAAATGTAAGACCGCATTCATTTTAGAACTTAAATGTTCTTACTCTATAGATAGCTTATGATTTGTTGACCAAAATCATAAGCTATCTATGGTGTAAGAACATTTAAGTTCTACAATGAGTACAGTTTGTAGATTTGATTGGAATGAAGTCCCTGATCGGGAATGGGTGCACCTCCCTTATGATCAAACTGGAGCTGCAGATGATAACCACCCGAAGGTACCGCAGGCGGGAAGCCACCGCTGTCCGGGTGACCCGTCTCCATATCGGGGCCACCCTCCGTTCTCACAGGAGGGACGCCCGGCAAATGTACGGGACCCGGGACCCCCCTGCACGATGCAAGGGGGTCAAGGGGGGCGCTGGCGGGCGGGCCGTCACCATTGTTGTGGTGGCTGTCAATCTGTTTTTGCGTCCATTGCGACGGCAGTAGTGCCAGACTCTGCTCGAATTAAGCTTATTAATCTCGATTGAGCTTGAACAACAACGTCGTGTCCCATTTTGTGACTGCGTCGTTCTTAGATGCTCTGCCGAGGTGACAGATTTCAAGAGCATATCGTGTGTGGAAGTTGCGATTAATTCCATCCTCTTTTTTCAAGCACAGGGTTAGCAAGACTTGGGAGCCGTTTGTTTCAGATCGGCAAAGCTCTTCGGCATCTCGCCGTGGTAGGTACCAGAGCTCAATGTGTGGAAGTCGCAACTTCACGCCCTTCGATTTGGTGTTTTCCCTTTTCTTTCCCTTTCCTTTATGCGCGTACGAAGCTTAAACCAGGGCCAGGTATTATATATATGGCTTTCGAAACGCGGTGGAAAGGTAGAGAAACTAGGGAAACAGGGGCGTTTCTGTGAGTTTCCGTGAAATCAGGGAAAAGGAAAGGTTCGGTCGTGTGGTTGTGTGTGGCTCCTTAGGTTATTGCGTGCGGTGCGTGAGGAGAGCACGTGACGGGGGGAGAACAGGTTTGACGAAGAATTGGATCATTTCAATGGTTTTGGTTTGTTCTATGAGACCCCAATGGAACGGTGCAGTGTGTGTTTGAGATTTATGCGAGTTTCACATCGGAGGAGTTTCGGGATTGCGGTTATGAGGAATGGTTAAGCGGGACTTGCAGATGTGCCTTGAAGGAGAGCCCGGTTATGTGGATGAACTGATACAGTGAAGTGTGTTGGGATTGCGATTATGTGGAATTGTTAAGCAGGACAGGTCTATGTGCCTTGAAGGAGAGCCGTATTATGTCGATGAAACGATGCAGTTTATGTTTGAAATTTATGCGATTTTTACTTCGGAAGAGAGTTGGGATTGCGGTCATGTAGAAACGTTAAGCAGGACGTGCATAAGTTTTTTGAAGGAGAGCCGTGTTATGAAGGATTAAGAGATTTTAAGAGAGTATTTGCTGTTTGGGAGGAGATTGCTCTCTATTCTTGCTGTTTTCGGAACATTCCGGAAGCTTCCAGTGGTGATTACGTGCGCTGTTGACTTGGAAACCAGATTATCTTAGTTAAAAATTTGGCAGAGCTTCTGGGATCGGCAAGTTGAGGTTGCAGAGGAATTTGAGGATGAATGGCAAGTCTGCAGGGTGTAAGGTATGTCCACCACAAGCATGCATCTGAGCGTGGTTTCTTGAAATAGGCTGTTTTAATTTTGTGGTGGCAGTTTAACAGGATTTCAATATATCTTAGAATGTGTCTTTCGGAACACTTTATGAACAGACTATATATAGACTGTATGAATAGACGAGTTGATTACAGGTTTATGAAAAGTTACTCTTGGTTCCCATATGGTCACTTACAGTTCAGAGGCTAGAATCTGCTGGTGGCAGTTTTGGGTAAGGGCTAAAATTGGGTTTAAGATATTTGCACTGATACACGTTATTTCTTTAAAATATACAAATATGGATTGGAATTTGGACAAAAGAAATAATGTTGGATTTTTAGCAAATAGAAGGTATGCTAGAGTAGTGTGGAAGTAGAAGACTTTGTCCTAGAATAAAAATGATATTCACTTCTAGAGTTCATTTTAGGAGAGCACGAGGAATTGGCAATAAGGCCATCTGTAAATCGAGTGTTAGACTTGTTGAAAAGAATATGAAGAGTACACAAAAGGGTATATTTATTTGATAACATACAGTCAATGAGTTCCCCTAATAGCTTTTTGTTTTAGTGGGTTATCTTACCTCTCATGATCATTCATGCTCATATTGTAGGTGTTGATTTTTTGGCAAGGTTGATAATGATGTGTGAAATCCATCCAAATGTACTAATGAACATGCTTCTTATTTGCACTTTGCTTGTTGAATCTTGTTGAAATTTGATTCAACACTATTTTTGGTCATTAGTTGAATTATTTATGAACTTCAAAACAGAACCAAACTTATGTGACTCTCCTGTCTAGATTGTGTTCATTTTAGGCAAGAATCTATAAGGGACTTGTTTAGGGATGTTGCAATTAGAGGATCCAACGACCTCTAGATTTGGTGCAACTTTGGGAAGCTTTATGTTTCCATGGATGGTATTCACACATTACTTTCTAAAATTTATTTTTTTGTTTAATTGATCATTTGCGTTTCTAATAACAGTTTTGCTTTTATTTGCTACTGGAGTTCCTAGAAGTCTTTTGGCCACGGGATACCTGACTGCGGGAAGTTGTCATGAATGTATTGACCACTTTAGATTGCACAGTTTGAAGTTACAGATTAGTATTTGAACCAGTTGCATGTGCAACTAGGGGTGGAACAACAGGTTTAAAACAATTCATTGCATAAAAGTGACATCGTACGCGGCATTGAGGGAACAAGTGTCCAATCCACCTCCAGGAGGAAAGGAGTTATCTCAAGTATTTTTATCATGCCACAGGAGACCCATGGAAGTGCACGTCGTCATCCTTATTCTCGGTACTTGGGCTAGTGTACAGTAAATGTAACGCTACTAAAATCGATTGTTTTGCCCCTATAGCTTTGCCCCATGCAATCCAACGTGGCCCTAATATCAGCCCAAAGCTGGAGTGTCTGTTTTTTCTCTCTGCCTCGGAAGATCTGGGTGCTTGATCCTGCCCTTTGCGTGCATATGGAGAACTCTCATGGTTTTGGGTACCATTTGTTTGATGGAAGAAGAGGTTGAATTGCCTCCAACCTTCCGAGATTGCGTTACCAAATAGTCAAGGCCAACGCTGATTTGAGAACCCTGAATTCAACAAGCAGCAGCCTAAAGCTTGACTCGGAGGTGGGGCCTGGTGGTCGCATGGGGATATCCAATCGTTTTATATGTTCCAGAAGATCGAGGATCAAGCGGATATGCTTTGGTGGTAGCAGAGGTCCAGTGTTTCTGGTGTGGCCATTAGAAAAGCATTTTATACTCCTGGTTCACGCGTCAGCCAGGCTCAAGTTTCTCGTGGGGCCGCGGCAGTGATTTTCTACCTGCTTGCCCTGCTCAGTACTTTTTACTCAGAGTCTGACGCTGGTTTTACGACCCGGTTTAAACATACAGCTCAAATCCAGTGGAATAATGTGAGGTACCCTGTTGCAAAAGCGACCCTGTTGCAAACTTGACCATGCAAACCAATCTTGTTTGCAAACTCAATACCCTGCTGCAAAATTAAGCTCTAGACTACTGTGCCTGTGCCGTTGCCACAGCCAAAATCATAGTAAAAACAATTTTCTAATTTTCTAATTCATAATAAAAACTTTAAAATTCAATATCTCATGCCGTCATTCCCATGAAACAAAGCCCGTCTATCTCTCCTCGCCAAGAGCTTTCTAACGGTACCAAGAACGCAACCAAAATAAAAATAAAAGTAATTTTCTAATTTTTTGATCCATAAATACTTCAAATTTCAATAACTTTTGCATTGTAGCTCGAAATGTCATGAACCCAAGCCTGTGCACTCCTCCTCGCCGAGCCCTTTCCAACAATACCAAGCATGCAACCAGGGGACACACGGACCAAGAGATCTCAATGTAACAAAACAAACAACAACCAAACTTAAGGTATGGAATCACGGCTAGGGAAGATTGACCCCCTTATTGCTCTAGATAAGAGTAAATGTAGAAATTGCCCCCTATTTTGTGGCCCTGTATATTTTGCATTTCTTTATCTCCTAGCTAATTTGGGGTCTTTGATTGCAAGTATGAATTCAAGATTTGCAAATTTTATCATAGGTGGCATATTAAAAATTCCAGTGTTTTCTGCAGGGATAAAACACGGGGCAATAAGGGGGTCAATTCTCTTTGGCCAACAATCACCTTCTAGATACTTATGAGAGCTAAGTTGAGGGTTGGTTTAGGGTGATTTTTTAAAATTTTCAGTTTTTATGTATGGTTCACAAAATATTAGAGAATTTAGAAGGTTCTTTCAATCATCATCACCCTTCAAAAACTAAGACATTTCAAAAAATGGAAACATGCTTATTTGGATGCCCTGTGGTGTAATTACCTTCTACCTTGCCATAGAAGAAAGTACAATGTCATCACCGTGAGCTGGGTGTACTGTACAGTACAGTGCAAGATGTCTTCATACACAAGTTGCAATAATCGGTGTATTTCACCAACTATTTTGTTAACCATTGAATGTTCTTTTTCAAAAAATCTTCTTGTTGCTAGCTACATTACTCGGCAATTTATACACATTTCTCGGGAGCATGTTGGCCAAATTGGTAGGGCGTATTGGTGTCTCAGTCTTCACTCTCAAAGAGTCCATTTGGCCCTGCATCATCAATTCCAGCGTCAAGTAGATTTCATAACTTACAAATTTACCATTTTATAATTCTTGCAGTTTGCAACACCGATTTCATAATATCAGTCCTGAACAATTACATTGAGCTTTTAGTTCATGAAAGTAATGAAATTACAAATTTAGCGTTGCTATCAAATACATCAGTGTCGATACGGGTGAATGTAAGTACCCCAGGGGAATTCTTTGTTGCGAATGTGTAAGTAGGAGTATGCCTGCAACAAACAGAATTTGAGTTTACTTAAGAATTTCATATCTTACACTGAAATGATTAGATCCAGTTGATGCAATCACAATTTATGCAATAAATTAAATGCCCCTAGTTGTGATTCTTGCCTACACGATACACTACCTGAACAAGAAAGCCTAGGTCGATATTGAGGACACTGTACCAATAATCAAAACTTTGAAAATTCAGAGTTTATTCGTCCGGTATCCAAAATATATTCATGCGATAATGCATTGAAATTGGCTTCCAGTTGCTAACTAGTCCCAATATAGATTACAAAAAATCAAGAACTGGAGCAATTCTCAGAACTAAGCATGTTTGGACTCAAGTGTAATTCTATGCATACATGAGCTCTGTGAATATCATTTTTGGATGATTGCCATTGTAAATGAAATCCATTAAATCAGATTAATTGAATAACCGTCAACAAACTTTCTCGCTACTTGTGATTATGTTGTTCATGCACTGGGCAGATTGGTAGAATCTTAGTACCGGTCTTTCTTCAGGATGGTGGTGTTCTTCAACGGAAAAAGTATTGAAAATCATTCCCACACAGCCAATCGTCGCTGCAATGGTGATGTTCCTCCATTTGAATGTCTCCTCTGCTCACAGCATCACATCACATTTATCACTGAAGTTAACGCTGAAGCATGCAAATTAGTGTTGGGAAAGCAACACTTGGTCTCAGTCATGGATTCAAATTTCAATCAGAGCGGTGCTAGGATTCTTGATGCAGATACAATTCACTCACTGCTTCTGAAAATTACAAATGCAGTATAAGCTATGTAAAGGGATTTTCATCACATAGCACATAGTGTGAAACTCTGTTATCTGAGGTCTAGTTGGTGCTATAAGCCAGCTACTGAATCATTTTTCCTTTTCAGTGTTGATCATAAAACCTTGTTGGGCGAGTTGGATTTATTAAATCAGTAATTGGAAAACATTACAATTTTAGGGTTTCACACATCACTTATCAGCACTCTCTCTATGTGATTGCCAACAGAACTTCAACCAGACCAGAAGATAAATCGTCAATTTTGTTAACATGGCAAACATTCTCTCTATAATTGGCACTATTCAAGGCAGATGGCCTGAAATGTAAATCTTTCACCAGTCTTAATTATTATAGCTTCCTGTTCATGAACATCACAATTCTTGGCATTATAAATCCATGCAAATGCAAACAGAGAACACACCCATATCGATTTACAAGCCCCGTTAATCCAGTCTGTTAAGTACAACACCCATACAATTTTGAATTCAGCTCAATTATATACTCCCAAGCTACGAAAGCGATGCACAGTCTGTGTTAACAAATATGGCGAGTCATAAACAAAAAAAAAAGGTGAACAAATTGGAACTATGAATGGAAAGAAATGGTCTCAAATTCAATTACCAGCATCATCACCTCCATGTCCGCCCATGAACCGCTTGGCTATAGTTGAAGGAGGATGGGCCGGATGTTGCAAGTGTGCAGGCAGCAAATGTCTTCTGAATGCTCCGAATCGTTGTTGCAACACACTGGCCATGGTAAGCAACCGGAGCTTCTCTTCAAAAACTCTTTTCAATTCAACATTTTGTTACCTCCAACAATGAGAGCAAAACTAAGTTACATCCACACAATAGAACTCAGTTTTTCCATTTCTGTAACTTGGCAAACACCATCGCTCAAGAAGCATGAATTGAGAGCATGAGACTGATTTTTCTTTTGCAAATAGATTTTTTGCAATCGCTTTTGGTCAGATTGAAAATCAGCATTGCGGTGTGGGAATCTTGTTTCAAGCTAGAAAGTATCGGGATGGAAGTGACGGTTAGGGTTTAGCAGCTATAGGTGACATATGTATCACAACATGATTTTTCGGGGTGCTTGTTCTTGCAATGTCATGACGTAGTTTTTGTGCATTTTGAGAATTAAAAAATAATAAAAAAAATATCTTGCTATAAATGAGCCTTGAGATATCCTTCAACATAAAATTAGCAAAAAATGTATATAAGATTTGACTAAGAAGAACCACTTTTCAAAAAAAGATGTCACATTTGAACACCATTCAACCTAGATAAGCTACTCATTGAAAATGAAAACAATCTTTCTCAATTAAACAAAAATAAAGTAACCAACAATAAGTTCTAAGCATGAAGCTCATTGGTATTTTTAGTTTAACTCCTAAAATCCCAAGGCCATTTTTCTGTCAAAAAGGATTCAAAATTGCTAGTTCTATTGCGTTCATCCAAGAAAGGTAAAAAAATATGTATATTTTGGAATCAAAATATAATATCTTATACTTAACTTGTCTTTGATCATGTTGTAAAAATTTCATAAAGTTTGACTACCCAGATTAGAAGATATTAGCATTCAAAGTTGGAAAAAATTATTTTTTTGAACATTGGCTTGCAATTTCAAATGACTTTGACTGTCATTTGTGAAAAAAATTGCACTGCAGACTTTGAATTTCATTTTTTTTAATATTGAAGAATTGAGTTGAAAAATCTCAAAAAAACAATTTTAAGAAAAAAACTTTTTTTACATTCTTTAAATTTTTTTAAAATAGAAGTAGGTTTAAGATTGAAAGGAAAACTAAATCGTTAATAGCTCTAAGATGGGATTAAAATGCTATAATCCCAATGGTGAGATTGTTTCACCAAATAAACTTAACCTTGTCTAACAATTTCTTTTGAAAAATTGTGAAAATTGCATTCAGACATGAATCCTATAAGTTATTTTTTCAAGAAGATGCTATAATTGCCCAAAAAATATGATTGTCCATAACTAGCACAAGATTTTAGGTATTACTATATTTAGTATTTTAAAAGAGTATTTTATTTTTATTTTATTTTTCATTTCAAATCAATTACATTAACCCTTAAATTTCCATTGTCCTCTAGGGGAACAAAATGAATTTTGTATAGGCTCCTCCTATAGTCTCAATATTCATCATGATTTTTTTAAACTTTTAGTAAAGATAGAAAAATACATTAGCTTTCTGGAATATCATTTTTGTCCTTATCTACCAATATGAAAGGAGATTCTTCATAATGTATCATAACCATGGATACATACTTTTCAAAGAAGTATACTTCTCCATGCTATACAAAGAAAATGTAGAAACTCTAGATTTTGGAGCATAAAATGGTAAGTGCTTGCATACATCACATGCTTCATTATGGTTTCTTCCAATGTCATGCTTGCTTAAGAGTACTTCATGACATACATCATGTCAATTTACAAGTGTAGAAGGTTGTGCCGACTTTGTTTTTCTTCCTCCCAAGCATTTCAAATAGATTTGTAACTTGCAACTTCCTCCAAATTATAAAAATTGAAGTTAGAAGCGATTTTGAATTTCAATGTCAAACGGGTTAGCAAAAAATATATTCTAAAAATATACTAATTATTTGGGGGGGATTGTATAGATTGATACATACTCAAAAACATTTGAATCATTAATTCCAAACAATGAATAAAAGTTATGAGGAATTTTATTTTGTGGACAATGGAGGTAGAAAAAACATAAAGGAAAGAATAGTAATTGTTTGTTAGAACATTCTCACCATTAGGATTAATAATAATTCTTAAATTCTTCCAAAAGTTATTAGCATATTTGTTTTATCTTTCATTCCGTAACACCATTCACTTTACAATTTTTTTTTCAAGACAAATGTGAAAGTTTCTTTCGTTAAAATTCTTTTATACATATTCTCAATCTGTTTTCCAATTCATTGACTAAAATGCACAAGGTATAGGACATATATGTTTGTTTGAAAATGTTGAAAGACAAAAGTTCACCTTCTAGAAGAGCTAGAAAAGCCTACATTTGGAAATTCAGGTACATTGAACTTATAATTAGTGTTGATATTTTCTAAAACAAGATCAAAATTCTTTAATGAACTTGAACAAGTTCACCGAAGGATCCTATGGTTGGATTTTTTTAAATAAATATTCATGAAGATTTTGACCTTGTTTTGGGAATGAGTATTTTGAAGCAATTTTGGACCTCTAAACATGAAAGAATTTTGGAGGTCAAATTATACTATATGACAAAATAGATGATAGACCACCTCTTCGTTAATTTTTTTGATGATGCTTAAAATAATTTCTTTGCTGTTAACTAAGTTGAAAAGTGTTTTCCATCTCACTATTTCCTACATTCACTTAACTTGAGATGAAGTACTAAAGGCTCTTCAAAAGTCTACTGTTGTTATCGATAAGACAATAATTTTACATTCTCAAAAAACATTCCCTACATTTGGCCTTGTTTTAAAAATGAAACCAAACAACATTTGTACTGATACCTCACACATATCATATGTCAAGGGCAAGATTGGCACATCTCTACCAAACATATATTTTTTTCCAAAATATAAGGTTACGAAGCTCTAAAAATGTAATTTCTTTTTGCAATCTTTTTGCAATCTTTATTTCATCATACAGAAAGAAACTTGAAAAATAAACCCCCTGAAATCCGGTATCTATTTTGAGAAATATTTTCCGCAAAACCTACCCTACAACCATGGGACACGAAACTATTACTGAAGGTACAGAAGATTTGGAAAAAATATGAGCCACACAGATCGACGTACAACTGAAACAAACTGGTACGTTGCTAGTCATGATGATTCATTTATGGAGGTCGAAGGAAAAGGAGCATATTCTGTGGAATTGCAGTTTCCATTCATGATCTAGAAAATGGATAAAGAGCAAACAAACGTTGATTTTCAAATGACCCCAATTCAGGGGCAGAACCGGAAGATACATCTCTCTGCACTTACATTTGACAATTTCAGTACAACGTGGACTTCCTGTTCCATAGTTTCCAATATGCGACTAGCTGCTAATTCCGTAGCTATGTCAGCACATCTGATCCACATTTTGATTACAGTTTCCTTACAACAGGAGTGCTCTAATCCAACTTTCAGCAAGACGTTCGTCCTTCGCCTCTTCAAGAAGAAAGTGCAATCCATGAAAAATCTCTTAATTGTTCAGACTGGCAAGCAGAAGATCAAGAACAAAACGGACAGTCTTGTAACAAACACATGTCCCACTAGTGTACAAGTTTCCAGATAAAGGCCCCTAGTGTCGCCTGAACAGTTTCCTGTACCAATATACAAGGAAGAAGCACAAGAGAGCAAATCCAATCGCCAGATAAAGAGGGCTGATGCCTCGCTCAGCCAACGCCCGGTTAAGTCTTCGAGTCGTGGTTTTCAACACTGCCCGGCCTTTGGACACTGTTTCTTCCTGCACACCACAGGGGCAATCAAATGCTTCAAATCGTGGCCAATGAAACAATTGATAGCAAGGTTCTCATCATATGAGGCAGGTTGTAATCCAGTGTAAGGGGATTAAAAAACGCTAATGGAGCTGAGACCATCTCCTTTACCGACCCTTGTAACCAACACCTCAACTAATCACACAATTGGTGTTGGAAGCAGGCCTTGACTAAACGGCGACTGCTACTGATCGTTGAATGGAAGCGGGATTGTCAACTACCACTAAGAGAGGTCTGCAAACCCCCGCACTTTGAAATTGACAAGGAAATTAAACATAGTGAAGAGAATTTGATATCTCAATAGACCTGGCTCTTGTAACCAAATGCACCAGACTTAGTATCGTAGTGTTGAGCAGATAGCTCCTACTATACTTATGTGCAGTATTTGAGTGGACGCAAATAGTATCCTCCATACTAACACCTAGAAGACGATTCTAGAGTAGGCTTTCTTGATTGTCAGGTATTGCAAAGTAAACGCTTACCAGTTGATTGAGAAGCTCATTCTGGTACCTTGTCTCGGTATCAATATGTTGCGCTACCTGACGCAAGCACCAAAATACACACAAGGAGCTTTTTAGAACATGAAAACTCTTTCATGTTTCTTCTGCTTAAATTCCTAGTGTTAAACTTGACAAAAAGTTATAATATGAGCTGTTGGCTCTTATTCATAACTAATTAAGTTATTACCTCCAATTCATAAGTAATTTCAGCTTTCAAAAATCACTTTCCAAACAGCTTCAGGAACAGAGAGTTCTCAAGAAGTCTCAGGAGTCTTGATTCTCCTGCTTACAGTTGGTGATGGGATAATTCTCTTCAGAAAAATCAAACTCTTTAACAAAGACAACGTATGTTCTGAATTTGTACTCTTTTCTCCTATTTTCAATGCTTTAAATTCTGTGGACATAGACAAATCATACCTGCCTGAGTTGGTGTACTTGCCTCCGAAGACCAGTAATTTCGTCATCCAACTGGTCCCGAGGATCAACTCTCAGCTGGACCTGATCGGTATTGTAATTGAACCCGGGATTTCGTCGCCGCCCCAGACTATCATCGGTCCAAGCCATGAGTGCAGATTCACGGCCTGTCAGCCAAAGCATGGAATTGTTTCATAAGAGAAAAAAATACATGAATGCTTAGATTATAAAGGTTGGTGTTTGTCTATGTTGAACACGCCAAAATACACAAAATAGACCTCCACTGCAACGCCGCCCAGCCGTAATAAACCTCGAGCACGGCCACGTGAACTGAAACCTCAAACCAGGAGTCGAGAATGAAAAAGAGGAAGTACGAGAACCAGATGTTGACGGTTTCGAGGGGATAAGGAACAACTGGGGACCGAGAAGAGGTAGAAGAGGAGAGCGAGCATGAAGTAGGTGAAGAAGTTGACGACAAGGAAGCAAGGGAGAGGATGAAAATCCGGTAGACGAAGTGGGGGAGAGTGGTGAAGATGGAGTAGATTAGGGTTAGGGTTAGGGGTTGGAATTGTTTCACAAGAGAAACCAAATCTCATGCCATAGCATGTGCAGAACTACACAACCTCACAGTGAGATGGCATCCTAATTACAGATAAACAATAAAAGAAAACCGAAAACTTGAAAACACCTCAACGAAGATTGCCATCAAACAGCGACAAAACTTCACAAAGAAAAAAACAAACCACTCAAACGATCGCGAACGCCCACACACACACACGCGACATAGAACTACAAACACCAGCACCTCCCACAAAACCCTCGCTCCACGACGTCTGATTGCCGAGAATTAATGCACATCCAACTGCTTCAAACTCGAGGTCTCACAGATGAGCATCGCTGACAGAAATATAAATTAAAATACAGGAGTTGACGGAAGAGAGAAACGACGGGAAGGAGGGAGACGGAACAGACGTACCAGGAGCTAAAACGCCAGCTCTAACTTCTTCCCAGCGGCGTTGTTGATGAAGATGTGAAAATGACGTCGAGAGTGAAAGGATGTGAGCATGACAAGTTATCAATGGAGAAGGCGGAAGGAGTGGAGTGGAGGTTAAAGGAGGAGCGTCGCCATAGCCATGGCGGGCTGTGCGAAGAAGCTCTTTCTTAGGGTTTGGGGTTTCCTGCTAAGACATTGGACAAAGGTCGTCACTCGTCACCAGTGATCCCAAAACTAGTTTGTGGAATTTAGTGCAACATGCATTAACTTTGGCTACCTTGAGAGTGAGTAGTATAAAAAAAAAAAAAAAAAGGATTTTGCAAATTGTGAAGAATTATTGGAAGTACTATAACACAAAATTGACTCAACAAATGTTAATTCCAAAGTGGAAGAAGTTGCAAATTGGCTATCAAATTCTATTGTTT
Organism: Neckera pumila; assembly: GCA_963969595.1. NCBI lineage: Eukaryota > Viridiplantae > Streptophyta > Bryopsida > Hypnales > Neckeraceae > Neckera > Neckera pumila. Next base: position 37,003,636 of record OZ018408.1, on the reverse strand, counting down.
GTTGCAACTTTGGCTAAAATGTCTCCATTCAAGGCCCTTTTTTACAATGTACTAGTAGCGCAATGATTTTTTGGTAGTAGCTTAACTAATTTTATCCAGTTTTGGGATTGTTGGTAATCACGGAAACACGCACCTCGTAAGGCATCCTCAATAGACTCCGGAATTTGCTCTCCTAAATAGAACTCTAATTTTTGACTATTTTGTAATTAGAACTTAAAATTTCTATCACTAGAAGCACAAATGAAAGTATTTGAATGGAAACAAGCAAATTCATATTCAGATATTGGACAATTGAGAAAATACACCACTTCAAGAAGCTAGCTAAAAGACAAGAATTGTAGTGGTCTTGGCAAATCATAGTTACCAATTTACAATTCATTCCAATTTGCATCCAATTTGGAGTGAAATGTGCATTGGTACCTGTGATTTGCCAAAACCACTATAATTCTTGTTTTTGAGCTAGCCTTTGAAGCGGATCATTTTTTTTGCCCAATATCGAAATTTGAGTTTTCTTGAATCTAAAAGCTCAAAGTGCTTTTGGATATGTTTTCTATTATAGAAATTTTAAGTTCTAATTATGTACCATTCAAAAGTTAGAAATAAACTTGGAGGGCCAATATATTGGTTGGACTGAGAATGCTTCAATCTTTTTCTGAATTCTCGTACATTTTTGTTTTTTTGTACAAATATTTTATTGGCTTTGGACTAAAGAGGAGCCATGTTTTGTATATATAGAAGCTATTGTAAAGAAGTTTTGATATGCTACATGACTCAAAGATTGAGCCACTTTTTAGAATAAAATAAGTAATGTAGCCGGCCTTATTTCATCTGTAAATCACTTCCTAGATTTCACCATGAATTGGCTACATTGTAAATGCATTTTCTACCACAATTTTGATGGACAATTTTGTTTTCCTTCACCTTTTACCACTACAAAAAAACCATTTTTTTTATGTTGGAGCAAAAACATGCAATGTCCAAGGCTGAACATACTATGTCCGCGGAGACATCAAGATGTTAAAGAGAGGGATTGCAATTTTAGATAGATTTCCGAGGATGTTCCAGATGACTGCAACAAATTTGAATGAAAACAAGTTGGTGTTACCATCGACATCGGGATTTTTTATGACATTTTTAAGGACTCACTGATGTCCGGCAAGTCGTCTGCAAAAACATGGACTGCTACTTCAGCTTTGGGGGAAAATTTTTACGCAGGATAAGTTTGTGGAAATTACTTTTTTCTTGGGTAAAAGTCTAACCGAGGTTAAAAAGAAAGGGATCGGGCAGCCATCGGGCAGCTTTGGGGGAAGTACGATGATGTGGAATATGATGTCCTAAGGATGTGGTACATGTATGTGGATGTCATATAGGACATGTCACTACAAGAAAACAGTGTCCAAATTGACACGTCCTAATTGACTAAAATGTCCAAATTGACAGAATCTTGTCAAAAAAATGTCCGAATTGACAGAAAATTGACAAAATAATGTCCAAATTGACAAAAAATTGACAAAAAAATGTCCAAATTGACACTGCTCCCTTGTAGTGTGTGAGAATGTCCATATTAACATCATGCCAAATAGTACAAGAAATCTAGATGTCTAAGGTGATGTCTCAAAATACGTCTATGAAAATGTTTGGACGTCTGTATTGATGTCTCAGAAAACGTACAGATGTCTAAATTGACATCTTCAAAGACGACAATAAAAATCTTAGACAACAAAAAATGATGCTGATATGACATGCCACATCATCCTTGTTGGATGCCATGTCATTTTCCCGCCGCCACGTTACGTGCCACCTCAGATGCCATGTCATGAACAAAAATGGATGAAAATTTTTCCTACGTGGTTGCCTATGTCCGCGTACCATTTAGGTGGCAGCCACATGGCGGCTTTTGAGGACCCTGTTGACCCATGTCTTTTGGGATGTCCAATCCCCAGCACGTTGATGTTCACGTGCAAAATTGATGTCTTTTTCATGTCTCAGGCAACGCAAAATTTTGAAAGTCCACGTAGACATTTCAAGACATCACAAAAGACATCAGCTTGCAGAATCCAAGGATAAAAAAAAATACAAGTTTCTTACTGTAACTTTTAAAGCAAATTCCTTTGGATTGAAATTCTTCAACACTATGAATTACTTTCATGGGAGATGTTATTGATTAGGTTGACACTATAAGACACCCATGTTTTAGATGACAAGCCTTGATTTTTCTTGACGGATTTTAGTGGACGTCCAATGCAACAAACCCATGTTTTTATATCAACATTAATGTCACATTGGATGTTTTTGTTGACAAAAAACATGGGTTTGTTGCATTAGATGTCCACTAAAATTCATCAAGAAAACTCAGGGCTTGTCACCTAAAACACGGGTTTTTTATAGTGCGAGCTTGTATATTCAATAATATGCCCAATAATATGCGTCTTTAATTGATGAAAGCATAGCACTGCATGCATTACATTTCTTTGTTGATACAAATAGAGTGTCCTATCTCCACGCCAATTAATTTCTAAACATCCATTTGATGGCATTCAGTGTCAAAGGCTTTGGGTAGATTTCAATGTTAAGGATTTAATCATGTATAGAGCTTAGATACATACTACTCCCTATTATTCTACTCTCGATTCTTCTTTGCCTTTTTCATCAAAAAGTGATATATTGAATAAGAAAAAAGGTCTACCTTTCTCTAGTTAAAGCCCATTATTGAAGTGGTGGCAATCAAGCATACATAAAGTACTTTGAGAATATGATTATTGATATATCAAATATTGTTTAATTGAGATGTTTTTAAATTTGAGGTGTCCTATTCCAGTGCAAGCACTTGCAACTAATCTGATGTAGGCATTCAATTGCACGCTAGGGTTCTTTAATGTTGTCATGGAAAAAACAACTGAAAACATATTTTCAAAGGGACTGAAAATGAGCTTGAAGTAACAAAGTTAAATCCTAAATGTATTATTTGATTGCTTATTTTGAAATTTAATAAAGATAAATTATCAACAACAGTTTTTGAGAGATATTGGTATTTGATATTGGGGGCAATTGCATGATACAACAATTGCACTTATTTTCATGTTGCAGTGCATACTTTACATTGTTTTTAAGGGATTTTCAAATTTTCAAATTATCTCCAGTTAAATTATGATCGACTATTTTGCTAAATGGTTTTTTATAGAAATAGATCATTATGTAATTTACTAAAAAGAACGAAGATTTGATAGAAAATTAACTTTTATAGTTTAAGGAGGCATTTAGTAAAAGACTAGTGCATTGTCACACTACCTCAATTCATTGCAAAATTTAAAAAAATTTAATGAAAAATAGGTTGTAAATAGAATTATTATCTCCAAATTTTTCCAAAAGAAGCATATATAAAACCAAATCATCACATATATTCATTATTTTCTATCTTCAATCATTGAATCATTGTTTTCAATGATTCATTATTTGTCTATGATGATAACTTTTTTGATGATTTAAAATTTTAGATGTAGTTATGAGTGAAAATATTTAGATGAGCTTTATAATAAAAATTGAAACATAGAATTAAACTTGAATCTTTTTTCCTCAGAGTATTGGCACTTTTGGACAAATTTTTATTATATGACTACATGAAAAGTTTTAGAAATCTATATCTTCAAGATAGCTTATTTAAGAAAATTAAAAGTTAAAAAGACCCTTATATAAATATAAATTTAAAACTTGGTCCTTTAAATTTTGTAAGAATCCAATGCTAACATTTTTTAAATGATTTAGAAATATAAATGTTGTCAATCTAGACAAGAGTGCTCATTGTGTATACAAAATTGCACAAAGAATTGTCTCTGGACTACTAAACCCGATAGCTTGCTAACACCCTTACTGAAAAGCATATCAGTAATAATTTTGACTTTCAAGACTTTGGAATTGGGCTTTGTAAATTTTGAACAATGCTTAAAGGAAAAAAGCGTGTTTCAAAGGCTTGTAAGTCAAAATCATGTACTCATATGCTTTTCAACTTATGGAATTAGACTAAATTTTTTGCTAAGAATATGTAAAAAAATTTTTAGACCAATTGAACTTGTCTATCATAGCTACCCAAATTGCCCCTACTTTGAAAAAAATGCCCTTTTGAAGCATAACTGCTTAATTGCAAGTTGGGTTGTTGTAAAATTTTCTATTCATTAAGCTAGTAATGGAACATACTTTCAGTAAAAATTTCACAAGAATCCAACAAATAATGCATTGAGAAGGGCCTATACAGAAGTTGAAAATAGCAATAAAATCATACATAAGAACTAAAGTCCTAAAGTCATACTTAATGTACAATAAGGTCTACTTCATTTACGAATTTTTGTTCCCTAATAGTTTTCACTAGTAAGTTCCCAAACTTCAGTAAGCCGTATCATGCTCAAAAATGAATCAATTTTCAAATCGCAAGTTGCGTTGGAATTGTAGAGAAGAGTACTTTATCACCATGACAAATATGTCCATGTGAAATTCAAAATCATACAACATTTTGGGTGTTTTTTGTATACTATCTATCATCTAGTAGAACCACCTTTTGCCAAATTTTTTGCTAACATTTGATTGGGCATGTTCAAAATGATTGTTTGTAGTTGTTGTGGAGACACTTCATTCCTTACACTTGAATTGCTTGTATGGTTTCTTGCTTATTCTTCATCCCATTGCAAAAAATCTTTGACTATCTTCCAAAGAATGGTAGATAGTATATAGAAGAAATCCAAATTGTTGTATGATTATGGGTTTCACATTTTTCGCTTGTTATGAAGTTGAAGTGCACTTCATTGAAATTCCAACAAAATATGCGGTTTCAAAATTGGTTCATCTGCAATGAAAACAAATTGAAAAATTTGTAAATGAAGATCTTACTGTGCAATAAAAAAATGCACCTATTGATCTAATAATCAAATCATTTTTGGCAAAGTACATTGGTGATAGGTCTTGTCCTTTTAGGATTAAAAACATTTTGGCTTACAAGAAGGCATTCACTCTAAGGTAGGAGCATCTATAATCAACACTTTAAGCAATTATGCAAACTTTGAGGTGGAATCAACACGTGAAGTTATTTTTAGCACATTAGCAATTGAAAATCATAATTTTCTTAAAACTGAATAATTTTTTAAAAATATATACAAATATGCTATGAATTTGTAAAATTCAAATACATGCTGTACTCTAAACCGCCTTCTGCATTTGTATATGCAAGATGTACAGTTTAGACTTCTTATATCTACCTATTTTCAAAATTGGTTTGAGATACAACAATGTATGTGGGTGGCTCTACCTTAATACAAGTAGAAAATATTCACGTATGATGGTCCAATTGAGATTTTCAGATCCAACATAAGTTTAGATGGAACTGGAATTTACGCACAACATTCTACAGCAGTGCTGACCACTCACCTTTTCACACAATGTAGCTACATTGTGGTTGGCCATGACTATACCTGTCTACAATAGTTGGCCAAGTACCAACCCTTCCGTGAATTATTGCATTCAAGATGTGTGAGGATCTTCGCAAAGGAAAGAAGACGGACAAGGATCAGCGCATCATTGATACCCCAGTTAAGCTTTTCCTTAAAGTAGTAGATGAGACCAAGGTAGAAGCAGCTACTTAGTTTCAAGAATAGAATACAAAGACCTACAACTTGAAACCAGAATGAATAGCAACCACTCCACCCACCAAATTCTCATATTCCACTTTTGTAAAACCTGCGGCAGCAATCATGGACCCGAATTTGTCCTGCACGGACGAGAGCACCTTCAAGTTAATCATTAAACTCCAAGTGAAACCATCAAAGAAAATACAATCACCTGAATTCTAATGACAAACATAGAAGCGTAAAGCTTCTGCAAGGGACAGCTTCATCATATGCCAGAGCGAATCAACTATTTCCTGAAAATATGTCATGCTGTCCAAGTTCAAGCAGCATGCGTTCGAAATAATCACTCTTTGTAAGTAAGCTTCGACCAATAATCACAGACTTCTAGGAACACTGATTAAAAATAGATGAATGTTTTGGACGCTTCATATCTTTGAAAATCAATTCAAAAAATCAAAATCAAAACCACACCTGGTTCGGAAACTTGCGAACACTCTCCACCAGGTATTGATACGACGCTCGATCACCTGATACCACTTCACCCATCCTCGGAATGACGTTAAAAGAGTAGGCATCGTACCTGCGACTCCATTGGGATCCACAATTAGAAGTTTGTAATCATGTTTCCACAGATCTGCTTCAAGAGCAATGAAGCAAAGGGACAGAGTAGATGGCAACGAATTCGGTCACTTACATTTCCTTGAATCCAGGTGTCGACACATGGCTCAATTCAAGGCACAAAAACCGCCCACCTCGTCTTAATACTCTGCAATCAGATCAAGGAGTCATATCCCCCAAAAGACCAAGGATTAATGGAATAAGACGACGAACTTGATTGATCATATTATAAAAAACTAGAATTCGGATAGGGCAAACTTTTAGATCCTGGAGAATCAGTGCAGAACATGCATGTGTTGGTCAAATAATCCATAAATTTGCTGGGGTAATAGCCCCTACATGACCGTACTCAAAACTACTAAAAGAAAACAGAGGTCCAATTTGGGCTCCTTCTGTAGTGACTACGATTCCATGAACAGTGCGTATATCCAATGACACGGAAGTAACCAGAGTATGCAGTTCACAGAGATAAAGACACATGCCTGTAGGCCTCTTTCAGAGCCCGGTCGATGTGGGTTACATTGCGAATGCCAAAGGCAATAGTGTAGCCATCCACGCTGTCGTCTTTCAAGGTCAGCGCTTCTGCATCTCCTTCCATCCAGACTAAACAGGCGGCATTCCCAAGTCCTGAAAATCCTCACAGATGGAAATACCCAGGGTGAGATTGGTACATTCAATCCAAAACTTCAGGTACTTCAAATCGTCAAGAATTCAACATGCACCTCCATATTATGACAAAAAAATGGGTTTGCATATTTTGAGCAGAGTCGATGGCAAGTAGGATTAAAATACAGCTCGCTAATTCATCACTTTCGAGTCTCGCTATAAGCAAACGTGATGTGATAGGATTGGATAATTCTATTCCAAGGCATTCAGACTCATGGATTTAAACGACAACATCCCTTCATAATACAAACCAAGGAGAGGCACATTTCAAGCTCATGAGAATGACGTAAAGATCACCTCTCCCCTTGGCTCGTTTCTTCCCAACCTCAAGCATATTGGGGTTGATATCACAAACATAAACTCGTGTTGGATCTTCTTCATCAGCATCGGATAACGTATCGCCACGGACTCGTTGCTCGGCCTTCTGAATTGCATCCACAACACGGAACGCGACATCTCCTGCACACAGATTCCCAGTCTAACGTCATGGTAGATTAAATCATTCCGAGCGCTGATACTACAGAAACCTAAGCAGATACCTCCAATTTCGTTCAAAACATTCAAAATATTGGGAGAAGCAAAAACATCGAAGGCATACAAAACTTCAGGTACAGAGGCAGCAAATCAGAAATCTGCGAACTCTGAAAGAGAAGATGTTGCAAATGGAATGACCAGGTATTATTAGAAACAATGCTAAATGGACTCAACCTATCAAGGTGTCCCGAAATGGCACCAGGACCACATGTACCTGTACCCCCAGCCACATCCAGATGTTGCATGCCTGGAAACGGAGCCAACTTAGACACCAGCCTGCATATCAAAGCAAAGCATTAAGCACTAAGTGCTCAGGAGGTCCTGTGAGGGTTTCCCAAGTCACAAAATTCAAGTTCGTTCCACATGATGACAGTGTAGTCACCTCATAGAACTGGGTCCAGTATCGAAATTTTGCTATTTCGTCTACTAGAGAAGTCCCATCACAAAAATAAATAAAATCAAGTGAGACGAGCGTTTGAGAATGCAATTTTCTCAAAGTCAACAGAATGGGGCCTGTCCATAAACCCATTAGATTTTGTCCAATTGGGACGGGTTTTAACTCATTCGAAGGAGTCAACTGCATGTTGCAATGTACAAAATTCAATACAATCTAATCTGAGATCATCCTGTCATGAAAAACTAAACATAAGTTTGAACTTCATTTTTAACGTCCTCTTGGAAGCAATGGAAAATGCCAATAATCGAGGCAAAGGACAAAATCTGCATTTGGGTATACCAGTAGTCTATGGATTTGAAAAGAGATTCTGTAAAAAATCGAAGTGAAAAGGCCCAGTAGTCTATTAGAAAACCACGTTTAAGAAATAATGTATCAAAGCGAAAAAGTAACCCGAGATAACTCTCACATAAGCTCCTTCTTGTGACATATTGGCAAAATTTGCCTAAAACGTGCAGCGTATGTGCACGAGACTCCGTAAAGGAGAGCCTGGGTCGACTTTTTAATTTTTCAGCACTTCGAAGATTCATGGTTTATTCATACGGAATTCAGAGTAGGCATTCGAAGAAAATCTAGAATCCCTTTCACCTACCAGCAAGATTAAGCAAAGACAGCTTTTGCAAAGTGGAGCAAGACAAACCAACTCACCTGTCTTTCCAGAGGCGGTGCAAGCCCCCACTCATCAGATCATTCATGAGGTCATAATTCGAAGCCACGTTCGAAAACACCTCCCCAACCAACTTCGATTTCTCTTGTTCCGGGACTTCCCTGAACCCTTTCTCCACATCACATCACAGAGAGCTTCAGAAAACCCTCAGAAACCAACTCCTGCATTCCAATTCTCTGAAACAAAAGCAGAAATGAACTCACAATGTGCAAACGCAGCATCGTGCATTTAGGGTTTCCATTTGGGATTATCAAGAAGTGCTGATCAAATTCACGTTCAAAATTCATACTCAAAGGTCTCAAAGGAAAGGCAAAGGCATCATCAATCCTTACCGAAATTGGTGAAGTTTGAGTCACTTTGCTGTTGAGGAGATTCAGCCTGCTCCAGAGGACCCAAGTGTAGGCCTCTCGACACTAAAGAGCGATGGCAGAGACGAGCACATCCTCGCCACCGCAGCGCCATCGCCATAACTTATTTGCAACCAAACCGACTCACAAACACACTTACAACACGCTCACAAATAAACTCGATTCCTCCGTTCACAATAAACCCTAAACCTAATTTCGAGGTTATGATGACAAGCTGCACAAATGAACTGACTTTGATCTGAATTGAAGGAGAATTTGGCGACAGGAAACGGTTTCCTTCTTCAGTTGCTGTTTTCTCATCACTTGTTCATCTACGGTTTCTCCAATATATTTTTATCATCGTACGTTCATCCATTTTGGTTGTGGGTATTGTCTTGGAATTGTGAATGCAAAGTTTCGAAGATTGGTGAGAATTGACCCACATTGGAGTGATGGCGCCGAGATCGCGCCTCCAGCAGGGCGTTTCTGCAAGATCTCAAGCTTCTGTAAGTTTGTGTTTGGCTTTGATTGTTGGCTGTGTAGTCGAATTAGGTTTTCTGAGGTTTTTGGTGGGTTGTGGTGGAATTAGTAGGGTGTAGGGTTTAAGGGTTTTGAGTGGGGGCTGCCAAATGGTTTTCTTGCGTTGATTCATAGGTTTTTACACTACATACTGTGAGATACTTGTGCTTTCTAGTATTATGCTTCGTTTTTTTGGCTTGTGGAGTCGAATTGGAAGTTTTGAGACCGTTTTTCTAATTAGTAGGGTTTAGGGTTTTGAGGATTCTCCCGCATAGACTCACGGTTATCTCATTGTATCTCGTAAGCGCGTTATGATTTGTAGTATTTTGCTTCGTTTTCCTGGGTTGGAGATTCGAATCGTGGTACCTGAGGTTATTTTTTCGCAGTGGTTGAATTAGCAGGGTTTAAGAGTTTGAGTGGAAGCTCCCAAATGGTTTTCCTGCATTGCTTCATGAGTGATTTGAATTGCGTTTCCTATGCACGATGCAGGAGATTCCGGTAGTAAAGTCTAGGAAGGAGAAGCGAAAAGAAGCGAGGCGGATTAAGACTCAGCAACGCTTGCATCAGTGGGTGATTCATCAGGCTGGCAAACGACGAAGAGCTCAGAAAGCAGTTGGACGAGAAGAAGAAGAAGAAGAAGAAGAAGAAGAAGAAGAAGGCGAAGAAGAGCCTGCAACGACCCGAAACCCATTACCATCTCTGGAAGTGAAGGAAAAACACAATGGAGCTTCGAAACAGTCGGCGGTCTCTTCAAGAGTTCTTGCTAGAGGCAAAAGTCGGAGAACTGAGAAGGACGAGAAGAAGGAGAAAAAAGGCAAGACGAAGTTTGAGGCGTTTCTGGAACGAGATATGCAGAAGACGGCTCTGATGAACGCCGATGCGGATTTAGCCCTGGAGCGTCGGCTGGCTAAGAAACTGAAAGTGAAAGGAGGGAAATTGGGAGGCTTTGACGATGGCATGGCTGATATTCTGGATGGTCTTGGCGAAGGCGCTGAGATTTTAGCAACCGAGAAAGTAGAGCCCCCAAACCCTAAAACGAAGAATAACCGTAAGCCCGAGGCAAAGAAAGCAACTAAAGAGGATCCAAAGGAAGTGATCCCCAGTGATCACGAAGATAGTGATGATTCTTTGCAAGACATGTTGATGGGTGGTTCAGATGATGAGCTTTCAGGGAGTGAAGTAGAGGACGAGGAGGAGTCAGAAGCGAATTCTGGGGAGGAGGATTCAGACGGCTTACCAGCAATTGCAAACGACTCTGAAGAAGAAGAAGAAGAAGAAGAAGATGATGACTCAGATGATGATGAAGGGGATGATGAATCTGGTGAAGAGGAGGAGGCAGAAGGTGAAGACTCTGTGGGTGTTAGTCCAAGTGATGGGACAGAACAAATGAAGAAGGGAAAAATGGTTGCAGAAAAGAGTAAGCAGAAAGATGCTGGTGCTAGTGACATCTATGGTAGGAGGAAAGTGGACGCAGCGGTGAAGTACGTGCCCCCTCACTTGCGAGGGAAGGCAAGTGATGTATCTGAAGAGATGATCCGCATCCAACGACGTCTTCGGGGTATAATTTACTTTGCCCCTTTTCATCGCATTCGCCATGTTCCCCACTATTTTCCATATTTTTAGGGTTTCACAATAGAGTTATCCTTTAAACTCATTCAAAGTGGGGATGCTGATCTTGTTTCAGCGAAAAAGTGGGAAGAATCTAGTAATGAATTACGCTATGAATAGGTCTTCGCAAGCCTTTGGTTTGGCTTAACAATGAATTTGAATTAGTGATGAATTTAAGGATATATCCCTTATGTCCTTATAGTTTTGGTTTTCCATCATCAATTCATGTTGGTTTCCCAATTTATTATATACTTTTGGTTCATAGATGTCTTTCATTACAGGTCTTCTCAACAGACTCTCAGAGGCAAACGTGGAGTCCATAGCCTCCGATGTTTCCCTTCTTTTCCAGGTCCGTACACTTCTGCAAGCCTCCATCTAATGTTATTTATGTTCTTACTCGAATTTTGCTGTTGAACTAATTGTTAATGTTCCGTTTTTCTAGTCTGCAGAATTACTTTTGTTAAAGCATATGTGTTTTATGATTTGTGGCTATTTTTTGGGCTCTTGCATCTTTTTTGTTGTTGCTGCTGTCAGTTATCTAATTTTAGCTCCTTGTTGCTGATTTCTGATAGTTGACGAGTTCAGGTCTCAGTCCAGATTTTAATTAGGGTTTGACTTTCAACAGAAGAAGCTTTTTTTGTGACTCTGAATGTTGGGAAGATTACTGATTTTAAGTGATTGACAGGCACATGGACGACGAATGGTAACAGAACTAGTGACCGATGAAATAATCGGTGCCTGTTGCGGAGGTCCTCGCGGAAATGACCAGTGAGTGCTTTTTTCGAAAGTGGGACATTCTCAGTTTGGTTGAGTTTGGATGCCTCCAGATGTGAGAATTCTTTTATTTTCTGTTGTGGTTGTTGAACTTTATGCGGAAGGTCTGCGTTGACAACCTTTAACTTTGACTGATGAAGATATGCAGCAGTATTTGCTGCCTACGTGGCTGGAACAGCCACAATGGTGGGAATGGATTTTGGAGCAAAGTTCTTATTGTCTCTTGCGGTTGCATTTGAGGTAATGTCGAACCGGTAGCTTTATGATATTGTTAGACTGAGAAATGCCTTCATCAAACTACAGCCTTGAGGAGGGGATGTTTTTTCCTTCTCCTTTTTTAGGCAAGCGCTTATGGAGAATTTTTTATGGCTAATTCTACAGGAACAATATGAAAAGGATGACAGCCTTGCTTTGCGAAACCTTGCGTTGCTTTTCGCGAACTTGTACTCCTTCAATCTTATTCCTAGGTAATGGTTGCAATCATTTCATGTATCCTTCTTGATATTGTTTTGGGTCAACAACATGTAGGTGTGATTTTGTCTCAAGCTTTGCTTAATGGTTGACAGGTCTGACGCATTCTTTTTGGAGATTTAATGTGTTGCTCTTTCGAAGAGTTCTGAGATTTTGTTTCCATTACTAACTATGAACATTCAAGAGGAAGACTGCCAGAGAGAACTCTTGAATTTGAGTGTAAGGTACAGTTTTTTAATTGTTACTAAAATGGCTTCTGGTTGAACAGCGAATTGGTGTATGAGGTACTGGGCATGCTGTGCAAGCGATTTGAAGAGCTTGATGTTGCCACTATTTTGACCCTCTTACAATGTGAGAATTGTATCTTCCTCCTGAATCTGTAGTTTTTCTTAGGCCTATTTTGTACTCATGCCAGTGAGCGTCGAACTTCTCTTCTGTAGAGCATAGGCAGTTGTAATTTAATATTAGTATTGGTTTTCGTTTTGACTACTACAGGATGTTAGTTTCTTTTGATATGGGTTCCTTCATTTTCTGTCTCATGGCTGCTGCTTGGTTCAACGTATTCTTTTCTTTTTGTGCATTTACTGAAGGATTGCACCGTGCAGCATGTGGAATGGGTTTGAGAGCTGCAGATCCGGCTGCAATGAAAGAATTTGTTGTCGTTGTTCAACAACGCACTGCGGAGCTGAAGGCTTCCCTCTCTGGCAACAACAATGGAAAGCCTGTGGACCTTAGTAAAAGGGTAAGTTTGATCTTCCCTATGCCGCTCTGATTCCGTATGTATTGGACGTAACCAGTCAAGTCGTATTATTTTGTGGTACTTAATGTTCCTTTTTAGGTTAAATTACTCGAAAGTTTGCATTGCAAGAGTTCACTCAAGTTTCTTTTGTATTTTAATGCTGGGTCGAGCAGGTTCAGTTCATGTTAGACATGATCTGTGATATTAAGAACAACAAGCGGCGATCCAAGGAAGATCCCGCTCATCACATGCGCCTCAAGAAGTGGCTCCAGAAGGTAAGTGTTAATTGCAGTACTCTAGCCTTTCTGTTTGTTTAGTGCCTTAGGAACATTGCCTTGGGAACCTCTTCTCAGAGAGATTTTAAAGCAGTGAATTTCCAGGCATATCTTACTTCAGACTATTTGTCAATGAATTCTTCCAAGTAATCTGCATATATCTTTTGGTACTCATTCATCATGATTCAATTGCTATGTACTGAAGAGCGGACAATTTAGGCAGAGAGCACTATGGAATATGGTCTTCCTCTCTAATTTTCTCCATGAGAACTACTCTGAAATGTTTGCCTTTTCAGCCAATTGTCTGCTAAGGGTGTTCTTGTTACAAACCAAACTTGAGATGAGGCATTGACCCATGTTTTATTGTGATTTTCTTTAGCTGGGAGTTGAAGATGTCCAATTACGGTCTGTTACGTGGGAAAAGTTATTGGAACCGGAGAAGAAGGGCCAATGGTGGCTACCCGGACTACCAAGTGAAGGAGAGAATTTGGGAGGCGCAAGAGCAGAGGTAGCTGGTTATTTGGATGGAGGTGCTGCTGAAGCAGACAAGATGCTGCAGCTTGCAGCTGCGCAAAGAATGAACACGGATGCACGGCGGGCACTCTTTTGCATTGTCATGAGCGCTGCGGATTACGAAGATGCATTTGAGAAAATCTTGCGGCTGAAGCTCCCTGGGAAGCAAGTAAGAGAGTGACGCCTTTCATCTTCCCTCCAATTTCTACATTTTAATAGGTCTTCCGTAAAATTGGACCTGTATTTTTGAGGTAGCTACCAATATCAACCTCAGTAAACACTGAATGAGGCATTCCAGTGAATCTTGGATATCAATCATAGGGAGTTCAGCTATCTGAGATGGCGGTTAAGTAGGTCACCGTGAAGAGACATCCTCATTCATTTCAATGAAATCGAAAATCCTGAACGAAATACTTTGAATAGACATATAAGCAAGTAGGTACAAGAAAATGACCGTGGGGAGATTTCCATAATAATCATAGGGAGGTCTCCATGAATTGTGTCAATCTTATCTTGCTTCCTCATGATCATATCTCCTTATGTTGTCTAAAATTATTGAAACAATCTACTTTTTTTCAAAGCCGTATTTTATTTTCTGTTTGTATTGTGTCATTTTCCAATTGGTAAGTGACTGGGTGAGTTGAAATTTGTTAGAAATTACCTAGCATGGCCAACGTCGCTAAAGTCCGACTTATTCTCTTAATTGTGTGCCTTTTACTAACAGTACTCCCTCGGTGTAGGACCGAGAGGTGGTGCGAGTTATTGTGGAATGCTGCATGCAGGAGAAGACGTTCAACCCATACTATGCTCACATTTTGACGAGGCTTTGCAATCATGAGAAAAATCACAAATTCTCGTTCCAGGTAAAACATCAATCCCACATGCTTTGTCTCTCAGAGACTGTCTTCTTGAATTTTGTGAAGTTATTTTTTTTTCAATTTTTATAGTTTTCTTTTTAGGGGATTGGTAATCCTACCTTATAACCAATTATGCTTTTTCTCTATTTACACGCAGTACTGTCTTTGGGATCACCTCAAGCAGCTGGATTCCATGGATTTGCGACGAAGCCGCAACCTCGCCGAGTTGACTGCCTCACTAACTGGCCTCCACTCCATTTCGTTATCAGTCGTGAAGGTTATTGATTTTGTCGACATACAGAAGCTCACCCCCAAGGTTCTCTTGCATTTCCGGATTCTATTTGAGTACTTGCTAAGCAAGCACAGCGATGAGGATTTGTGGAAGGTATTTTCACGTGTTGCAAGCACAGCTGAGTTGGCTGCACTTAAGGACGGTTTATCAGTCTTTCTGCACCAGCGATTCTCAAAACAATTGAAGGAAGGCGACTCTGAGAACGGCGATTTGCTTGTCAGGAGGTGTAGGCTTGCTAGAAAAGCATTAGCTAATGTCACTAGTTTGCCTTATGGAAGCCAAAAGTAGAGAGAATGTTAATGTCCTTGCAAGTTCTCTAACCTTTGGAGTCTCCTGCCAGCATAAGTTTTTCAGGATTCGAATGCGGATTGTAAATATTCGTAGAGCCGATGCTGTTGAGGTGAGAAGTAGATGAAGTGTGTCTGTTGTCAACTGCAACCTGGACTGAAGCATCGACGGTGTCATCTGGGCAGGATGACATCTGGATTCAAACAGCGGCGTCTCCTCTTTTATGAAAAGCCCCTGCAATCATGCGCAGGAGACCCAATTGAAGAATTGAGGTCTATCTCAACATTGAGTTGTTTCT
The DNA here is from genome assembly GCA_963969595.1 of Neckera pumila. Classification (NCBI taxonomy): domain Eukaryota; kingdom Viridiplantae; phylum Streptophyta; class Bryopsida; order Hypnales; family Neckeraceae; genus Neckera; species Neckera pumila. The sequence goes on along the minus strand of OZ018408.1, from coordinate 36,988,104 downwards.
TCTACAGTAAGTTAAGTGGCATTTTGAACTGGCCTTTGAGGAATGTTGCTCTGGCCAATTTGGGTTCTGAAAATCCATTTTGGAATGAGATGGTTTTTTTGCTACGAAGGCTCCGTCTTGGATATTTCACAATTGAACCAATATACGAAAATTTAATGGCAAGAGGATTCGAAGTCCCAACAGCTAGAAGTAGCACTTAAATTTCCATTTACTTGACTTACACTTGTGATATTTTATAAAAGACAGGTCGAGAATGGATGCCTACGCAACAAGGTCTTGTCACGAGGATATAAGATGATGCAAAATTGGTTATTATATGTTGGCCTTTCGGTATTCTCGTATCAAGACCAAACTAGGAGTTAACCCTTAAAAAGATGTTGCATGGGTGATGGGCGCTTTTGAATGTCAAACTTGAATTTTCATATAGTTCTTGATTTTGAATGTTTTTCAACTTATCTAAGAAAATGTAGTTCCAATACTCTACTTATTCCATTTTAAATTTTCCAAAGATTGTCAAAAATGGTGATTTTTGTGACACTTTGAAGATAGCATCTTGAAAACTCAAAATACATTATTTTTGAAGTTTGTCTGTTGTATGAGGAGGGACACACTTTCTTATAATTGCACAAATTGAAGCATTTCTTCAAGTTATACACTCAATTCATGTCAATTCTCTTATTTATATTTATTGAAAAAAATGGTAAGGGCAAAAATTATTGATACCTTTCATTTTAAGTTTAGGGCTAGAATGTCATTTTGAAGGGCAGTTTTTTGGACTAGACTGCATGAAGAAGTGCAAGTAGTGCATGAGTGCCCTTCACACTTAAAGATTAATTTAAGTGAATGAAGTGCTTCATTTGGAATTGAATCATGAAAGGTTGGTTCACTTGGTTGGGTTCAAAAAGTAGGACTCTGGAATAGGGGAAGGGATTCCCAATGGGGTCAAATTTTTTTTAATTTTTTAATTTTGATGCATGTCTCAACTGAAAGGCCTGCTTACTTGGCACCTGAAGAGAGGCGCCGAGTCATCCCTGGATTCTCAATTCAACTGAATTTCCCACTGACTTTCTGCCCCAATTTCTGCCACGTCGACAAGGGGAAACTAAACCCAATTCAGGGTAAGCATTGGCCACGTGGCATGGATTCTGGGATCCTCAACTTTGAATATTAATATTGACAACGTATTGGTCTGGACCGAATCTGTTATCTGCAGTTGAGTGGGACAGTCAGCAGGGCTCAATCAGTTACTCGAGGATAATTGGAAGAAAAAAAGAATCCTTGGAATTGCAGCCAATTGGGGCAGTTGCCACTTTCCAACTGAAATTCAAAACAATTTTCTTCAATTGGAGTCAAAAATAAATTGAAGGAAATGTCTGAAATAAAGTGTAGGAAATGTCAACAATAAATTGAAAGGAAATATTGAAAATCAGTTAAAGAAAATGTCAAAAATAAGTTATAGGAAATGTCAACAATACATTCACCCATATTAGCTAGTAGGTTAGGAGATTAGGAGACACCATTACTTAGAATAAGAAGGGGCCCTCCTTTCTTTTCCTTCATCTACTCTCTCTCGGCTTGTTGTCTTTGGTTTTGGTTCTTATTCATGTTGCCTTCTTCTTGGCTTGGCTTGGCTATTGTTTTTTGGTTCTTTTTAACCCCTAAAAGACCGGCATGCATTTTTTGGCTTTATAGAAATTTTGGGCAAGTACGTGTGACTAGAGATTTCCATAATTGAGGCTGAGATTTTAATAGAAGTTACGCGCAAAGAATATCTTTCATATGCACTAAATTTCATGACATTTGAAAATATTAGTCAAAAGCTATCGCCTAATATGTTACTTTTTTTTGTAATTGGGTAGTCTAGGCAAATCAAAAAAATTCACTTTTTTTGAAAACAAAAATTTGAAACTAATTTTCTTAGAGTTATATATACGTGGAAAGCTTTGAATCATTCCATTTTAATCAATGAGTCGAAAGTTATGAGAATTTTTTGGTTGCGAGCAATTATGAATTCTCTACTCTAAAATAAACTTTGAGGTCCTTTATCTTATTCAATTTTCAGTATTTTCTGAAAAAAATAAAATCTAAGGATGTAGATTGTTTACTATATTGCAACCATTGCAATTGGCATTTTTTATTTCATAACAAAATTCTTAACAATTTAGTATTTTGAATTATTCTCTACTACTATCTACTTACTATTTTTTTCCTATATGTTGTACAATTCCAAATGATGTGAAAATTTTCAAGCATGTAGCCAACTTGCCTTGAGTAATGAATCCAAAGGGTTACCACCGTTTTGGACATTTTTTCATACAAAAGTGGGCTTGTGAAGTGCAGCTGCCCGGTTTTTCGCAAGGACAAAAAATTGGGTTTTTGTCAATTCAAATGCTTGTTTCTTGCAATCCACACGGTGGAAATTTCTGAAGTTTTTTCCACATCTTTTCAAACCAGTTCACTACAAAAAGCTTTGGTTCCATGTGTGGGAAAAAAATTTAAGAAAAATTTGGTACTTGTTCTAAAAATGATAGTTTTGGAGCGTTTTTGATGAAAACATAGTCATAGAACTTTAGGGATTAATGCAATGGTTTCTTCCATTTGTTAAAATTAAAATTCAAAATTCAAAATGTCAATAATAAGTTGAAGAAATGTCAACATTTAATTGAACGAAACGTCACAAAAAGAAAGTGAAGGAAACTTCATAAACAAACTGAAGGAAATGTCAAAATTAAAGTTCTGTTGCAAACAAAGATCAAGAGGCTGAGTGTATGCGGAACTGAAAGAGGTGGTTGGAGATGGTTAGTAACTCTTAGCGTTGCTACCAAGCTACCAAGCTACCAGAGGTTCTATGCGGGCTTCTGTCCCCACAAGTTCTGGTATGGACAATAGTTAGGGCTCATTTTTCAAGAAAGGTAAATTGTACCTACTTCAAAATTGTCTCCTTTAGATTCTTGCCCAAATATGTACAACCTCCATACATGAGAGCCTTGGGGTTGATTTCAGCACATTGAAAGTTTATAGTTTATTCATACGGAGTCCAAAAATACAATTCTAAAAAAACAGAATGGAGAATCTCCTTTTGATGACTAACAAGATCTAACAAGAAGGTAGTTTGCTCTAAAAGCAACCATTTAAGGGATAGTTCACCATATGCGTAGGTTTCTATGAAATATTTTTGGCTCATTTTTCAGAGAAAGAAAAATCGATGTGGAACTTAACACAAGTGGTTTTGTATTTTACAAGCATTTTTGAATTACTTATAAATTTTCAGAGATTTGGGGGACGTAGGCACCTATTTGTGACTATAGGTCTCCCAAAATCAATCCACTTGCAATTTGTTAAGAGTTGTGAGGAAATCAAAGACAATGATTGGTTCTTGCAATAAAAACAATTTTTCATGGATTCATTCAATGGCTAAAGTGGTCCACTCATCTCCATTCTCCAACTAATAATAAAGATGATTAAAACCTTTATTGTTCATGTGGAGAAGGAGATGGACGCTTTTAGAGTAGACTACCTAAGCTTTTATAATCCAATGATAGAAACCAAGCTCAAACTTTTATTTGGACAGATTCAAGTGTTACTACCTTGACCTCTAAAAGACCGAGGCCCTTTTTCTGCCAAAAAACACTCAAAAATGCCATTTCTATAGCAAAAAGAAAAAAAAATTGATAAATGTTTTTTTTCAAATTTAACTATAGGATCTTATACCTAACTAGTATGAGAGTGTGTGGAAAAAATTTCAGAATCTTTGACCAAACAAATTGCAAGATATCTGTGTTTAAAGTGAAAAAAACAAGTTTTTCAGCACATTGCGGGATTAGATTTTTTGACTTTGAACATTTTTAATTTAAAATTTTTGCACTACAAAGTTTTGAGCTTTAAATCTTTATAGTGGAGAATTGAGTTGAGAGTCTAGGAAAAAAAGTAAAATTAAAAAAAACTTAGTTATCATTCTTTAAAAAATTGTTAAATAGAAGTAGATATGAGGTAGAAGGAAAATCTAAAATATTCATATATTTTAGATGGAATTAAAATGCACTAATCCCAATGGTGAGATTGATCTAGCAAGTAATATAAACCATGAAAAAAAAAAAAAAAAAATGAAAAATTGCGTTCAGAAATGCATCCTAAAAGTTATTTTTTTCAAGAAGATGCTCTAATTGCCCAAAAAACAAGAATGTCCATAATTTTGTCATAACAAATCCAAATGAAATGAACCAAAGCTTTCCAAATAGAAAAAAATATATAATCTATGAGAAAACAATATTAAGAAAAAAAATTCAAATTTTTGTCTTTTTTTTTTGTTGCCCGGGTTGCCCACCGTCCCCTATTTTAAGCTTATTTGGTCATAACTTTTTTTCCCGGGCACCAATTGTGAAAAATTATATTCCCACAAAGCTTATCAGTTATTCTATCTTTCAAAAAGTTTTGGAAAATCACGACAAAATTTCAGCCCGTAGGTACGTGCCCGAAAACGCATTTGTCCCTCAAAAATCAATTCTTTAACGGCCTTCTGGAGGGCTGAAATTTTTCCTAATGCTTGGTCATTTAAGGGTTAAGCTTCTTGCATAGCCATATTGTCTTTTCATTGGGTAGTGCGGAGGGATGTGCAGATGGAAAATAAAAAATTACACAAAGTTATCTATGCTTGCTAGAAAAATTTCACCATTCAGATTAGTATATTTTGCTTCCAACTTAGAGCTACTAAGAATTTAGTTTTTCTTTGGCCTCGTACCAATATTTGCCTAACAATTGTTTAAAGAAAGAAAATGAAGTATTTTTCTTAGAATTCTCTTTTCTAGACTTCAATTCAAATCTTCAAAATATAGAATTTTAAAACTAAGTTTTAAAACCAAATTAAAAAAATTTACAGGGACATATTATTGAATAACAGTTTGTCGTAGTGGCATTGTAAAAGTTTTTGCAAAAGTAGCTTCGTTAGGTTAGCCTCATCCTAATTTTTACACTAATCAATTATTCACCCTTAGTAAATATCCATTTCGGTATAGTGCTCTTGTACATTTTCTTCAGTTTGAATTTCAAGAACAAAGTTTGAAAATTCATTTGTTTTCAAAGGACTAGTCCACGATAGTTCTGACAATATCGGTGTTCATTAGCCAGGTCCTTTAAAGGGCGGATCCATGACCACTGATTTCAAGCTTCACTGCCCATGACTTAGTTTGCTTCATTTTGTAGCTAGATTTAGATGAAAAATTTTGTTTTTATTTTTCAAAGATGAAATTACATGTCTTCTTTACTTTACAAATTTTTTAGATTTTTTTGTAGAAAAAGGATTTTTTGGAGAATTTTTGAAGAAAAAGTGAAGAAAATCACATCAAATAGAAAATTATTTCAACAGATTGGAATATTTCACCACGTGTGTATATTACGGTGACAAACATCATGGTATAAACTCAAATTCTATTTCATTCTATAATTAGAAAATAATAGACATTTAAAATACATCTAAAGTTCAAATTGCAATAAAACATTCGATATTAGGATTTTTTCAAAAATCATATTGGAATAGAAACTAGAGTAAATGACCTTCATTTTGTTAGTTGGACTCAAACTCAAAAAATATCATTTTTGTGGAGAAATTTCAGATTTAGAGCAAAGAGAAACAACTTCCTAAAATACACTAAAATAGCATATTTTTTTATCGCTATTTTTCACTAACTTCTCATTTACGTGAAGACAAACACTAGCAAGACTACAAATTCAATGGGATACTCTTTTTAACGCACTGTGAAAGATCAACAAGAAAAAAATGGATTAAAAAATGCTTTTAATCTTTGTATACATTGCCATCTAAAAGCCACCAAATGACTCTGGCAACATTACAAAATTATGGCATTATAAAAAATTTGGAACCTCTACAGGGCCGTTAGAATTTCAGCAAATGTGCAATTATAGTGAATTTTTATTTTTTATTCTTTTATTTTTTTTGTTTTTAATTATAAAAATAATTTTTGATCGGAATTCCGATGGGCCATCTTGGCTGACTGCTGACCTCATAGATTGCTTGACAGCCTTTTAGAGCTAATATTTTTCCTAAATGCACATTCTCATACATCAACTTAGCCATATAGAAGGCTGAAATTTTATCTAATGGCAGATAAACCCAAAAACCACACCCTGCCTAAAACCAACATCATCACTATACATGCATCTCTTAAATCAATATGTACCTATGTAGAAGAAAACAATTGTAAAATCAATCTACTAAAACAAACTTTGACCCTTCCTAACTTTTGCATACAATATCCAAATGCTACATTCTCTGATGCATTGGAACTTCCTTTTTGTTGCCCTAAAAAAAAGATATGAAAAATTGAACAATTTAATAATAATAACTAAGGTAGGAGGTCCATAAAGCGCTCGGGCTCTAAAATTGTCCACGTCTTCAAATGTACACTAATTGTACACGTTGCTTTTTCATTGTACCAACAATGTATAAATTGTTTACATTTCAGGAGGTGGGCAATTTCAAAGTCCATTGTATTTCAACTTCAAAAATTCATGACTAATTCCACAAAGCTTCAAAAAATATGAAACAACTTGGGTTAGATGTCAATTCCATTTGTCTTTTAAAGAAAATATTTCAAGAAGTTTCACCTTTTCAAATTTTGTTTTAGCTCATAATGGGGACCGGTGTGAACTGACCCCCTTCTTGTCCTTCCAAAGTCATTCTAAGGGTGCATGTAAAAAAAAAGATCCCCGATTTTTTATATGAATAATTTATCTTCTACACCTCTCCTGACAAATTTGGGTCCTCTAATTGCAAATACAAATTCAAAATCTTCAAATTTTATCATATGTAGCAAATAAAAAAAAGCAGCATTTTGCTTAGGGGACAAGCGAGGGGGTCAATTCACCCTAGCATAAATGGATGCTTTATGGATCTTCTACCTTACGCACCTTGTAGCCAAAAGTGGGGTCGAGCCTATAGTGTTGCAATGAGCCTCTTGCAGAGGTCATTTCCCCCCACACACCCCTCCCCCCGTCCCGTTTTATCCCTAGGAAAAACACAAGAGCTTTTTATTTGGGACATATGATCAAATTTGCAAATTCTGAGTTCATATTTGCAATCAGGGGCCCCAAATTAGCTATGAGAAGTGTTAACCATAGAATTAAGACGATACAAAATATGGGATCCTTTTTTTTACATGCACCTTTGGTTGGACCTCCACAAGATGCTCGCTGCACTACTAAGATAGGAGGTCCATAAAGCAATCATCTAAGCGCTAAAACTGAATTTTGGAGTGGTAAAACATCTTGAAATATTTTTCAGTAAATTTTCCTTGAAAGGCAAGACAAAATGACATATAACCCAAGTTGTTTCATATTTTTTGGAGCTTTGTGGAATTAGTTATGAAATTTGTAAGTTGAAATGCCACAGGGCTCTAAAAGCAACCACCTCCTAAAATGTACATTGTTTGTACATTTTGATTAATTGAAGAAAGCAAAATGTACCCCTGTATCATGTTTGGTTCAAAATGCCCAAAATGTTTTCGAGCCTCCTAACTTATAGACTCGTCCCAAAAAGGGCGGTTTTGTGCAAGGGAGTGCTAGTGGTCTTGCTGAACTGAGGGCAACCCCAACAGATAATGCGTGCAACAAGGGCACCAAACGAGGAAATCTTCTTGTTTGGCATGCCACCATTTTGATTGAAGAGTCACGGCCCCACGCGAAGACTTGCCAAGTGGTCAAAAGGTACTTCAAACTTTCTATTTTATTATTTTAAAAGAATCACTTCAACTTTTGAAGAGAAGCTTTCAAAAGGTGAGACTCAAAAGACTATTTTAATAGCTTGGCAAGCCGGGCATGTTTTTTCACTTGGCATGCGTGCCGGTGGGGCAATTTCTAAGCCACAGCCCGCTCATTACCCATGTTGACTGCCTTTGGCACGTTGATGTGGGGTTGCTCTGAACTAGGAATCTGGAATCCATAAAAAAAACTACTGTACTGGATGGACCCCCTCCGTGTCCCAGTTTAGAAATCCACTCATGCTCCTCCTCACTTATTCTGGAGTACCATTTTTAAAGGATAAGGCTTTGGGGACCAAACTTTATTGAATGTCGATTTTGACAAAAAAAAATAAAAAATAAAAAAAATTGACAAGGCTCACTCCGCTGATTCATTGGATCCTCAATACCACTTTTGTACAGTAATCTCATGATGACTCATCCGAAGTCCCTGAAGAAGACTCCGATTCCCCACCCATGATTCTGTCCTTCCGGATTCCGGAACTTTGCTTGTTTATCAATGAGGCAGGGGACCCCTTTTTGCATCCTACAAAAGCAACCAACCCCAATCCTTGAATTAACGGATAAGTTCTTCCCAAGGATGTAATAAAGCATACTACCTTCCAGACATGGGATGGGGAGGAGGATCATTGCCTAGTTCATACAATGGTATGTGAACTCATTCCAAGAATTCCAAGGTGTGCTTTTTGTTGTTGGCTTCATGAGTTCTGTCATTCTTGGGATGCATTCCTCGCAAAGAGTGGGTGGGCCAATTGGAATGGCATATTAGGAAAATCGACCTATCGAGATTCTTGCTTGAAATGTATACAATCTCAAGATGAGAACCTAGGATCTAGTGTCACTAGGAAAAAATCTTGTTAGCTAGGCAATGTTTTTGGTATTAACTCCTAAAGGATTGCAATGGGCTACATTTGTGAAAAAATACTTCACTTTTTAGGGCATTGACAAAAAAATATAATTTTTTTTTGAGAAAGTATATTGTACAAAAGTATAATATAGGGATGTGTGGAAAAAAATTCATACAAATAGCAAAATTATAGCATTTGAAATCTAGTGAATCTTCCAGTGAATCTAGTGAACCTAGTGAATCTTCTAGTGAATCTTGTTTGTTTCATTTGATTAGACACATTGGCTTAGCATATTTGGTGCTAATGATAAGATGGCAGACATGGATTTACACAAGTTTCTTATTATCCTATGAACCCATAAAATACCGAGGCCCTTTTTCTGCCAAAAAACATTCAAAACTGCCATTTCTATAGCAAGACGTATAAATTATTGAAAAATGTTTTTCTTTCACATCTAACCATGGGATCTTACACCTAACTAGTTTGAAAGAGTGTGGAAAAAATTTCAGAATCTTTGACCACACAAATTGCAAGATATCTGCATTTAAAGTGAAAAAAACAACTTTTCAGCACATTGTGGGGCTAGATTTTTTGACTTTGAACATTTTTAACTTAAAATTTTTGCACTACAAAGTTTTGAGCTTTAAATCTTTGTAGTGGAGAATTGGGTTGAGAGTCTAGAAAAAAAAATAAAATGAAAAAAAACTTATTTATCATTCTTTAAAAAATTGTTAAATAGAAGTAGATATGAGATAGAAGGAAAATCTAAAATATTCATTTATTTTAGATGGATTTAAAATGCACTAATCCCAATGGTGAAATTGTTCTAGCAAGTAATAAAAACCATGAAAAAAAAATGAAAATGAAAATTTGCGTTCAAAAATGCATCCTAAAAGTTATTTTTTTCAAAAAGATACTCTAATTGCCCAAAAAAACAAGAATGTCCATAACTTTGTCATAACAAATCCAAATGAAATGAATCAAAGCTTTCCAAACAGACAAAAATATAATCTTTGAGAAAAAAAATATTTAATTTTTTTCTTAAAATTTTGTCCTTTCTTTTTTGTTGCCCAGCATCTCCTGTTTTGAGCTTATTTGGTCATAACTTTTTTTTTCCCGGGCGCTGATTATAAAAGAAATTATATTCCCACAAAGCGTATCACTTTTTTTATCTTCAAAAAAAGTCTCAAAAAATCATGACAAGACTTCAGCCCGTAGGTACCTGCCCAAAATCCCAAATGTCCGCCGGATCGACAATAGTCCTTTAGAGATTAAAGTTATGACTAATGCAACAATGGTGATTTTACACAAGTTTCTCAAACAATATTTTCGTTGTTGAAAAGACATACAACCAATAACAATGAATTTGCAAAACTATCATTAGAAGAGATTTTGGGGGGGGAGGGGGGCTAGAGGGACGTTTCAGGCTTGTTACCTCGATGCTGTTCCCCTGGCAGATCGAGAACATCTGCTGTCGGATTTTTTATTTTTTATTTTTTAGAAAATTTTAAAATGAAAAATAAAGCAAAAAAAATTAAAAAAAGAATACTTTTTGGTGACGTGGCAGTTGTTTTGCCACGTCACGTAGCAGCTGTCGACAGCTGCGAGGTTGTTCCCCCGACCTTGGCAGCCCAGGGAACTCATAGACCTCTAAAGGAGCTAAAAAACATCTAATGAAGTTTAAATCATGAAACCAAAATTCAAAAGGTTATTTATCACTTTAGTATTCCAAAAGTTTGTTGTCTTGAAGTGTAACAAAAAATGTGAAAGTTTGGAGTTGCCATTTTCCATACACAAAAATGTGTTCCCATGACCAAGCACAAGATCATGAAGGTATGTAATCAAAAAGTCTTATAAATGAATTCTTTAGAGATTTGGATGTTATGATGTTGAAAATCATAAGTTTTGAGGCATTTTGATTCTCATAACCCCTTCAATTCAATGGCAATTTTCTACATTATAATTTTTTTCTAAAAACTACAAAATCAATGAAATAAATTACTAACGATTTGCACTCTCAAATACATTTACTATTACAAAAAGACAAAAAATGTATGTTTTATCACTATTCTTAAGAAAGTTCCAATTCACTAAAACTTGTCATTCAAATGTTATAAATAGGCTATAAAATTTTCAAGTTCTCTTCTAGCTTCCTCAAAAACATAAGTATTTTCTTACTCTTTAATTGTTGTACATTAATTAAAGTTCAAGTCTTTTTTTCAATGCACATTTCAATGCATACATTAATTTTGGAGACAACCATTCTTGTTGGGGAACAATTTTTAAATCCCTAAGTTTTTAGATAAAAAAATCTAAATCTTTCTTAATCTAGAATTTGGGTTCTTAAAAAATTGAAATTGAAATATCTAAAAATACATAATTGTGATGGATTAAAGTATATTTTATTTAACGTATCAATGCTAATTTATAATGCTTATTTTTAATCATATATCTTCAACCATTCAATTTTACAGTAGCATGTGGATAAGATAACTATACATTTTTATGAAGCTTTGATGATGCAAGCCAAGGGAATACACAAGGGAGTTTGACAATCTATAATCCATAATATTCAGTAGCATTTAGAGAGAGTGCTTTTTCCTCTTCGGAGTCTTCATCCACAAAATTCATCCATACATCATTATTGTAAATTTTAGTACCAAGATAGTGGTAGTACATTTATGGTGTGCTCTATCCTATTTGCTAATTTTAGGAACAAACATACAAATCAACAAACAAGTTAATTGTAAAGAAAGATGGTTTTCTAGAAACCCAAAGAATCCATTGAATAATATACCAAAGCAATGTAACCATTTACCATCAATAACTTACTTTGAGTTTTCATTTGAGAAGAGAAGCTCTTTATATACACATGGGGTGGTAGGAGGTAGAACAATGCATGTGGGATATGTATATTAAATTTTGTAGTTTCTCAATCGCTCATAATTAAGTCAAAAGTAGGAATTGTGTTTGCAGTAAAATTTTAGACCTCATCTAGGCATACTATATGATAACTTTTTTCAAAAAGCTTTGAACTAAAGAAGTTTTTTAAACCAAGATAATTCTCATCTCCAAAACTTCGATTGAGATTTCAAGCCTCCAATTAAAAAAATATGGAAAAAGTTCAAAATCCTGACATTTTTGGATTACAAAGAACTTTGGCAGCTTGTTTCTCCTTCATACATTGTCCCTTTCTAATAATTCTTTTTGGAAAAGTTGAGCATACTAGTCTAATTTGTGTATCTAAAGTTTTGTATCAATCCAAGAATTTATGAGTGACTAAGAAGCATTTTAGTAGAAGGAATTCAACCTTAGATGTGGTTTTTGCAACTTTCCGTGCTATTTTTTGACATTTCAAAGCCATTTTTTAGACACAAAGAGTCAATTGAATGATGTTTTATTTCACCAATTTATTTGTATACTAGTTTTGAAGCACTTTATAGTCTAAATTTTTTTCATTTGAGTAGGCTTAGAAATTGAATTCCACCTCAAAATGTGTTGCTAGGAAAATTCCAACATCCTTTTATAACACTAAAACATTATAATATTGCAATCTATGTGACCAAATGACTCCAAATTTGATCCATGTCATCTAATAAATGTACACTACAAGATTCTATGGTTGAAATCTCTATAACTTAGTGACATTTAAATCTATAACACTTCAAAAGCAATGATGTTTTTGAACTCAAAAAGGCCTTGGGGTTTTAGAGGTTAACTTGCCACTCACCTTAGTGTGCAATTGCAACCTAAGTACCTAGCTGAGTTTTGATAGTTTTTAACAAGCCCCTTAGCTATTGAATGGGTATTCAGTATTCTACACCATTTCATGCTTGGGATGAATGATGTAGCATATTCCACATCATTCCATTCAAGGGAGGATAGAACCATTGTTTGCTATTGAATGTTATGTCCATTCATAATCTTGAAAGAATGTTGAATTTTTGCTAAGGTGAACTACTGTAACCTATTACCATCCAATTTAGAATTCCGTCCTCATGTATCAGTAGTATATATTTTCATTCTAAAATGTATCTAGTAAATACATGAGGGTGGAATTTAGATGGGATGGTAATAGGTTGATTCACCTTAATTTTGTAAAAGACTCAAAAATCAAAAAGTGGTTGATGGATGACACTCTAAATCACCATAGAAATGAAGAATGTATCTATTGATCCAAAAAATAAAAAAATAAAAAATCATTTTTGAGTGACTACCATCAAGTTATAGATCTCATCCTTCAGGAGTAAATTTAGAAGAATGGATTAGTCACTCTGGAAATCATCTATTTTGGTAATTTAAAAAAATAAGTCCAAGAGCATTCACTAAAGATCAAACTGCTATGCAAGATCTCCCCTTTTCACACAAAATTACAAGGATGAACATTTGCTTTTGTCCTATATAGAAGGATTCTCTGTTGTCCATCAACCAATTAGGATCAACTTCCATGTGGAGTTGGGGTTGATTAATTCCACCGATCAACGATAGAATTGGGACTTTGATAAAACTCTTAGACTCCCATTCCATTGTTGATCAGTGTACTTTGTTGACCTTGGACTCCAACCCTTAGTGACTGCAGCGTCCTTCTAAGATTAAGTGCCCTACCTAATATCATTTTCATCAATGCTGTCTGAAATTCATGCCCTTGCTCTGAGCCTTTGACTTTGTAGAATTGTAGTAACTTGGAGCATCTCCACGCCTGAGACGGCAAGTGCACATCTGGTGTGGAATTTGACTAAGCCTGGCCCTTGTATCCTCCATGTGCCCCACGGCAATACGGGCTACAACCACGGGAAACCGGGTCTATAGGGCCCCCAAAGTGCCACCTCATGAGTGCCGACTCGGGAAAGACATTCATTAATGAAAAGGTATCTCAAAATTTGGGAACAAAGATAAAAGAGCCCATACCGAGCCGCAAGCAAGGCTCTTCATTTGGCCGGGTGTTTATCAAATTTGGTTGTGCCTGGCCATTTTTTGGCCCTTGCCTTGCTTGCCGTGGGACACGCATTATGACCGGGCATGACCGTTTGCCCAGTTTGAGCCAATTGTTGAGTTGCCGTGGGCATGCTCTTAGCAAGCAAGCACTGAAAATAGTGCTTCAGTTGTGATTTGTCTATCTGTGGAACAAGAGGGTATTAAAACCTAACCCCACCAACCCTAACAACTGAGTGGTATAACCAAATTCAACCCAATTGTCATAACTTACATTAACTGTCATCCCAGTCCATTCCTGCCAAAGGCACTGCGGATAATATTTGTGACCATTTTTTATCTCTCAGTGCAATGGTTTGGGTGTCAGGTCTTGAATAAACAGTCTTTTCATTCATGCCACCCCCATCAGTGATTTTTTTTTTTTTAATTTAAGAAAATCTGGATTTGGGTTCCAGGTGAGAAATAAGTGGCTGAGATTAAGTTAGGTGCCCTAGATTTTATTTTTTTGGTGCACAATTTGGCTCCAAGTTAAGAATCAGTGTGAGTAATATGGCACCCAACCAACACCTGAGAAAACATCCTTGGCAATTTCAACTCTTGGACTGGTGCAAAATAGGGTGACAAAGTTTTGAAGAGTGGTGCAAAATGAATTGGGAAGACTGCAACTCATAAGTAGAAAATCCCATTTTTTGATTACATGGCAACATCAAATGAAATTGCCGCAATTCTAAAGTTTGAATTGTCGTCTACAACAAAAATGCAACCTCAAAGATTGCAATTGCCATGAAAAGCCAAGCCCCAAAATGAGCAAGTAGACTTCTAAAGAAGGGCTGCCTAAATTTCTCCAAAAGTGAAAGGGCCTTACTCCGCAAGCAACCATTTCTAATTTCTTACTAACAGACAAGAAAACTTGGCGATATGACATAGGCACCGGCGTGCATGTGGCTACAATCTCTATTAATCTTACCAATTTTGGTGTAATTTAGGCGACGCCAAATGAAAAGTTGTTGAATCAACCATTCCACACGTGGCGACAAGGTCACATACTCCAAGAGTCATTGTGGAGGTAGTGGCCACAAGGGCATCATTAAAGATCTAGGTCTGGCTTTTTAAACTTTCTTACCTCTACATTTTTCCAAAGAATTGGTGAAGGAGATAATTTTTTGGTGCTTTTAGTCTTTTTATCGCCTAAAAAAAACACTGTCACCCATAGGAGGACCAAAGTTCTTTCTATATGACCGTATTTGCAAAGCATTGGTACAATAATAATGATATTCAATGTTATCAATATTAATTGATTTGATAATACTATAAATTTTCACTCTTCTATGAATAATTTAACCAACTATATTTATAGATATTAATGGTTCAATTTGAGATAAATGAAATAAAAATAGTCAATTTTGAATAATATTCCCCAATTATAATTGAATGAAGCCAATAATCCAATTTTTTTTAATGTAAGATGATATCACCACATTTGAATGAATTTACACAGTTTTGTCCATATTCTATATATTATTGGATGTACTGTAAAAGTTAATTCAATTAGTGTTAGATGTTCTAATTCTTGCATAATACCATTTTCTACTCGAGACAAATTTGTTTTTTTTATCCAATTCTTTTAATTGGAGGTGCTTGAATATATATTTTGAGAATGATTTTGAATATTAGCTCATAGTGGTAATTTTTGACTTTCTACATAAGAAGATGCTTGATTCATTGATGACCATCAATAGTGTATTTTAACGTCTTATAGGTCTTTGTTCTTGATATGAATTTGAATCACAAAAATGATTTTTTTTGAGTTTGAATCCAACTATTGTACTGAAGCATATAAAGTCTATTTTCTACTCTAATTTGAAAAATTCCTAAAATTTAATATTTTATTGCAATTTGGACTTGGGGACTATTATTATAGAGTATTGATTTTTTTAATTTCAAAATGATATATAGGGTAAAAAAAATTTCACCCCGGTGTTCTAAAATAACATATACACCTACAAAGAACATTTTAGATTTTTGGAATGTATAATTCTACATTCAATACAATCTTAATTTTTTCACTTTTTATTAAAAAAAATTACAATAATTTCAAATTTTCACAAAAAATCTGAAATGTTGTATGACTTATAGAAGATACGTGATTTCATCTCCAAAAAGAAATATAGAAATATTTGTTCATGCATAGTTGCAAAATGGAAGTATATAAGGTGGGCACCTCCAAATGTGCCACTGACCTCTAAAACACCATCTTCTCTGTGTTTACGTCTCCCAAATCAAGGATGTATCCTATCTGGAAGAAAATGTTTTAGGACCAAACTTCGGTATACTATATCCAAATGTCACATTCTTTGGTGTATTGGAACCTCCTTTCCTTTGCCAAACAAAGAAAATATGAAAATTTGACCAATCTAATTGGAACTAGGCACAGAAGCCAAAAAAAAGTGGCGGTTTAGGAGGTACCCACTCCAAAGAAGCGGATTTTCGAAATTTGAACACGTGGGTCCTCGGCCTGTCCTTTCGGAGCTAATAACGGAACTTGGTCTCTGGTAGTGACTAGTGAGTAGTGACTAGTGAGTCCTCTTCCTCGGCGTGCATGAAGGTCGTCATTACGGAATCTTCGGAAGGAACGGAGGTGAGTCGTGAGTCATGAGGCGGCGATGGGACCGGCAACTTAGTGAGTGTTGACTTTTTCTTTTTGCAGCGAATAAGTTGTTGAGGATTTTCACGTAACATCCGGATGCTGTAGCCTACTCAGTCACTTCAGTTGGATCTTCAGTTGGTCTCATCACTTGTGTTGCTTTGGAATCACGGCAGAGAGGGACCAACTGAGAACATCTCCAACAGTCGTGCCACACTGTTGCACCAGATCATGTGGCGCGCCCGGGGTTCCTCATTTGTCCCAGCAGTTGATCAATTTGAAAGATTTTGTTGCAGGCCTCTCCAAATATCACTTGCTGCACTTCAAGCTACAGTGCACACTGATTCTCTTATTTGGTGTGTCTTAGATCCGAGCAAGAACACAGTTTTTGATATCAACTGCAGAGAATAACCTCGATTCCAACCAATGAAAGTGTTGCAAACATAAGTGCTTTGCATGGCTGTGACTTGATTCAGTATTGGGATTTGAGCATTGGCATTGGAATTCTCAATTTAATACTCTTCCGGTGGGGGACCGGTAACAAGCCGGCCCTTCCTCAGCGCTAACACGCGCCATACACGTCTGGTGCGTTTACTGTGACGCAAACCGGTGGAGATGCTCTGACCAGAGTGAGATGAGATGAGCTTAGTGTAAGGGCCTGCTTACATGTATCGATGGGTGGACGCAATCAACAATACTGAAATAGAGAAGGCACTTGATGCTTCTTCTACAGTATGAGATAGAAGAACTCACTCTCCTCCTTCCACGCTTACTGATCATTGGTGGAACTATTCTTGTCTTTTTAGTTTCTTTTTCTGCCCACCAGACTCACATGTAAGTTGGCTCTAACTTAATTGAAGTTAGGCACCTGCAGTTATGGAAGCTTATCTGTACACAATGTACAGGAGGTAATATAAGGTGGTACCTCAAAACTGACCCTTTTGGCTACTGTGCCTAGTTACTATTATTAGACTAGTCAAATTTCTATATTTTTATTGTTGGCAACAACAAGGGAAAGGAGGGTCCAATGCAGTGTGGAGCGCAGCATTTGGATATATAGTGTATACAAAAGTTATGAAGGGTCAAAGTTCTTGGGAGGAGATGTTCTAAAATTGTTTCTCCAATATAGGTATACATGTTGATTGATTTTGGAGATGTCTAGTAAGGTCTACTACATTTATAAATTTTGGCTCCCTAGCAATTTTCACTAGCAAGTTCCTAAACTTTAGTAAATCGCATCATGCTAAAAAATGAATCAATTTCAAAAACCGCAAGTTGCGTTGGAATTGTAGAAAAGAGTACTTTATTACTGCAACAAATATGTACATAAGAAATTATACAACATTTTGGATTTCAAACAGTATAAAAGAATACAAATTGTTGTATGATTTTGGATTTCACATTTTTCAATTGTTATGAAGTTGAAGTGCACTTCCTTGAAATTCCAACACAATTTGCGATTTCAAAATTGATTCGTTTTTGAGCATGCTAAAGCTTCCTAAAGTTGCTAAACTCTATAATGAAAACTGACTGAAAAATTCATAAATGAAGTAGACCCTACTGTACATTAAGTGATGATGGCAGTTTAGGCAAGGGTACAGTTTTGGGTGTACTCATCTTTGCTTTCCCTTCTATCTTATTCCTACTTTGACTTAACAATTATTTGAAGGATGAAAATTACAAAAAAGGGGGGAGGGGAATTTTTTCCCAAATTCTCAGCTCAATTCTTTAATATAAAAATTTTGAATTCACAATGTGTGGTACAAAAATTTTAAGTTAAAAGGATTCAAAGGCTTATAATTTAATTAGGCTAGGAATGAAAATGCTTGTTTTCTTCACTTTACATGTTTATATCTTGTGATCAGTATAATCAAAGTTTATGAAAATTCTCCTAGATATTCTCATGCTAGTCTAGTGCAAGATCCTATACTAGTAGTTGGACACGCTAAAAGAACAAATGTCTAAATATTTATTGTTTGCATTGAAAATGACAGTTTTGAGAGATTTTTCAATAGAATAATGGCCTTGAGACTTTAGGGGTTAATCCACATCAAAGGGGATGCAAGATATAGTCTTTGCAAATTTTTTTGAATGAAAGATTCATTTGGGATTATACATAGTTGGTGCAGATATGATCCATGGTTCTTTAACCCCTAAAGGCCCATTGTCCCCTCGGGGAACAAAATGGATTTTGATCACGTTCGTATAACCTCAATTTTTAGTGGAACTTTTGAAACTTTCTCATAAGATAGAAAGACTTATTAGCTTTGTATGAATATAATTTTTATTTCAATCGGTGCATGGGAGCAAACGTTATACCACAAAAAGCCCAAATTTTCAGTTGGCGAGTAGAAAAATAAATCCATAAAAACTCGAAATAAATTTTTGAGTTTTTTTTCTTGTAGATAGTATTTTTGTCTATGTGTAAAGCTTTGATTCATCCCAATTGGATTGGTGATGTGAAAGTTATGAACAATATTGTTTTTTAGGCAATCTAAGCATCTTTTTTGGAAAAAAATAACTTATAGGATTCAATTTTTAATGCAATTTTCACAATTAAAAAAATAAATTGTTTGACAAGGTTAGGTTTTTTTGTAATAACAATCTCACTGTTGGGATTATTGTGTTTTAATCCCATCTTAGAGCTATCAACAATTTAGTTTTTCTTTCAATCTTGGACCTACTTCTACGTAACAATATTTTAAAGAATGAAAATCAATTCTTTTGTTTTGTTTTTCTCTAGACTTTCCACTCAATTTGTCAACACAAAAAATTTTAGATTCAAAGTCTATAGTGCAAAAGTCATCTAAAATTACAGGCAAGTGTTCAAATTTTTTTTTATTTCTAGCTTTGAATGCTAATATCTCTCAATTTGTATGGTCAAACTTCATGAAACTTTTACCACATGATTTTGGACAATAAAAGTACAAGATCCTATGGTTTGATTATTAAAAAAAAAATTTCCTTTGTTTTCTTGGATGAACGTAGCAGAAATGGCAGTTTTGAGTGGTTTTTGACATAAAAAAGGCCTTGGGGTATAATCCTTCAAATCTTGGAGCTTTGGAAAACAATTGAGAAAGCAAAGGGAATAGACGCAAGACAAATAAGGTGCTAAAATCTATAAAGATGCTCAAAATCTTGCACCCTTATTAATTTTTAGTGATAACACATGCCCTCGGTGATTTGATTCACTTCAAACTAAATGAAGAATTTATGATAATCCACTGCAAAATTCTTCAAAATCAAGAAAAAAAGAAGTGTAATTCCAGTATGAAATAGCGATGTGAATGAAGTGTCTATTGGAAATGGTTCAACTATCTAAGCTTTAAGGACTTAGATGGCAAATCCAATCCTTAATGCCTTGGTTAGGAGGAAGACCCTATAATAAAGAACCAACATATTCATTCCTCCAAGAAATTCTCAACTCCATATATGACAATAAGGTAGTTATTGCACCCCCACTATAGTTGGGTGGACTATGGTGGTAAGCACTTGCTAACGCATGGGTTTGAACTCAAAACTCCTTCATTGGTGTACTAAAGCCAAAGCCACTGAGCCAAGACTGCACATGCTTTTCATAATCACTTTCTACCATCCATTCTCGACGCCTACTATCCTACATGAGGGCGAGACTCAAATATAAATGAATTATTTTTTCAAATGTCTGAATTTCTAAAATTTTAAAAAAGAATTAGTGAAATGCCCAAAATGTTGCGTAAAACTTTCATATGCATAGCCTATAATAAATTGAATATTTCAAATTTTTGTAAGAAATTACAAAAATAACATTTTCAATCCTGAAATTCTAAAACAATCATTACCATCAATTTGGTGGTCCAAGAGTTCAAGCAAAAAGCAATAATTAGGGATTTCGAGTGCAATACTGCTCAATTTCAACATTGTGTGCTAAAGATAATTCAGATTACATTTCGTGCCAAAGCTGCATACTGGCTAGGCATTTCATCACCATATTTGAGAACCAATTGCAGATGAAAAAAAATATGGAAATGAGGAATAAAAAAAGTTGTGGCACACTCAAAAGCTAGAAAATCTTGAAAATGGACTTTCAATTTGTCAAACATAACATTGTTTATCAATGAGGCAAGGGTTCCTTTTGCATCCTTGAAAAGGGGACCCCTGCACTGAAGAAAATTGTCTTATATGGCTCTTGAGCCAACTCCAATCCTTGAATTAATGGATAAGTCCTTTGCAGGTATCTATCAAATATAATGCCTTTTCAACATCAAAATGAATGTTGCCTAGTTATAAAATGTTATGAACCTTTCATTGATAAAGAGTAAAGTATTTTGACAAGAGACTACCAAAAATGCCTCTCACATATGGTAAAAAATCCAGATGGTTAGGAAAAGAAATGCATTTATACCTTAACCCCTAAAGGACCGGTTGTCCCCTCGGGGGACAATTTGGGTCCGGGCAGGTTCCTACGATCTCAATTTTTAGTAATATTTTTTGGGATTTTTTGAGGTTGTGTATTTTTGTGAGATCTTTGCGAATATATAATTTTTATTTTAATTGATGCCCGGGAGCAAAAGTTATGGCACAATAAGTAAAATTGGAATTTTACGGGCAGCAAAAAAAAAATCACAAAAAGTCAAAGTAATTTTTTTTCAAATTTTTTCCTCAAAGATTATATTTTTGTCTACATGTGAAGCTTTGTTTCATTCAATTTGGACTAATAATGAGAAAGTTATGGACAATCTTAGTTTTTCGGGCAATCTAAGCATCTTCTCAATAAAATAAGTTGTAGAATTCATTTTTGAATGCAATTTTGAGAATTTTTCAAATTTTTTTGTTAGACACGGTTAGATTTTCTTGCTAGAACAATCTCACTGTTGGGATTATTGTGATTCAATTCCATCTAAAAGCTATTAACAATTTAGTTTTTTCTTCAATCTTGTATCCACCTCTACTTAACAATTTTTTAATGAGTGAAAATTAAGTGCTTTTTTTCCTAATTTTTTTTGGTAGATTCTCAACTCAACTACTTAACATAAATAAGTAGAAAATCGAAATCAGTAGTGCAAAAAATTTGAACTAAAAAGATTCAAAGCCAAAAAAGCTAGTCAAGCAAGGTGGAAAAAAACTTGTTTTCTTCACTTCAAATGCATATATCTTGCAATCTATGTGGTCAAAGTTTCTGAAATTTATTTCACATATTCATATACTAGTCAAATATAAGATCTTACGGTTGGATATGAAAAAAAAAACAATTTTTTAAACTCTTTTCTCTTTGCAATAGAAATGACAGTTTTGAATGGTTTTTGGTAGGAAAATCACCTCGGTCCTTTAGGGGTTAAATAAACAAGATCGTTGTAACTATAAGGCTATGTCATAGGTTAACCCCCAAAGGCCCAAGGCCATTTTTCAGTAAAAAATCACTCAAAACTACCATTTTTGCTATGTTTATCCAAGAAAATAGAAAAAATAATTTTTTGAGAATCAAATTTTAGGATCTTATACTTCACTTGTCTAAAATTATGGTAAAAATTTCATGAAGTTTGACGGTACGGACTGGAAGATATTTGCATTCAAAGTTGGAAAAGTAGTCATTTTGAATACTATTTTTTTAGTTTCAGCTGACTTTGACCCTTATTTAAAAAAAAATTTACACTATAAACTTTGTACTTAAAGTTTTTGGTGTTGAAGAATTGAATTGAGAGTCCAAAAAAATTTGAAAAAATAAATACTTGATTTTCATTCTCTAAAAAATATTAAGTAGAGGTAGGTCCAAGATTGAATGAAATGTTAAATTATTAATAGCTCTAAGATGGAATTGAAACACAATAATTCCGACGGTGGCATTTTTCTAGCAAGAAAACTTAACCATATCCAACAATATTTATTGAAAAGTTGTAAGAATTGCATTCAGAAATGAATTCTATAAGTTATTTTTCCAAGATTTTGCTTAGATTGCCCAAAAAAACAAGGTTGTCCATAACTCTCTCATATTTAGTCCAAATGGAATGATTCAAAGCTTCACACAAAGATAAAAACATAATCTCCCTCCTCCCACAAAAAAAAATTCAATTTTTTGTGGATTTTTTCTCTACATGGACAAACTAAAATTAACTTAGAGAGTGGCATAACTTTTGTTTGCAAGCACCAATTGAATTTTTTTTCCCATAAAGCTAATGTGATTTCCTATCTCCAAAAAAGTTTCAAAAAATCATGTGAAAAATTGAGGTCACATGAGCCTACCCAAAATCCCACTCCGAGGGGACACTTGGGCTTTTAGGGGTTAATTTATTGACTAATCAAACCCTACATCTCCACTGCAACCAAACCCTAACCGCGTTGTGCGTTGTGAATGTCATAGTAGATGGGATTTGGAACCAAGAGTTGATGCCATAGTCTTTGTCCTTTGGACAAAACCAACAAAAGACAAAGAAAGGAAGAAAAGGAAAATAAGTGACAATTATCTTTATGAGCCCCTTCAACATCCATACTTTAAATTGTTTTTTTTTTCTTAGATTTTTTTTTGTTACAGTGAGATTTCCGTGTTGGTGCATCCCTTGGTTGCATTCTAGGTACAATCGGAAAGCTCTTTGCAAGGAGGGGTGCACAAACATAATTTGGTAGCACTCTGACTCTAGGTAAAAAAGATATTGCATTTTGAAGTTTCTTTGAATTTAAGAATTTAAAAATTTAAGAATTTAAGGATATTTTATTTTACTTTTATTACATTGTGGTAACCATAGTGACCAAAGTGAGACTCCACTAAATTTACAATCCATCCATTTCCTTAAGTCAGTCTATTTGTTTTGTTTTGTTTTATTTTGTCCATTTGTTATTGTGAGATCTCCTCGACTTTGCGTCTCCCGATCGCATACTTGGTATCATTAGAAAGCATTGGGTGCATGTGCTTTGTTTCATGACGTTTGGACCTCTGGTAGAGAAGTTATTGAATTTCAAAGTTCTTGCGAATTAAAAAAATTAAAAAATTATTTTTATGTTTTTTTTTTTTTTAATGTTTTTTTTGACACAAATAAAGGTGAACCTTTTCTGCAAGAAGAGAAATACAAACACCCAGCCGCGTGGACAAGTCAAAGCACACAATTAGAGTTAGAAACTAAACTAAAGTTAGTGAAAGTGAGGCGCCCGCGAGGAGCGGCGTAAGTTTTTAAGTTTGTTTTGACTGTGGCAACAGCAGAGTGCACACTACTGTACTGTACCGGTGATACTGTTGACAGAGTCCTCATCCCAATCCAACACGCGGCACTACCCCCCTAAATAGCGCCATCCCCAAAGATACCCTCTATCTATGTGGGCAGGGCCACGGGGCACCATGCACCATGCCCCAAAAAGTAGTCCGAAAAAGGCGAACGAGCCAAAAGTGAACGTGAAAACGGCAAAGGCAGCTCCAGTACAGTCGTGAGTCTGGTGCGCCTGCCTGCCCATCGCGCCCAGACTGGCTGCCGTGGCGGTCACGCCTTGATGGGGACGCCGTCATGCCCTCAACGCAACAGGATTCTTCTCCTGCAGGCGCGGCGTCATCCGCAGTCATCATCATCATCACTGACCCCAATCCCGCCGCAGTGAAAGTTAAAATAAAGAACCCAGCGATCTGCAATTCTGCACTGTAGCCGGACTTATCCCCGTCGCCGGCTGCCTGGAGTTTTTGGAGGACGACGACGCGACGACAACGAACGAACGAGGAAGAAGAAGAAGAAGAGCAACGCACATGCCTGGCCCACATGACAAAGACCACGACCTTGGGCGCCTGCCTTCATCACTCGCACGAAACTGAAATCCGTGCGCAAACTTCGCCAGGGAGGAGAAGTACATCACAAGAGACTTGGTGCTACTCCTCGCACTAGTGACCGTCTCGCAATTAGCTCTTGTCGCCACCAATTTGGTCCTACAGGGAGTGGAATTGGTCTATTTGACTGTCTTACGAAGAATTGGCTTCGGGTTCCGTGAAATTTGATGTGGGTGGGGTGAAATTTGAGGAGATTCCTCTGTTTGGGCAAGAATCGAGTGTGTTTTGGGGTTCCATTCTTGCGAGTGGTGAGCGACTGAGCGTGTGGGCGACTTGTGACGGGTTTCTTGGCGAAGGTTTGCGTGCAGCCGTTGGTGGTGGTTTGCGTTGTTTGGAAATTGGGGGTGTTTGGGAGAGTGGTAGAGGCAAAGAGTTGTCTTTTTGTGTGTGTGTTTGGGGAGTGGTGGTGTCGATGGAGATGAGGAGGGGAAGGGTGGTAGGATGAGGCCGTCTGCACGGCTACCGTGCATGTTTGTGTTGTGTGGGGTTGCGTCTTTTGTTGTTGTTGGTGATTTTCGACGGGAGTGTTGTGTTTTGGAACACGACTGGAGAGGGAGCAGCAAGTGGTGTGACTCCAGGAGTTGGTGAGTGAGATGCTGCTCCTGGATATGGCGCAGTGCAAGTCCTACAAGGAATCTCTTAAGGTTTTGGAGGCCGACATTCAGCATGCCAATACTCTGTAAGTGCTTGAATTGGAGCTTCTTCTTCTTCTTCCTTTGACTCTGAATTTGATGTTTTCGACTCTTGCGCACATGGTCGAGATGCTTCTTCTACAATACAAATTTGTGCGCTGGGAGTGCTTGTTTCTTTCGATTTCGGTAGAATTTTCGGTTTCCTTCTGGGAGGCGGCGAAGGTAGTCGTTTCTTCGACTGCAGCAGTTTAGACGTGAAGAGTTGTCTTCATTTGAGTCTCATCAGTTGCTTTCATTTGAGTTTTCAATGGAAGCCAGGGAAGCAATTGCTATTTGAAGTCGGGAATGTCAATTTTATCACTGTTAAGGATTGTCCCTTGCGATCGAAAATATGCGATTTTGCTTAGGGTGACTAATTTTCATGATCACGTGTCTTTCGTTTTGGAGCAGGGCATCAGAGGTTCCAAGGGACTATGACGGAGCTTGTCTGCAAATGCGGTTATCTTACAGTCCAGTAGCGCACTTGTTTCTGTTTCTGGTACAATGGACGGATTGCAGTTTGGCTGGTGCATTAGGACTGCTTCGCATCCTTATCTACAAGGTAGTGTCTCGTTGCACCGTAATTGTTTCCTTTGCAGTGCTTGATATTTCTATGACTGTTTGCTTGTTTGTATGGGAAGCTGAAGGCTTTGAAATGGGGGCTTGGATGGGCGGTATCGTTAGGGCTTGACCAGACCTTTCCAATTGAGACTGGATACGAACCAACACATTGAATGATTATTTTATTTCGTCAGACGGTTGCAGTTGTTTGCCTCTCGGTTACTTATACAAGTGTTGAACGAATTTGCAATGCATTTGAGCTAGTGTAGGAAGCAAACTGCTTACAGTTATTACGACCTCGTCATTGAATGTCCTGCAGAATCTTATCTTGATAACAGAATCAGAACCGTTACAGTTAGCAATTAAAAAATTAAAGTAAATTAACTTTTTGGTTCTTAACTTCTTACCCTAATAGGTCTAAGTCGGGATTCGTCAATAATCTGAATTCAGGTGAACGATGCCTACTAAGTTCACCAGTGCTGACAGTGAGATTCTGTAGTATTTCTGAACCTGAAATCGTTAACGGTGTTGTTGAATCATGGTTGATCAGATACTTCGTTGGATTTCTGCAGGTGTACTTGGACGGAACCACAACGATGTCCACTCAAGAGAGGAAGGCAAGCCTTGGCGAATTTTATGGTGCGGGTTTCCTCTTGTAACCTTGTGATTGTTGCAAGTTCTTACTTTTTGGAATGACATTGGTTGCACGTTTATAAGAAACTCCCTTTTTTTAGGGCACAGCAAAAAAACCTACTTTTGAGTGGCACACCAGTGTGCACTTTCGCGTGCACTTTACGTTCAGAAAGCTCACTCACCAGTGTTGGTTGCTAATTCTGATGTCCAATTTTCCCAGGGCATATATACCCCTCTTTGCAGCAACTGCAGGCGGGGATGACCGGGGTGGAGGATCTCAAGCAAAAGGCCAAATGTCAAGAGCGGTACAAGAAACGGGACGAGGAATGCAGTCACATGTCTGAATTCGACCTGGAGCGTGAAATTGAGTGTGGGATCTGCATGGAAAGGAACCCCAAGATTGCGCTCCCAGATTGCAACCACGTCATGTGCCTCACTTGCTACCGTGATTGGTGAGCTCCAATGTCTCTGTAATCTGTGTTTGTAATCTGTGTTCTGGATTTCACGCTATAGTAGTGATTTGGATACACTTTCGAGTTTGATGAATTCGCAGAGAATTACTGGAAGACCTTGCGATTCGTACTTCGCAATTCGCAGGTTTCTTACTGAATTTGGCACCTCTTTACTCAAAGTAGTAGCTCCCTTGTGGAATTTTGGAATGCAACTCTCCCTTCCTCAACGTACTAGCTTCCTCGTGGAATTTTAGAATTGGCTTCTTCTTTCCTCAATGTTCTGGCTCCCTTCTAGAGTTTGGAACGTGGTCTTTCATTCCTCATAGTACTAGCACCTCTGTCGAGTTTTGGAACTTGACACTTGTTACCTTTGCTATCTCCTTTGTAAAGTTTTGGAACCTGATTCTTCTTCTCTCAAGTACTGGCTCTCGTATGGAGCTTTTGAACGTGGTTCTTCTTTTCTCGAAGTACTGGCTTTCTTGTGGAGTTCTGGAAAGCTGTTTTTTCAGAAGTACTAGCTCCCTTGTAAAATTTTAGAAACTGACTCTTCTTTCCTCAAAAGTATTAGCGCTCCTTTGTGAAGTTTTGGACCGTGGTTCTGAAGTCGACATTTTCTGTGGGCCAATTCTGATTCTCCCTATTGGGTCTCCGTTCCTATTGGGTCTTGCTTTTCTTGCACGATTAGTCTTAAGAGATTGGGTTGACCGGAGACTACTGGAAGATTAGAAGAAACCTTTGCTGATTAGATTTCTGCGCTCCCATTTAGTATTTATTAGTTGACCATCCGCGTGTCGAAAATTCGATAGCACTTATCAAGATTCACAGTGTTATCACGGAGTTTTTCTGCTATCTGTAGTACATCTTTCATCCTGCAAAACGAAATTTCTTCAGTCTGTAATATTGAGTACTAAGAACCAAGAGCCTTGGAGAGCTGAGTGACTATGGAATTTCTTCCGAATGGGATTTGATCCCTGAAATCCCTTACAGTTCTCAAGTAGTTGACCATCCATGTCAAAAATTCATTGACTTACCAAGATTCCGAGTCTATTTCAGCATGATATTGTTTTCATGCAAAACCAAAGCTTTTTTTGCCGAGACTTCTGCAATAGTGAATATAAGTAAGTGTTGGGGCCCAATGACTAAGCAATTTCTTGTTTTAGTTTATTTTCCGAAGATAGATTCTGCCAGCAACACTTCCAAGTTGCTACGTAAGTCTCAGATCTGAATTTCACAGTTCTGATTCGCACTGGTTTGCTGCAGGCGTGGTCGATCCCAATCCTGCCCCTACTGTCGAGACAGCCTGCGACGTGTCAACTCGTGCGACTTGTGGATTTTCACCGACACGGCGGACATTGAAGACGTCGAGAAGATCACGCGAGACAACCTGCACCGCCTGTTCCTGTACATTGATAAGCTCCCTCTCTTGATCTCCGAGAGCGTCTTTGCTCTCTACGACGCCTACGAGACGCACCTCAAGTGACAAACCACGAGTGGCAATTGCTACGACTATTCACTGCCATGCTGTATTATTCTTTTCTCCTCCACAACTCTCCTGTCTGCTATTTCCCATGCCAATCTCTCACATTCTCTCAGGTGTAGGCTTCAAACGAAGCACTTAGGAAGGCACAAAATTTGTTCCGTCTACACCGCCCCACTGGCTTGCATCACAGATTTAGTTTGTGGTGCCGGAACAAAAGCAAAAGTAAACCAACTGTAAATGACCGTGTTTTGGAGTCTGTCTATATCATCAACCACGACTAATTCGTCTTCTTGTTCTACTTGCATTGTGTCCTTCCTTTTTGCCAGCAACATTTACATGAACCGTTTTTTTCTTCTTTTGAATGGACATGGCCTTCAATGTATGACCACTCTTGATCAACTCTGCCTAAATATCAACACCTAAAATATGAGCGTGAATGGGGACAGAGTGGGAAAAAGAACAAGTGTCATTATGTGAATTCATTGTGTAGGAATCATTCTATTGTATTCAGCACGTATGTGGGCTTGATTTATGGGTTATCCTACTGGCAATTCTTGGTGCTCTACTAAGATGAGCTTAACAAGTGAAAATCTCTCCCTTTGTTAGCCAAATTCTCTACTTTCACGTCACGAAACATCCTCTTCTAATTGCTAAAAGACTTGCCATTTTATTTCTTCCAAATTATAGTCCATTTTTGCTGATTTGCAATAAGTTGCGATTATGGGTTTGTGTATCGCATTGCCAACATTGGAATCTCTCGTGTGTTCCATTTTATTCTTATGGTCTCATGAATTGGTGGCTGCTGTAAATTTACTGGAGGATTTGCCTTTTCAAGACATTGTCACGGATTGATGATGGGATGTTACAGTTAAGGTGTTGTTTTTGGTGTTGCTTTTGAGTTCTTTTGAGGTCCTTGCTGGATTTTCCACTTCAGTTATGGAGGTGATGCTGTGTGAGTGACAATCTAGTAAATTTTTGTTTGCAAACCGAAGTAGGAGGTATGAGAGAAAGAACCTTCGGGATGTAAGGTGGGTAACCCCCCAAACCGCCTAGTGTGCCTAAGGTAGAAACACCTATACCCAACCAGGGTCTGAAACCCGACTTGTAGCATGCACGTATTTCCAACCAAAGCTGGAATAGGTTTACAATTGAAGATTGGAATGCTCTTTTTTCTCCTTTTCAAGGTTGGAACTAAGAATGTCATGACACATGTCCTAAAGTGTTATAAAGTATGCAGAAAGTAGTGCGTGGGAAAGTAGTCTCTTGATTGATTGGAATTAGAAGACTCTAAACATTGGGTATGGGTTTGGACTACTTTTTGGCTTCCAAAAATCACAATTATTTAAGTTTTGGGAATAAAACTACCAAAAAATTACAGTCCCCATATTTCCTATCTTCCTACTTGGGAAAAATTTGCATTGCTTCATACTGCTCATGATCAGTTTCAAAATCGCTTAAATGATTGGTTATGGGTGCAGTTATCTTAGTTACTATTATTGGATTGGTCAAATTTCAAATTTCCTTGATTCAAATGAAAGGAGGTTCAAAGAACTTGGCATTTGGATATTGTATGCTAAAATTATGCAAAGTCAAAGCTTTTTTTGGAAGGTAATTTTGGAGATGTACACAAAGTGATGATGGCGGTTTTAGGCAAAGTGTGATTTGGTATTTTGGGAGGCTCCTCAATCCACAATTTGAATCCTTAAATTTAAATTGGGCAATGACAACAAATATCACTTCCATCCTCATCCTATTCTAACATCTTGTCTTGTTTATCAATTCTATAAAATAGGGGGAATCATCCTCACCTTATCCTCACACAAGGTTTTGTTTATTGATTTCAGATAATATTATTGTGCCCTTTGCCGTTGCCACAGTCAAAATAAAAATAAAAGAAATTTTCTATTTCTTTTAAACCAAAATAAACTTCTAAATTCAATATCTTTGAAACTCAATAACTTTCGCACAGTAGGTCGGAACACCACAAAACAAAGCTTGTGCATCCCTCTTTGCCAAGGGCTTTTCGACGATACCAAACACGCAACTAAAGGAGGCATGGTTTAGAAGATCTCAACAAAATAAAACAAACAAACAACCTGTCTTGGATAGGGAGTCATTGTTTGGGAAAAATTGGCGGCTAGGTCAAAATTAGATTGTGGAATTGGAAAAAAAACTGGTTGCAATTTGAAAATATTAGGAAAAATATGGTAAGAAAATCTATAAAATTTCTACTAAGAGTAAAAAATAGAAAATATAACTAGATTTGGTATTTAAAAAACCGGTTCAATTTGGGAATTATAGGAAAGTAGTTGGTAAAATTCAAAAAATACCCCCAAAATTAATAGGACTTGATAATTCTAAGACCCTATTAAGCTGTGGAGAACAAGCTTGCAGCCAAAGGGTTTTGTGAAAATCAAGAAGACAAGGAATATCACTTTATATTCAAAGATTTTAGTTTGAACAACACTTTTGTCATTTGTGGTCACAAAATAGCACACATTTTGAGTCCTCCAGTTCAAAATTTGCATCAAGGCCACCAAGAAAGGTAGGACTGATGAAAAGTTTGTACGCAAAATGCTCATAGCCAATCATTTGAAAGGAATTTACATTATCAATTGTCCTATTTTAGGAAATATATTCAATACTAAAAAAATTCTATTTGTGGCCCTTCTCATTTTTGTCTGACCTTCAATTCTCTGTAGGCCATGACTTCCAAAGGCTAGCCTTTCAAAGGCAAGCTGTAGACCTTGATAGGTTCATTCTACGGCTTACCTCCTAGAGGACTAAGCTTTCAAACTTCAATCAATAGATGAATGAAAATATTTCTTGAGCACACATAATCTTTGTTCTTTCAACCATTTAACTATTTGTAAATATTTGTGCTAGTTCTCTTACATTTGTATGGTAAAGATTTTCTAAACTTTCTTTTGCAAATATTCTATAATTCAAGGTATACAATGACTTCAAAAATTGACTCTATGCTTTGTTCAGTTTTACTCCATGCGCCATAAGTTGAAAATGAATGGACAAAATCCAAATGAGCAAACACGAATGTGGTAGTATCCTTTGTGTACTACAATCTTAAAAAAGCTTGAAGCAAAAAACAAATGTAGTTTGGAGGTAAATGAATTTCAAAGCTAACCACCCCCATAGACTCAATTGTTGAGGCAAATTTCATAATCACTCCAAAAATCGCATATGTTCTTTTTTGAGCCTCAATAACTTGAATATTGTATTGCATATTGATGTACACCATTTAACATCCATTTCCATGGTATTATAAAAAATTGATGTAAATAAGCTTCAAAAAAATTGTATATAGAGAAAAATGTAGACAACATTAATTTGAATGAAATTTGAAAACTCTAAATGAATCAAGTACGTGAAATTTTATATACTATCATAGATGATCTATAGGTTGCAATTTGAATCATTGTTGCATCTATTTTGAATAGATTTGAAAATATTTGTCCTTATATACTATTAATATAAATCATTTGAATTTGTATTTAGCTACCAAAACAATCATTTTCACTACAAATTTTTTGAATCCAACATAATAATTTGTAAGGGTTTTATTCATTACATTTGATTAGATTGGAGGTGATTTAACCTCTAAAGAACCAACATGCGTTTTTGTGGCCGTATAGAATTTTTGGGCAGATACATATGACTAAAGATTTCCATATTTTGGGCTGAAATTTTAATATAAGGTAGAGGCAAGGAATATCTTTCATATGCACCAAATATCATGACATTTGGAAACACAAGTCAAAAGTTATGGCCTAATATGTTACTTTTTTTTGTAACTGGGCAGTCCGGGCAGATAAGAAAAAACCAATTTTTTTGAAAACAAAAATTTGAAATTGGTTTCTAGAGTTATACATAGGTAAAAAGCTTTGAATCATCCCATTTTGATCAATGAGTCAAGAGTTATGAAGATTTTAGTTTGCAAGCAGTTATGGATTTTCTACTCTAAAATAAACTTTGAAGTCCTTTATCTTACTCAATTTTCAATATTTTTTGAAGAAAACAAAATTCTAGGATATAGATTATTTATTACAACATTGCCACCTTTGGGATTAGCATTTTTGAGTTCCATAATTAAATTCCTGACAATTTTGAATTTTGAATCATTCTCTACTACTATGTACTTACTATTTTTTTCCTATATGTTGTACAATTCCGAATGAAGTGAAAATTTTTAAACATGTAGCCAACTTGCCTAGGAAAAATAACTCAAAGAAGCACCATCATTTTGGACATTTATTTATCAAAAAGTGAGCTTGTGAAGTGCTGCTGCCCTGTTTTTTGCAGGGCCAAAAAAATGGTTTCAGCGAATTTGAATGCTTAGATCTTGCAATCCACGCGGTGGAAATTCCTGAAACTTTTAATATATGTTCTCAAATCACCATACTACAAGATCCTACGGTCACATGTGTCAAATAAAGTTTTTTTTCAAAAATTAGATATTTGTATTAAAAATGGCAATTTTTGAGCGTTTTTGGTGAGAACATAGTCATAAAACTTTAGGGGTTAATATGATATGAAAACAACAAAGTGATACAAATATATACAATTAGACATATTCTAAAAGTTTTGGTATTACTTTGTTGTTGTCATATCATATTAAATCACCTACAATCCAAAAAAAGTACTATATATAACCCTTACAAATTAGTATGGCGGATTCAAAAAAATTGTGATAAAAATGATTGTTTTTGTTGACAAATACAAATTAAAATGATATGTATTAACATGATAGTACGTGAAATTTTGAGTCTTTGATTTGTTAACTTCTAAAGAACCAAAGAGCCTACTTTTGGCTTTTTGAGAACTTGGAGCCAAACTTGCAATGTTCACATATTTTCTAGCTTTTATGCGCCCTGTGGCTCAGTTGGGGCGAGTAAGCTCCCAACTTGCGGAGGATCTTGAGAAGTTCAAGAACCGTTTGGCCGATTCTAACCGGCGGTAAGGTAGAGCCACCCATTCCCAACCAATGATCCATTCCCGACCTATAGGTGCACGTATTTTTGACCAAGCTTAGAATGTTTTTTTTTTTTCCCTTTTCAAGATTGGAACTAGTAAATACATGATACATGTCCCAAGTTGTGAGAAAGAAAGTAGAAAATAATGATTAGGGAAAAAGTTATTGAATGATCAGCATAGGAAGAGTCTAGACGTTGGCTATGGGTCTGAAGCACTTTTTGCCTCCCAAAATTCCTAGTAATTCCAATTCCAACAATAAAATTACCAAATTTTTTGCAATCCTTGTCATTTCTATTGATGTACCTCTGAAGAATATTTGTTTTGCCTTCACAACTCCAAATCATGTTGGAATTCCTTATTTGGTCGGTTGTGGGTGGCTCTACCTTACATTGAGACTGTACTTCTCCTGCTTAAGGCCTTAATGGATTGTCTTGCCGTACCACAACAGGGCAGTGGCGGAAAACCTAAGATTTTGACCATAAACGACTTTGTTTTCTCCTTGAAAATAGACAGCATCAATCTGTTTAAACTCCGCCGTTACATCAAAGAGAGCAACAACATGCACAAGGTTTGAGTTTGTTTGCATCTGCACTCTTGCTCATTTCTACGTTAACTTTTTAGTGATGTTTTGATCTTCGTGGTCTGCAACATTCAGCTGAGCGTAGATACTTCAATAGCCATTTCCTTGTACATACTTTCGAATCAAGCGGTACGTCTGAAATTTTGTTCTACATTGTGCCCATCCACGAAATGATTCAAGAACTCCACGCCTGATACGTCGCCATTCTTGTTGGCAACCTGTATTGCAAGCGTTCTCTCCTGGTTCCATGTCTCCAAGCAAGCTAACATGTCGGAACATTCCACATTACAGGTGAATAGCTATGGTGAGAGAGGAGTTTCGGAGTCAATTTCGCAGTCAAGAAGTGGTCTCACCAAAGGAACAATTCCTCAAAGCAGTAATGCTATTACTGGCTTCCATGCTTAGGCAGACCTTGTGCTTGTGCTTGCCCTCACAAATGCTGATAAGGATGGTCGTGTACTCGTTGTGCCCAGCGTCGGGAAAGGCCTAGATTTATGGGATGGACACCTCAAGTTTATAATGTTGAACGCTACAACACACTTCGCCGACGTAAGCCACGTGAGTATGTATGCATGGCCTTTAGAATTGCCCTTAATTGTCATTCAGTATTAGCAAGTTGTTTTCTCATACCTGCTCCTCGTGCGATCTGCTTTGTCATGTGCTTGTTATAATCAATCATGGACCAGTACCTGAGCTTTGATTTTAGCGTCTATGATGCAGTTTCTTCTCAATTTTATTTCTGCTGGTGTAATTATCCGGAGCTTCCACCTGTACAATAATGTAGTCTAGAGACCCTTAGTTTCGGTTTTTAGAATCAAGACTTCGGAGCTACCGGGGATGAACGAAATGACGGATTTCAGCTAGAACTATTTCTGCTCGGTCGTAACGGGACATCACTTGGTCTTGTGTGCGAACCTTACAGGTCGTTGAAGAGGTTAGAACATTGATACTAGCAGGAGGAACCTTGCAGCCTATCTCTGACTTCGCGATCGGCTCTTTCCACAATTGCCTCACAAAAAGGTGAGTTCCTTTTCGAATATTGCCAGATCATTATACTATCTACACCGTGATTGTCTCATCTTCTACTTTGTCTTTCAAATGATAGACCTCTACAATTCTCTTCTAAGAACTTGCCATGGGATCATGATTTACAGCATTATGCATGTGCGTGTGGTGCAGGTTCACCTCTTCTCATGTGGCCATATCGTACCACCCGAAAGTATACTCCCGATTGCGATAGCACGAGGACCTGAGGGACATACGTTTGATTTTACTTACCAGTCCAGTAGTTCTCCGACTATGGTAAAATTCACCTCGTCTGCATAACTTCTGCATAGAAAGTTCACTTACCAGAAATTAAACGTTTGTTGGTGGTGTTTACAGAAATTGTTGTAAAACGCACGAAAGGGTTCTTATTAAGCTGCGCTTTGATCCCTGAATATCAGAAGTTGATGTTAAGGCAGGTGAACCTCATGTTTTGTGCAGTTACTAGGTTGAAGATGCAGAAGTGTAAATGACGTCCTTTGACTAACGCTTAACTAACGCTTCCAGCAGCCGAGGTTGGCGTCGGGGCTGCTGTGAACGGTATTTCTTCGTTGCAACGATGTGGGCAACGCGGAAGAGAGTACTACGAAAATCTTTGCATGAAAGCTGTTAATCAGTCCATAGCTAGGTAAACTCTCATATCCGTCTGCTTTTGTCGTATTCTAGTACTGAAATGGTTCGATCCTGCCTCTCAAGTGGTTAAAGAATTGGACGTTCACGCTTGAAGTTCTAGAAGCAGTTATAAGCTTTGGGTTCTGTCACCACTCAATTTCGATTCTGTTTTTGAATACGATAATTAGCTCTACATGATGGCTTAATTTCACTTAAAAGTCTTTCATTAGTGCTCATTCTGAGAAACCAGCATGTTGTATCTGTTGTATGTTGACCATGTCCCTTCGGCTGTTCAGGGAGGGCGATCAGGCACATTGGAGATTATGCAGCTATTCTGCTTGTGGATGTGCGCTACACATCGACATCGGGGCCCTCAGGGTCAAATGCTAAACCGTCGGGACCAGCATCCAAGTTGCCAGAGTAGATTAAAGAGAGGTTAGTACCTGTAAGTGGTAGTTTTGGGGAAGTTCATAAATTGCTGCGCTGGAGTCGTGGTCTTGATCAAGACCACGACCTCCATCATGGTCTTAGGATTCTAGCCACCCTCTTGCTGCATCATTGATGCATCGTTCTAGGATTAAGAGAGCATCTTCTGTCATCCATTTTTTTAGCTCGACGGTGTTTCATCCACAAGCAGGATGGTTCCGTCGTTTATAACCACACGATATTCATCCACGAATCAACAGTTACATGAGTTTCATCCAAGGACAGAGCTGGTTACGCCTATAACTTGCTCGGCTCCGTCCACGGGCTTCTAACTCGCCGCCTCCCGGCGGCTCGAGGGTTACCTAGTCCTTAACCTAAGGAAGGTGGTGGACACTCCAGAGATAGTGTCTGCAATCATGTAACTTCGATCCAGAGACAGTGTGCACTAAGAGTTTGTTTCGAGGCGACGGCAGGTCGGAGTCGAGCTTCTTCTCGGTTTCAAGTGAACTTGATGGGGTAATACTCTCTTTATTTTGCCTTACCGACAATTTCCCGCGCTGGAGTCGTGGTACTAGTGGGTCAGCTGGGTTTGGAGTCAGCGAAGTTATAGCTGACATTTGTGGATTCGTTAAACCCTAATTCCTTCTTCGGCCTGTGGGGAGGAGGATATTTAGATTTGCGCATTTCGTTATTGTTTTGGGGTTTGTTTTAATCGCGAGTTGGGAAGGAGTGTTGACAAGTGCAGAGAGAGAGCATGCGGTGGGTGAGTGTGCACTTCAATGTAAAGACTTTAGAGATTCGCATTCCTATTTTATGATGCTTGCTGCATTCCGGCATAAATTAGGGTTTCCCTGCCGTGTAAAAAGTATGTTAGTCCTGACGTTGTTTTAGTGTATCGGTAACAGTGTGTATAACAACATTCTATCTGAATTCGAAAGTCATCCGTCTGTATCTCGAGCTCCTGTGGGACTGGGTCGGGATTAAAATCCAGGCGCTTGCACGATGCTCTAGTACAGTGTATGTCAAAGAACAGAGGGTGGTTTGGTCCAGGTTTTGCCATAGAAGTTGAAGATCGCGCGCTAGTTCGTAAATTACACAATTGTTCTCCTAATCAGAGCAACTTTCGTTTACATAGCAACCCAGTTTGCAGACTGATGAATCCTAGATAGAACTTTATTATTTGATGTTGAGTCTGTGAATCGAGATTCTCTGCACAGGTGTGAATACCGATGACGTCTGTGTAAGTGAGGTTGCACCAGCAGCTTGTAGTGAAGAAACCAACTATGATCTAGTGTTACAGCAAACTTGCTCATATAGTACCAAGTGTTGTCAAAAGCTCTCATGCCCACGTTTCCATGGGACCTCGTTCGAGGCACATTTGCGAAGGGGTTGGTGAGTGCCACTCTGTTGTATGAAGTTATCCTACTGTACTATTCGATCATATTTTTAGCTTGGTTTATACTCAAGACGGAGGAGCTGAACTTCCTGCACTTCTCAGGCAGGTTAAGAATGCCTACCCTAAATTGCAGTTGCCCCTCTGTAGCTGTCTGCTTGCGTTTTTTCGGTAGCTCCTTTTGTGTGGCGTATTGGTGTCGTGGTAAGGTCGATGCCGTGACTAAGGTCATCATTATGGAGAGTTTGACCACCGTTATCAACCAATGGTAAGTGGCAGCAAACTCAACGGAGGTTGCTAGTCTAATTTGCAGCAGATTTGGACTTTACAGTTTAGGACTGCGTTCTTGATGGGTTGTGAGTGCGAATCGATTTACTAGTGCGTGGAAAAATTTGAAAACACTACTTTACGAGCTATCTCCTTTCGAAATTGGGAGTCGTGCTTAGAGAGAAATTCTGCTAAATTCGACTGGTCTTCACCTTGAGACGCCTGAGCAGCCATTTGTGGTGATGGATGGTCAAACAGTGCTATAACTTACTGAAAAATGGAAGATTTTCACCCAATTTTTTTGGAGTGTTCATTGAGTGTGTGTGCATAACTTTTCTTGGTGGAAAGGCATTAATTGAGGAACTAGAGAATACTGCAGGGAAGAAGATGCCAAATCCATGGATCATTAAAGATGTCTTTTTAGTGTATTGGACAACTCCTACCTACTGGCTTTTCATTTGCATTTTAGCTATTAAAATTGATCTTTTTGAATTTGAGTCCAACTAAGCTTACTAAGTCTAGTTTCTACTCCAGTTTGAGATTTTAAGAAATTTCCCAAAATTGAATATTTTATGACCATTTGAATTTGGGGCCTATTATCATGGTCTATTGTTTTCCTAATTATAAATGACACAGGAATTTGGTTTACAGCATGATGTTCTTCACTATAATGTACTCATATGTAGAGATTTTCAGATTCTTATAGCTTATTTTGTATTAGATATGAATTTTTCACTTTTTCTTCAAAAATTCATGATAGTTTCAAAGTTTCACAAAAAATTCTGAAATTTTAATGATTTATAGAATACCTGTGATTATATCTCTGAAAATTAAAAACAAAAAATCTCATTTGAGTTTAGTCACAAAAAGAACCATACAGATTCAAGGATTTTGAAGTTTTATCACAGGGTCGTAGGGACCAACCTTTCAGGGTTAATCTGTGCAGACACATCGGAGTTCTTCCTTGTACGTTGGCATACGTAGTATTCGTATTTTGTTTTGCAGTTCTTGACTGATGTGATCCGTCGGTCTCTTGTGTGATAAATGAGATTTTATGAACCAATTGCAACCACATCCATGACCTGAACTGCTTTAACTGTTACTCAAAGTGCTGAGGAGGGTGTTGACTTGACTCAAGCTTCACTCTTCGGGGAAGTTCTGATCTGCATGTTTGAAGCAAATGAAGATTTTGTGTATCGACAAGCTGGAAAGTGGACACGTCTTTATTATCGTGATAAGAAAACTCTACAAAACAGAATGAATCGTGCCAGACGACTAGTGATGTATTTACTTGTTCGATCCGTTGGATGGAACCCTAACTCCTTGAATGCATTAATCTTTCCTAGCCCTACGAAAAGATGCGGCAGTTATTCACAATCAGTGCATAACTTATGTTACTGCTTCCACAGTGTCTAGAATTTTAGTGTACTGAGCTCCTCGCTTTCAGTTTTAGTTATGGCAGCTCTTTAGATTCTGATATTTGCTGATAATGTAAGGATTACTTTAGATGCAGCTTGCAAGGCAGAACTCGCACCACATTATAGAAGCCAGAATATGATGTTCGTCATTTGGGAAACTTACCAAGGTGATTATCTTTTCTTTCTTTAAGTTTGCAATATGATTGACCCTACGCTGAATTGTGAGTAATAAGGTTCGTCCTATAATAAGGCTCGTGAATCATTAACCTGTTGGAGTAGAGTTTTTCACATAAAAATCCTGGTCCTCAAGTCGGTATGGTGACTAAGTGACGTGTGGTTAGTGATTTATGGTTTGTATTGGGGAGGATCTTGCTTGAGATTTTAAGTTCTGCTTGTGTGTTCTAAAGGTGTCGCAGAATTTTAAACCTACATCTCATTTCGGCACCTTCTGCCTGGAGCTCTAAAGGCTTACTGTCACGAGCTGCAGGAGCAAATAATGTGAGACCTGGATTGTATCTTCTGCATCGTGCTAACCGACAAAGTAGAATGGGACGCCGGTGCAAGAATGAAGTCAATTTTTTTTCTGAGCACAAGCCCTTGAAAAGAAGCAAGTATTCGTTTTGACACGATCAAGGGCTCATTGTGCTGCTCAAGGAGGTAAGCTTACTTTGAACTACTCTCGATCTGCACTTGAACTTTGGCGTTGCAAATCAAACTGAAGCTGCCAAACTCTAAACCCTAAATCCTTGCGTTTAACACCCCTAAAATGTCCTTGAGTTTAGGGTTAAATAATGTTAGAACAAGTTGGATTGGTTCTTAAATTTCATTGTCCTTTTGCGCTTGGTGTTGCCTACCCACATGTGAGGTGTATTTAGGATTTCTGTAATGGCTAATGCTAGAGGTGCAAATCACTGTATGTGCATGCAACCATTTTCATTTTAGTCTTCAACTCAAATTTGACCCCATCTCACAACACCAATTTCATAAATTCAACTATGGATTTCATAGACCTAGCTATTATTTTCTTGAACTCAAAGTATTTTTTGATCATATAGATGACAGTTTTAGAAGTTTGACTTTATAGTTGTAGGCCTAGGCTTTTTAGGATCAATTCAAGAAAGGGGAGGTTCTCCAATTGCTAAACAATGTTATGTTAGCCAAGAAGAGAAATTGACTTGATCTAAGGGAGGACCTTCAATTTGTTAGGTCCTAGAATTTATCTTCTTTGATGAATTGTTAAAATCAATGCATGAGACTTGATACTTGTTAGATGAGATTTTAAGTAATACTACCAACATTTTCTTTTTAGCCTATGTGTCAATGAAAAATGCCTTCTCAACCATGTGCAATTCTTGGGTGGTCAACCATTGTTTTTTGAGGCTTTTCAAGTAAAGCTTTTAAAAATTTATAACTTATTCATATGTGTGCAAGTGTAGAAATTATGTTCTAAAGTGGGTAGGAACCATAGAATCTTAACCCCTAAATCCCCAAAGTCCCCTTGGCGGACACTTGGGATTCCGGGCAGGCTTGTGTGACCTGAAATTTTGACTTAATTTTTTTGAAACATTTTTTGAAGATAGGGAATCACATTAGCTTTTTAAAAATATAATTTTTTTTTCAATCAGTGCTGGGGAGCAAAAGTTATGCCACCTAAAGTCAAAAAAGCACTGTCAGGCAGAAAAAAAAAATTTAAATTTTTTAAAATTAAATTTTTTTTTTTCTCAAAGATCATGTTTTTGTCTACATTTGAAGCTTTGATTCATTCTATTTGGACTCAGAATGAGAAAGTCATGGACAATCTTGTTTTTCGGGCAATCTAAGCATCTTCAAAAAAAACCCATTATAGAATTCATTTTTGAATGCAGTTTGTTGGGATTATGGTGTATTAATTCCACCTAAGAGCTATTAACGATTTAGTGTTTTGTTCAATTTTGGACCTACTTCTACCTAACAATTAATTTATATGTGAAAATCAAGTTTTGACATTCTAAAATTTTTTTCCCCAACTCTCAACTCAAATGTTCAACATAAAATAATTTAACTTTATGGTGTATAGTGTAAAAAAAATCCTCAAATGGCCGTCAAAGTCATCTGAAATTGCAGGCCTTAGTTCAAAAAAGCTTCTTTTTCCAACTTCAAATGCTAATATCTTCCAATCTGTATGGTCAAACTTCATGAAGTTTTTACCACATGATCTAAGACAAGTGAAGTACAAGATCCTACGGTTAGATAATAAAAAAAAAAGTATTTTTTGGTTTAGGGAGTGATCGCAGCAAAAATGTCAGTTTTCAATGGTTTTGGAGCCAAAAAATGCCTTGGGGATTTAGGGGTTAACATCTTCAATGCACCCTCTAATGTAGCCCTTTATATCCATTACTAACTTTTGATTGATGTATTACTAGAAATTGGGATCATAACTTGATGTATTATTATATATGAAATCACATCAAACAATATTCTATTTAGATGCAAGAGAACTCAACTTTAGACTTTTGTTGTGCCATTTTTGCTGTGCCATTTGCTTGATTTTTCATTCTTGGGCATGATTTGTCAAGGCTTCTATAATTTTTGTCTTGTAACTTGTTTTTGAAGGAGTTTATTTTTATCATTAAATTTTGAATCCAAATATATTTATGTCTATTTAAATTACTTCTTGATGTGCTACCAATCATAGTACTCCCAAGTTCTAATTATACCTCAGTCAAAAGTTAGTAATGAATTTGGAGGGCCTGTAGAGTGGATGTTCAGAAGATGCTGAAAATACTCCTAGACATCGTAAGATCTTAGCTACTACAATCGCCTTGACAACCTATGACTGTGCAAACTGTCACATACGATTGATGGTTTCACCAAGGATAGTTCATCCACCAGTTTTTGTGTGGGAACTTGACGTGCCTTGAACATTGTTCTTCTGCTTCTTCCTTGTGTACCGCCTCTCTCTCAGAAAATGCCACCACTCTGCATGAGTTTGTAACTTCGGGAGAGATCAGACAATTTTAGAATGACAATGAGGGGAAGGGGAAGGGGGCGCTTCATTAAGCTTTGGCTTTGTCTTCCGATCCTGTCTGCTGGGTGGCGGTTGTCTTCATGTTGGTCGTGATGTTCAGTCAGAGGTATAGGCTCTATGGAGTTGTGACGAGGGAAGCCTTATCTAGAACTAGGGTTTTATTGTACAGTGCAATGGCGTCCAGATTCAATCCACATTAGAGGAAGAGCTTGACATGCTTGGTATATGTAACAAGTATGGCTTGATTCTTTGTTGGTGATACCATGTTAATTTAGAAGCCATTTTCAGGCCATTGGTTGGTTGGCTGCTTGAGATCTTTTGCTGAATGGGTGTGAGATTTGTGACTAAATCTTGAAAGAATTGTGTTTTTGTTATTAATTGAGCAAGTTGCAGAAGGAAGAGTGTGTTTGTGATTATGGGTTGGGTTTTTCAACTTCGAATCTGATTGTGAGAGATTAAAGTTGGCAAGTTCTTCCCGAGGTGTTCAGCTACATCCAACTTCATCAAGTGGTGGCCAATTAGTCTACTACCAAAAGTGGCTACTTTTGATTGATGTTTGACGTTCGTTAAAGAGCAAGGGCTTTTTGGGGAGGACCAAGATTGCTTCGAAGTTGAAGCTAGTGCAGACTTGGCTCGCAATTGAAGGTATCATCACTTTTTGATATGACTGCTTTGAATGCATTTTGAGCACTGATTGTGGAGATTGGCTTAGGAAACATGTCGAGTGGAAATTGTAGTATTTTCTTGTTACAGTTTATTTTTCAAGTTGTAAACAAATGCAGGTCAATCTTTTGAGTTATTATGTGTAGGATGTCGTGGAAAATTTAGTTCATATTGTGATGTACATCTGAATTGTTAAGTTGAATTGTTGGGAAGCTAGATTCTAACACGTAAATCCCATGCCTAGCATTTTCTTTTTGCATTAAATGTTGGGTATTGAAGTTTCCTTTGAAATATACTAGGGTTTGGTAAAGTAGTGAACACATGATCCATTTTGAGCCTATAGGGGGATTGGGTCTAGGAGGTTTATCTTTGTGTGCTTAGGTCTTCTTCACTTATGTAATATGAATTGTCTTTGATATATAATTAATTCTCTCGAAAGAAGAGTAGGTTTATTGAGATCCATACTTGAGGTTTCAATTTGAAAGTGTGGGTTAACTCATAAAGTGCTGGCACCCAAGCGCAAAGGAGAGGTAGTCTTGGCTATGTCTTTTCATGGTGTCTAAGCAATGGTTCCTAGCAATGGTGGAAGGAAATTTTATTAATTTCTTTTTAGCGTTGGATTTCATTGCCCTGTGCAAATTGTTCAATGTAGTTGTTTGAGTTCTTTCATTTAAATGATTGAGCCTTTCTGAGCTTGTAGAAATGAAGGCAATTGAACATAGTATGAAGTCAACTGTTCATCTCATGGAATGGCACTTTGTGCTTGTTTGTAAATGATTGTTCGTAGGATACGCAAGCCACTCATGTAAAGAGGAGATTGATATGTGCAATTATTGTTGTAAGATATACAATGGATGAAATAGTCAGCAAACTTTCTCATGGTGAAAAGGTAAGCTTGTTCTTTGCTTTGAATCACAAATCTTGCATATGTCAATAGATTTGATTGACATTGCCACCTTCTTTGATTTTGCCACCTTGTATTCTATGTTATGAAAGCCCTGCTTTTCTAAGGTTTGATTGATCATTTGTGTTTTGGGATGTAGTTGTGTGATTCTGTCTTTCGGTTCTACCAACCTAAAGGACCAGTTCAATTGGAGGTGGTGTTTGTTCATGGATTGGAGCACCACAATTATGGAGATGCATATTGGGAGACTTGGTTGGCTCGAGGTGATCCACCAAACAATGTTTGGCCCATGACATGGCTCCCAGTTGAGTTCTCCTCTGCAATAGTCTTTGCATTGAAATATGATGCCAGCATAAAGCAGACCGCCACCAATGGAAGGATGGACTTGTTTCTTGTAGGAGAGACACTTGTACAAGAGATGGTGAGATCTGGTCGAATTGGACAGAATGGAGTCCCAGTTGTGTTTGTGTGTCATGGGTTTGGTGGCTTGGTGGCTAAGCAAATTGTTACACTTGCAAAGCATCACTTTTCACAAGATCTTGAGGCTCAAAAGCTGTTGAAGAACATTGCAGCGATTTTGTTTTATTCAACACCTCATCATGGATCACATTTGGCCAAGTCTTCATCATATTTTTATAGCTTTTGGGGAGGTGGGAAGAGTCCTTTACTGGAGAATTCAGAAGTGTTAAGCACAATTATAAGTCGCCTCAACAACGACTTTGAGCAAGTTGCTAATGAGTACTCTTGGATTTTTGCATCAGTAGCTGCGACGCATGTAACGCAACCAGTAAGTCATTGCTAGATCTTATTAGCTTTAGTTTCTTTGAATACAATTGTGATTTTGGTGTCAATGGTTGTAATTTGTTATCCTTGCTTCATGTACTAATATGAGAATTTTGTGTTATGTTGGATAGTATGGTGAAATGGTAGTGCAAGAAGCATCTTCGAGATATGAACGTGGTAGTTACCTTGCCTCAAACAATGATCACGTTGATGTTGTGAGACCAAAGACCAAAAAGGATTCTACCTACTTATTGTTGACCAAGTGCTTGAAGGAGGTCTTGGATAAATATACAGTTGAACTTGTTCCACATGTGGAGAGCCTTGTACCTGATAGCTTTGTGAGATTGGAGGTACAAGAAGAGGCCATAAAGGAGAAACTTCAAAAAGTATCTATTGTAGGATTGGTTGGTATGGGAGGTATTGGAAAGACAACACTAGCAAGAGCAGTGTACCAGTCAATATGCAAGGATTTTGAAAGTAGTTGCTATTTGGACGACGTAAAATCAAAGATAAGCTTGGATGAAGTGTTGATTACACTATTGAAAGATTTGGGAGTCAAGGACAAAAAGACAGGTTGTATTGTAGAGCGAAGTGCCTTGCAAGATTTCAAGAAGAGTTTGTTGGAAGATCTAAAGATGTATGTGAAGCAACATAAAGTATTGGTGGTCATAGATGATGTGGGGACAAAACAAAACTTTGCTTGTTTGTTGAAGGACATGGATTTTCTGAATGGAAACAAGGACTCCAAAGTAATTGTCACTTGTAGAAATTGGCAAGAGTTGAAGTATTATGTACAATGGAGTGGCAAATATGAGGTGGAGCTTATGAACTCTAGCCAAGATACTAAACTATTTGCTTATCATGCATTTAAGGGAGATGGAACTTTGATGCAAAGGCATCAAATATTACTTAGTTTTTTATCGAGGGATTGTTCAGAATGGCGGATTGATGAGTTCGAAAGTATGTGTGATGATGCTATGAAGGCTTGTGATGGGTTGCCATTAAGCCTTGAAGTGATGGGTTGTTTCTTGGGAGGTTATTTGATGGATGTTGATCTATCAAGCGAGGATTGCTTAGATTGTTGGAGAGGGGCTTTGGAGAAATTGGAGCGTGCCGAGCCTTTGGAAGGGGGAGT
The DNA here is from genome assembly GCA_963969595.1 of Neckera pumila. Taxonomy (NCBI): domain Eukaryota; kingdom Viridiplantae; phylum Streptophyta; class Bryopsida; order Hypnales; family Neckeraceae; genus Neckera; species Neckera pumila. The sequence goes on along the minus strand of OZ018408.1, from coordinate 36,943,110 downwards.
TGACAATGATAGGCTGTGGAAGGTGTTGCAAATAAGTTATGACTGTCTACATGAGAAGGAACAAAACATGTTCTTGGATATTGCATGTTTCTTTTGTTATACAATGCGATATGGTGAGCAGACTCTATTACGGATATGGGGTGGTGAACCTTCTAGAAAGCTTGTGTTTAGAAATTTGAAGGAAAGATGTTTGGTCAAGATCAATGAGGAAGATGGAAGTGTGACCATGCATGACCAATTGCGTGATATGGGTCGAAGTATTGTAAGACGTCAATGCAAAAAAGTTTTGAGTAAGATGACAAGATTATGGGACTTCAAGGATGTGAGCAAGCTTTTGCAAAGCAATGAGGTAGGTCAATGTCATATGATTTGTTGATTGAAGTTATTCAATGTTTTTTAAATTCCAATATTGCTTGTAGGATTTTGTTCTAGTTATGTAATCATTTCTCTTTGCTAATGGCAGATAATACCTCCACGAATACAAGGTTTGTCAGTAGAGAAACATGATAAAATGCCAACGGCCATTATGGAAGGTGAATTAGTTGGGACTTCAAAAGAACAGAAGATGGGCAAGCCAAAGGGACTTAGTTTGCACGATTCCATGATGAAGTTGTTAAACCTGCATGAAGTCGAGGAGAATGTTATAGAAGCTGTTAGTATCAAGGGTTCATCATGTATTCAGTGGCTTTGTTTGAAGGGAACCAACATCTCTAAATTGCCAAATTTTGTTCAAGTTTGTAAGCAGCTATGTGTTTTGGACATGAGAGATTGCAAGTATTTGAAGAACCTTGATGAGTCCATTGAAAACTTGGTCAACTTATTGGAGCTTAATCTTTCCAATTGCATAAACCTTGTGAGTCTACCTGATTCCATTGGCAACTTGGTCAACTTATCTGAACTTGATATTTCTAGTTGTAAGGGGCTCACAAGTCTACCCAATTCCATTGGCAACTTGGTTAACTTATCCAAACTTGATATTTTTTATTGTAAGAGGCTCACAAGTCTACCCGATTCCATTGGCAAGTTGGTGAACTTATCTGAACTTGATATTTCTAGTTGTGTGGGGCTCACAAGTCTACCCGATTCCATTGGCAATCTGGTCAATTTATGGAAACTTGATATTTTTGGTTGTAAGGGGCTCATAAGTCTACCCGATTCCATTGGCAAGTTGGTGAAGTTATCTGAACTTCATATTTCTGGTTGTAAGGGGCTCACAAGTCTACTGGATTCCATTGGCAACTTGGTCAACTTATCTAAACTTAGTATGGCTAACTATGAAAGGCTCACAAGTCTACCCGATTCCATTGGCAACTTGGTGAAGTTATCTACACTTCATATTTCTGGTTGTGAGGGGCTAATAAGTGTACCCGATTCCATTGGCAATTTGGTAAACTTATCTTCACTTTATATTTCTGGTTGTAAGGGGTTCACAAGTCTACCCAATTCCATTGGCAACTTGGTGAAGTTATCTACACTTCATATTTCTGGTTGTAAGGGGCTCATAAGTGTACCCGATTCCATTGGCAATTTGGTCAAGTTATCTTCACTTGATATTTCTGGTTGTAAGGGGCTCACAAGTCTACCCGATTCCATTGGCAAGTTGGTGAACTTATCTTCACTTGATATTTCTGGTTGTGAGGGGCTCACAAGTCTACCGGATTCCATTGGAAACTTGGTGAAGTTACTTTCACTTCATATTTCTAATTGTGAGGGGCTCATAAGTGTACCCAATTCCATTGGCAAGTTGGTGAACTTATCTTCACTTGATATTTCTAGTTGTACGGGGCTCACAAGTCTACCCAATTTCATTGGCAAGTTGGTGAAGTTATCTACACTTGATGTTCATAATTGTAAGGGGCTCACAAGTCTACCAGATTCCGTTGGCAAGTTGGTGAAGTTATCTACACTTCATATTTCTGGTTGTCAGGGGCTCACAAGTCTACCGGATTCCATTGGAAACTTGGTGAAGTTACCTTCACTTCATATTTCTAGTTGTGCGGGGCTCATAAGTGTACCCGATTCCATTGGCAAGTTGGTCAACTTATCTTCACTTGATATTTCTGGTTGTAAGGGGCTCACAAGTCTACCGGATTCCATTGGCAACTTGGTCAACTTATCCGAACTTCATATTTCTGATTGTGAGGGGCTCACAAGTCTATGCGTTTCCATTGGCAATTTGATGAAGTTATCAAAACTTCATATTTCTGGTTGTGAGGGGCTCAAATGTCTACCCAATTTCAGTGGCGACTTGGTCAACTTATCTGAACTTCATATTTCTAATTGTGAAGGGCTCACAAATCTACCCGATTCCATTGGCAAGTTGGTGAACTTATCTTCACTTGATATTTCTGGTTGTAAGGGGCTCACAAGTCTACCGGATTCCATTGGCAACTTGGTGAAGTTATGGAAACTTAATATTTTTGGTTGTGAGGGACTCACATGTTTACCTGATTCCATTGGCAACTTGGTCAACTTATCTAAACTTTATATTTCTTGTTGTAAGGGGCTCACAAGTCTACTTGCTTCCATTGGTAACTTGGTGAGGTTATGGAAACTTCGTTTTTCTGGTTGCATTGGGCTCACATGTCTACCTAATTCCATTGGCAATTTCGTCAACTTAACCGAACTTTATGTTTTTAGTTGTGAGGGGCTCACAAGTCTACCCGATTCCATTGGCAGCTTGGTCAACTTATTGGACCTTTATATTTTTGGTTGTGATGGTCTCACAAGTCTACCCAATTCCATTGGCAATTTGGAGAAATTATCTACACTTCATATTTCTGGTTGTGAGGGGCTCACAAGTCTTCCCAATTCCATTGGCAATTTGGTCAACTTATCTAAACTTGATATTTTGGGTTGTAAGGGGCTCATCAGCTTACCTGATTCCATTGGCAACTTGGTGAAGCTATCTATACTTGCTATTATTGGTTGTGATAGGCTCACAAGTCTACCCGAGTCTATTGGCAACTTGGTGATGTTATCTGCACTTGATATTTGTGGTTGTGAGGGGCTCACAAGTCTACCCGATTCCATTGGCAACTTGGTGAAGTTATTGAAACTTGATACTTCTCGTTGTGAAGGGCTCACAAGTCTATCCAATTCCATGTGCAAGTAAGTCAACTTATCTTCACTTGATGTATCTAGTTGCAAGAGACTCACTAATCTACTTAGAATGCTTGGTGACCTATCCCATTAGATTCTCTATTTTGTAATTTGTTGTCACGAATTGGTGGGGTATGCCTTAATTGATGGGTTATTTGTCATAACTTGTAGAGCTCCAGTTGTTTGATCTTATAATTTTGGAGACACTATAGCACTACCACTATTGGAGACTGTTGGTGACCTACTTCAATTGAAAACTCTAATAATCAATGGATGTTCAAAATTGGGGGAACTCCCTCAATTGATAAGTTGTTTATCCTAGCTTTCTTGTTTGAATTTGCATGGTTTCTCTGGATGGAGTGGATGAAGACGAACTCATTTCTTGGTTGCACAAGCTCTAGCAATATAGTTGCTCTGAAATTTAGCTTCTTGATGGAAGATTATATCATGGTAAATACTCAATTGGGTGTTGTTCTTTTAGTTTGCCTTCATGTGATGGTTGTAGTGTGAAGGCAATCTCTACCAAGTGTTGGCATTGTGACATGTGCTCTCAATTTGACCTTTGTGAATTGTGCTATGAACACAGGAATGTTCAACTACCTTAACCAAAACACAATAGAGACCACCCATAGTCCACTATTGTAGTGTTGTGATTTTGTATTCTGAGCCTTAGAAAATTGAGTTGCATTGTTACTTCCTAGGGGAGCCTACTTGAGTGGAAGGAATTCCATGTGATTTCAAGATGTTTAGAGTTAGAGAGGTGATTCAAATCCTTGGTTGCCAGTCCCAAGTGCAAACACTTTGTTCTACCTATTCCAATTGTGGAAAAGTAATCCATCAAGTTATAGTGCAATTGATTTTTAGCTCTTGCATTTGTTCTTTCAGCATTGTTGGTTTTGACTTAAGGACATGAAAGCCAAGGATGTGGTTTGAGCCAAGTCTTATGTCCCTCTTCCACAAGTTTATCTAGTAAGGTTGCACAGCTCTTGAGCTTGCTTATTAAATAAGCACGTTGCTTTGGAGAATACTCTTGAATTGTTGACTTTTTGTCATTTAAAGGACATTCAATATTGTTTGCAATGTTATACAATTTTAAGGACTTTGACTACCAAGAGACATACATAGTAGGTTATATTCATAGTTGGTTCCAAGTGAACAATATACCAACGAGGCATGACTAGGATTTTTGTTCAAGCATTGTCATATGGAGTGGAAATTAGTACTTGTCATCAACTTAATTGTGTGATACCTTGGCTAAGCATGAACAAGCACCTTGCTAACCTTGTGTGGATTATATTCATGTATGCATATATGAAGTGGGCTTTGTCTCTTGCTCAATGAAACAACCTAACAATACAATGAGTGCTATTGTTGCCCTTTGGCACTTATCTTAAGCTCAAGCATCCTTATGCATTTTGACCTCGGACACATGATTTTGATTCAAGCATAATACACTTGCTAGAGATCAAATTTGCAAATCTAGTTTGGGAGCTAATTTTACAATGTTGAGTGGCTCAATACATAATTTGCCTATCCAACCATTTACAAAACGTATCTTGCTTGCTTCAGCTTGAACTCTGAATTTGAGATGACATGCTTTTATAAGCCTTTAAAGTTAACTTAACCCTTGAGCACCTATGATGTGACGACTGAGATGGAGGAGTGAAGGACCTCCTAGCAATCGGGGTGTCACTGTCGCTTCATTTGGTGGAGTTACAGAAATTGACCGTTGAAATAAAACAATATCCTCCGGAACTACGTGTATGGAAAATATCACCAAGAACAACCGTCTTGATGTAAACTTTATAATAGTCAAAGTTGGCTTGACATTTTCCAAAATGGGCCAAAATAGGTGGGGACTCAACTTCAGAGAAGTGCTGCGCCACAACCAAGGCAAATTAGGCGCTGAAACTTTGTGACCACTTTGGGTGGGTCCTCCTTTGACAACACCTAGAATCTCAGCAATTTCTGATGCCGAGTTCTTGCTCTGTGGGTCTCAATCCCATGTGCAAAAATTTTGGATGCTAGAAGAATACCAGGAACAGTGTATGGTTTCACTTACATGTAGGATACTGTTGCGGCAGCGTGCCCAGTCAGGTCTCCCGCGCTATGGAGCCAACCACACTGTTCAGCTGAAACCCCCTGTTACGGGGCCTTTGCGCATGTGCATCCACAGCACAAAAGACCACATGATACCAATTTTATAAGCCAAAAAATTACCACATGGGATCCAAGGGTGTTTTAAACGACACAAAATTACTAAACACCAAAATCTGTGTGGGGAAGGTATACGGTCTCAAAATACATTGTATGGCTTCAAAGGGTACGGCAGTTCAAATAACAGCAACTGCAACAAGGTCACTCATTTTTGTCTGCTAAAGGCCTTCAAAAAAGAACTGAGCAACGATTTCATAGCCAAAATTCTCTCATACTGTAACTACAAAATCTAGGAGCACTCGGGGAGGGTCACAAACTCCCACCCTCCAATGCCTACATAGCAACTGACTCCTTGCAGAAACCACCTAACCCTACCCAATATAGCTACGTGCACCAATCAGTGTCACCCCCCGCTCTTGTAGAGAGCAACAAATAAGTTAAAAAGGGCCTTCGGACCAGCATTATCCAATGCAACTAAAACCAGCATCACTCGGCCCTACTATTGAGCCCCACGCATCCATAAATTAGTAAAAGATTGACCCTATCCAAAGCAACTTCTTCCACGCTAATTGTGGCCCAATATCAATCCTCCACCACCAAATTTACCAATGAAGCCATTGCAAACAATGACTAACCTTACCGAAAGCATGGTATCGACTATGAATAACTTCAACCTCCTAGCCTTGCCAAGAACAAAAAAACTATAATATCCTACCTGTCAATGTCAATGACGAGCAGCTTGAGTAATTTGCAGAGCCCACTTCCTTTGGGTGTGGACTTTTACAAAGCACCTATCCGCTTACATACAATGCATGTACACCTTCTTCTAGGCTGGATGTTGTTGTAGTGCACTGCTGTTGGGTGGTGAAGGCATTCCACCTTGCATGTCGATAGTGGATCAAGCCAAGGAGTAATCAAATTTGTCGCCACCTCCATGTGATACGAGAGTTGCTTGCAATAGACCGTTTCTCCACAAGTGAGGCGGTCAAACTTCAATAACACCTATGAATTATTCAGCCAACTGTCGGCGATGAAGAAGAGGTGCTTGTGCCACCACTTGTGTGAGTGGAATTGCACACTGTAGTCGGTGCGCATCTGATCTACAATGTTGACGCCCCGCATGTGTGTCTGGTACTCCACCTGCTACGGCGTGGAAGGGATAGCCTCCCGAGTACCACTCATCCAACGCATGGACACCGCTCCTTTGCCGACCAGATTAGATGAGGTACACAAGATGTACACCGGTTTGGAATCGTACCAACACGTCACAGCCTTACGTCGCTGTGCATGCATCCTCCACATCAATGTTTTACGGGGGTGGTCACCCCTCTTGTGCCCTAGAAGGGAGGGAGGCAATCCAATCCGGTTCTCCTTGAAAGTCCCTGTCACCCAAATCCCACACCTATACAATCCTCAAACAACTTATGAGATGTAAAAAAGTTATCACAAACAACTGTGTGTCCAAGGTCATCTAAGCCTAAAGTCAATTCTTGCACAACTTGCTCGCCTTGCCCTGGATCAGGCACTCCACACACTTCTACATAAGGCAAAAGGTTGAAGATATAGCGTGAAGGATTGCAAACAGTTGCAAATAATTTGAATCCATACTTTGTTGGCTTAGCCGACATGTATTGATGGAAACCAGAGTAGTGCCCTCGATAAACAACCATTATCTCATCTACGGTTATATACTTCTCAGGATTGTACAATGCCATTGTTCCCGGTCTCCCAAAAAGGTTGTCTCCGGGCTCTGCCAGAAGCGGTCCTGGAAACAAGCCTGAAACTCCAACTCGTCAAGATTCTTGTCGTTGTCACAAAATCCTATTTCGTGATTGAGATCCATGTTGCCCTCCCTAGACCCCAACTCAGAATCTGAGTATTCAATAGAGGAAGTATCACTTGCAAAATTGTAGAATGAAGCCCTCCAATTAGATTCCAAAGAGTCTGATTCTACGGCACTCGATGTTGCATTCGTCATAGGCTGGGCAGGTGAAGCAATTGTTGCCCTCTGCTACTAACGTATTGGTGACACTTAATCCTCCGACAGTTGCTGCGTCAGGAACTTGGGGACATTGTCTGAGTCAGAAACCTCACTAGAACACCTCAAAGGGCCTACAACATCTTCAACCCTTGCAAGAGCTTTGCCTTTGTAGAATGGATGGCAATCCACGACACGGACCTTCTTCCCGCCAATGCTGCTTTCGAAGTGGACAAAGTAGAACAGTTCCCCGTGCTCTTGCTAGGGCTGTCAAGATTCGCCCAAAAACTCTTGCAACTCGCCCCTATTAGAAGGGATTCGGGGGGTCTAAAGGGCCATTTTAGGCTTGTTCCCTCAATGCTATTCCCCTGGCAGATCGGGGAACGTCAATTGTCAGAGTTTTTTTTTTTTTTTTTCTTAAATTTTTTTTTTTGAAAAATCTAAAATGAAAAAAAAAGCAAATTTTTTTTATTTTTTATTTTTTTGGTGATGTGGCAGTCATTCTGCCACGTCACGTAGCAGCTGCAAGGCTGTTCCCCGACCCTGGCAGCCCAGGGAACTTGCAGCTCTTCAAAGGGGCTGAAAAACATCTAATGATTGGAGCTTATCATATCCCAGAACTGCCAGTGGCACCCACACTGCCGTTGGGAGTTGCCGCATGTTGATGTGTCCAAAGGGACCTCTTCAACGTGGAAAATCTTCTACCGGTGTGCCTGAGTCACCTTCATCCTTGCCGGTACTGCCATGCGGCTGCCGATTGTCAATAGGTGCAAACGCTGCGAAGTCACCCACCAATGCCCTTATTGCCTGCGGAAGCCTCCTACCACCCGAGTACATGCCTTGGCACCCCCCATCCAATAACAATATGATTAGCATGCGCCCTTCACAGCAATTCAAAGTGGCCATTCATTTTCAAGGTCCAAGCTTTTCAGCAACCTTTGAACAGCTTTGGAAGGAATAGAGTCTTCCAAGTGCTTGAAGGACTCTCATACCGTTTTGACTTTTGATAGTAAGCCTCGTTTGGACCTCTCAAATTCAGCCCTCTAACAGATTGAATTCCAACATTTCGCTTTGGTATTCACTCATGTTTGGATTACTAGGACCATTCACACCATCTAGCGAGGGGAATGTGATGAATTTGTGACTTCAGTGAGTCCATTAGTAGGACTGCAGACAAGATCCATGGTAGCATTACATTTCCCCCCAAAAATATATCCAAGATGTCTTCTAAGCCGTATACCTGAACCCTAAATTCAATTCAAAGCATGAATGCACAAGCGATCCCCTCGGATCTACAAAGGATCCGCAATGTAAACATTATGTCTATGCCCCTGTTCAATTGAATTCTAACACTGACCACTTCAAATCGCAGCTCGTTACTCATCGGCAGCATCAAATAACTCCAACCAATTCAGACATGCATTAGAGGCATTAGGAGATTACAGGTATACCAAGACATACTCACCGGTCCATTCACTACAAGAAAAAAACTGGTAAATATGACAAAAAATTGACAAGTTTTTGTTAACTACTTTGTCAATTAGGAGGGGCTGATTCGAACGCCAAATTGACAAGAATATGTTTCTCAGACTGTCATCGTGACAGAAATTGGTCAATTGAATTGTAACTTTGACAAAGTTCCCAATCTTCTGCCAAGTGAATGACCACATCCGATTAGTCATTTTGACTGTCAAAGATCCAGATATTTGTCAATATTTCTGTCACTTCAACTGCAATAATCGTGAATTTTCGGTGCACATGAAGGTTTTCCTATCGATGCAGATTTCTTTAACTCAGTCATGTTCTCCAATAATTTATCATAACTTTGCATTTTCAATAACTTTGCATAACTCTTTTTTTCTCCAAGAATTGCTTCTCCTTATCAATTATCAATCATAGTTGCTAGAAATTGTGCGCTTCAAAGACACCCCTGTCCTCTTACGTGCAACCTACAATGTGAAAATTTGCCTCTACTTCATAGTGATGCATGAGCATTTACAACTACAAATTCATACACAAGAGCGACAAATTAGAAACTAGCAAAGAAATTCATTGCTACTTGGTCGGGATTTTACATTTATCCATACTTGCTTGTAGCACATGCATGGTGCTGCTAGCGCTTGACAACCTCTCCAACTGCTTCACTTGCACCTTTTGAAAACTATCCTCTCAACATCAGTCTATCAAGCTCTGGAGTCCGACCTCCCTTTACTACCACAACATTCTGTTTCACTAATTCTACATGAAAGTTCCCTAAGGATAGAAGCATCTGTTCCTTTGACTTCTTTGACAGCAATACCTCGCACCTTGTAGGAATTTCCTCCAATTACTACATTGTTAACAACTTTGATAATAATGCTCTGAGGGGAAAGCATGCATGCATTTTAAGTGACGAAGAAACAAATTACCCTAAATTGGCAACTTCTCTTGCATGTGTTGATGTACAGACACCCAGATGTCTTTGCCGAACGGCCGCATTTCCGACATTCCTATGCCCCTTCACTTAACTCGTCTTCACTAGCACCCTGCAAAAAGGAAGACCTCACTCTTGAAATTGGTCGTCTGAAGTTTGTTTGATGCCAATTAGCCTAACTTGCAGAATGACTTACGCTTTCCTCACAGGCTATGCAAGTCGCCTTACATTCATAACAATAAGAAAACTATATGGAATTTCAATTCATTATCACGTACCTGTGCTCCGTTTGCACTCTTTCTCTTTCCTACTGCTTTGACTTCTTCTTGAATGTTTGGTGCACCCATTGTGCTAGTTGATGCACTGTTGGTGTCCTCCACGGTTGTTTTATTCTTCCCTTCAAGAGCTTTGAGTCGCTTCATCATCCGCATGACTAACGGGTGCTCGGCAATCTCCACAGCTGAAAGAGCAAGCACACTCCCTCCATCCACTTTGTTGCCAGTGCCTACATGACAACGACTTCCTACAATTGCCTCATCACTTGCATCGTTTGTTTGCCCCTCACTATCATAGTCAAAGTTGTTGTCGTTGGTGGAATTTCCAATGGGACCATTCAAACCAAGCACTTGCATTGTTAATTGTCGATTACCTTCCCTCCCTTGAATGACATCAATATCCTCTTTCTTTGTTTTCAATCGACCGTTGTAACCTTTGCTGCGGGCCATTTCAAATCTTATTTTCTCTAGATTTGGAGATCGGCACAGTATTCTTCTCAATCTCTCCCGCACACCCACTTCACTTGTAGGTCCGGTTCTGCCAAAATATACCCTGCTGGCGTTAGCTCTGCTACAACTCTCAGACTTCCTCACTGTTGCCGGACTTCGCATTTGTTTTCCAAGTATACACCACGTTTTATCCAAAATGGTGTCTGATTTTGGTTTGTTATTGCGAATTTTCTTCCAAATGTTTGCGCGCCTAAGAGTCACACCCCGAGCTATAACTTTCTTCACATATGCAAAATTTATAGGTAAACTATACTCCCATGTATGTTGAATCTACTCTGCGATCTCAGCCACTGTTTGCTCTGGTTGTTTGTTGATGTTTCCAATGGTAGGGTCCAAATCTTGAGACAATAGCATAACCTCTTTTCTCTAATCCCCGACTTCCACTCCGTAGGGCTTTTTGGTGTATTCATCCACTAACAACAGTTTGTTGGGAGTCCTTCTTTCCGACGTCTCCTATGATCTCTTTCCCGCAGTGCTTGAGCCTGTCTCCTCTCCCTTCTTTTTGTTGTTTCCTCTTCCAATGTTGTCTCTTGCAAGTCTACAACATTGTTTCTCTCTTGCATGACTTGGTCATGGAGTGCATAGTCGCCCGCTTCGTCGTCTTTGCTATTACCTAAGGGATTCTCTGTGTCTCTAGCATTGTAGAAGGAACATGGTTGTGATAATCGCTCCGGTTGCCGTTGCGCAGTTTGCACTACGACTTCTCCACAGTCTTCAACGTCCTCATTTGATGCCTACTATATGCCATCAACTCAAAAAACGTCAATACATCCAACATAGGGACGGACATGTACAAGACAACTACTTGCTTTGATTGGAAAAAAGCTGAACTTTCCAATATTAGAGTAGAGACTCATCGCCAGATGATAGAGACTTCTCAAAGGAGACTCATCGCCAATAGAGTAGAGATTCATCGCCAATATTAGAGTAGAGACTCATAGTAGAGACTCATCGCCAGATGATAGCCGACTTTGTCCATGTCTAGATGAAGGGCACGCTATTGTTTCTTTCTCCATTGTCCTCTCCTCCTCGGAGAGGAAGTTCGGCACTACATCAACAGAACCTATCAGTCCACTTAATTGGCACTCTTGCACGCTTAGAAGTGCCTAAGAATTCCAAAATCATTTAGAAGAAGATGGACTACACTTCCAACAATATTACTGCCCACAACAGCATTGGTCCCAATGCAGTTGAAAAGCCCAACAACAAAATACATTGACATACCTCCCTTTCATGCAAATTCCCATGTTTTCTTCTTGAGTAATAGAATCTATATACTTATCAGCGTCATCCTTACTTTAACGTCTACTGAAGACAATGCATTATTTAATTCAGAATTGTGGGTGCTTACTTCGATTTTTTCCTTTAAGTGTCTCTCCATTGCTATTTTCTTTGTTTCTGGAATGAGGAGGTTGCCGCCTTTCTCCTTCTTCCGTTCGTCTTCTTTTCATGCACAACTCCAGTGCTGGAGGACCATTCGACAATAGCATGAGAGGACCCAATGAGACCTGGCCAGACGTTGAGGACCTTGGAAGATTCTTGGTCCGCCCTGTAACTACTGACTTTGAAGCTACAGCACTGGCATTTCTTCCTCTTCCAATTGCACCACCTCCCTCTTTCCAAGAGACAAATGACTTTGCAGACTTCCTTGTCATTTTGCACTTTCAACTTCCCTGACACCACATGCAGTCAATAATTAATACATCCGAATTGCATTTCCACACACAAAGACATCTTAAAAATGGAAAGTGACTCTATGATGTGCGGCCACTGTTCTGCATCCATCACCTCACACTATACTGCAAGCTAACTAACATACCTCCAATCCATCGATCAACTTTGCTGCATCATGCATTTGCAACATGGAATTAGCTTTCCAAACTAAAAGACTACAATTCAAATATACTATTAACTACAGATGACATTTATTGAAATACAATTATTCACATAAAACTTTTCTAAAAAACAAAATTCACAACCACATGCCATGGACAATTGCTCCTAGTTAATTCCTTTGTACTTGAACAATCCCAATAGCCAAAGCATTTGGGTTCTACAATGCCTACATTAACAACTGTTCATCCGCAAAACTACCAATTAGCAAGAGAAAGACTACAATTGGCAAAACTACTACCAATTAGCAATAGGAAGACTACAATTGGCAAAACTACTTGACATCCGCACTCATGCTCTTCTAAGTGCACAAAGGTCACTAGGTAATTTACTAATGTCTTCTTAAAGTATTTACTCATTGTGCACATATACTACTGTCCCCTCACATTCAAGAACAAAATATATTCTCTCCTTCCCTTCACTTAAGTTTACCAACTCCACACAAATGCTTCCACGTGCATTTGTTTTTTAATATGCCAAACATTTGCGTTGCCCACTCCCTTTCACAAAATGTAGACCTTCAAGGACATCTTTACTGTCTTTACTAACAATTTTCCCGTTTATACATTCTTTGAAGTACATGTAACACATTATATCTTCTATGTTATCTGCTACTCTTTTCATTTGTTATTCTCCCATACTTACTTGTTTCGTGACACTTCTTGTCTACAATGTCCACGCTCGTAGCCTCACAAAGGTAACTCCGAGGCCAATTCCTATAGACGTTCAACCTCCACCGCTATGTCACTTGATTGACTGTCGCCTGCACTGCATTCGAAGAGAGACGGTCCAATGAGATCTGATGTTACTGACATGCCTGAGGGCATCCCATTACTATAAAAGACATGAAGTCAAACTAGAAGATTCCGATTCAATACTTCTGTCTTCATCTTTATTGCTCCAAATACACAAAATGATTTAAAAGACTGCCTTCTTCAAGTAAGATTTCCACAAACTTGTTGTCCATAGTACTTCATGTGGAACATTGAATGTATCGCACATAAAAATTTAAGCTATGGCCTTCAACAACATGACAAGGAGGTTCGTGCAAATGTGGAAGACCAACAAAACAAACTGTACAAAATGCCTTTCTTTTTAAGACTGCAATTTCTTAGGCTCCTCGTTCGGAAAAAAAAAAGGTGTACACCAAATCTACTTATACTACATTCTGTTCTATTCATCTACAGTAGCATACTTTCAACACGGTTCACACTTCCAACACATATATATTGATCATCCCAAACTAGTTACCATTTACTGATTATAGAAAATATTAATTGTTCAGTTGCTTCAAACATTGATGCAGAGATTCTAGCAATATTATGAGGACCCATATTTCAAATGAATGCTGCTACTCTTTGCGATAGTAATTTACAAGCTAAATTAAGAAACTAACCCAAATCTTGGAGCGAAGCCTCCATACTACAAGCCTCTCCTCGACTTGCCTATCTTTGGACACTGGCCCAAAGGATTTCGGTGGTGACCTCCATGTTTCATTCGAGCAACGGCTTGCCCCTTTTCCTCAAAATGAAGAGAAGCAGTTGCTTGAGGTATAAGTTCACCTTAAGTGGACCGTATATTTTTGTACAGACGTATATCCTAATTCCATATTTGCAAAACATTTTTGGACTTCAAGATCCTTGGAAGATGGCGTACCTACTAGAATTTAAAGTACTTACAAATGTTTAAAGGCTATGTTGTTGTACATGGATTGCTTGAGCAACATCTTTTTATACATATGCTAATTTTGGGAGACGTTTGCTTCAGCAAATGTCTACCAAGATGTTGTTCACTAAGACAGTGTTCACTCCGCTTCATGATCAAATTGATGCCACTAGAAACACTCAAATGTTGCCACAGATGTACTTATACGAGTGAATTCTAGTAGTTGTTCTTAAATTCAATTATATCACTATACAAATCATAAGATTGTTGGGCCTTGCTATCCATGCATATAATTTTAATTCACTAATTGAATTAGGTTAGCTTTAGTCAGTTTCAATAGTCGCAGTGGAAGTTAAGAGAAATAAAAACGGGGCAGTGCATAAGTTTTGTTGTTCCATCAATGAGAACTGAGATCCCTCATGCCCTCAAATTACTATACCTTCCACTAAAACCCATGCCATGCCATGGCATGCCTCAAAGTATAGAAAACCAATAGTCTAGTACCTTCGCTGGTATACAAAGTATTAAATAGGTAAAGGGGCACTGGCACTAGAAGAAACTTGTGTCTTTTCAGACATGCTATTTTGGACATGAGCGCGTCCCCGGCGGTGTCCTGTCACGTCAACATAGATGTCACTTTTTTCGCGTCATAGTTGACATGCAAAAAATATCAAAAATCTGAGATAACATGGCCTGATGTTTTCATGTCAAGCTTCAGACATCAGGAGGGACATGGGTTCAGGGGCTCTTGAAATTCAGCCATGTGGCTGCCACGTTAGCGCCATGTTAGCGATGGAGGCCATGTGTGCATTTTTTTCATCCGGTCTGCTGGTGACATGGCAGATGATGTGGAGCATGACGTGTCCTCCAAAAAAAGTGACGTGGCATTCACCAAGGCTGACGTGGCAGGCCTAGTCAGCATAGTTTTATGTCGTCTAGATGCTTTTTGAGACATTTTTTGGACGTCAAATTAGACTTCCAAATGTTTTTTGAGACGTCAACTTAGACATCTAGACGTTTTTTGTGATGTCAACTTAAACGTCCGAATATTTTGCAATGTCATCTTAGACGTCCGCATTCCAAACATGAACACCTCTTGAAATGTCCAGTATGATTTAAATGAACAAAATCATGTCACCTCAAATATTCACTTGATGCAATGCACTGTTTAATATGATGTTTATGTAGACAGCGACACATGTCATACACAATACACATATGCATTTTATAATATCCAATATAGCATATTATACACAACATCCCATACATAATACAATGTACAACATACACTATACACCATACGCCATACACAATACACTGTATATAATACGCCATACATAATACACCATATTTGGCAAATACATCACATGGCTTTGAAAACCATTTATTATGATGTAAATGGAGAAAACAAGACAAGCCCTTTATGCAAGTGGAATGCCAAGGGGTAAGACAAACCATATGGGATATATAAAATATATAAATTGTATTACAAATAGAAGTTGCATGGAGATGTTGTGGAGGACATGCAAGATGCAGTCATCTAACATGCAGACATCAACTATGATAGTCAAGCGTCTGCTCCAACAAATATCTATTTCAATGAATAGGCACTGAAGGGGACAATCGCATACAAGACAAAATGCACGATGTTTTCTGGGATGTCTATGTAGTCGTTTAAATGTCTAGGGAGACATCAAAAAAAAATAGTACAGAGAAGGGGCTCCAGTAGGCCCCTACACCCTCCTTCAATGCCACATCAGCAAAGAGAACTGTCACGTCAGTAAATTTCCATGTTACATGCCACGTCAGATGCATTTTTTAATTTTTTTTATAGGCAGGCCGTTTGGTTGCCCTTCCCCATTTTTTTGAACTTGGGTAGGTGTTTTACCGTTGACTAAAGTAATTCTTGCTGACTTACCAGAAGTCAAAACTATAGACCTTGTTGATGTGGCAATCCATGTTTTTTTTGATGCTGGGAAAAATGAATGCCTGTCGTCGCGGTTTGGTGTCTACTTTAACAAACTGTCCTTCAAAGCATCAGACAGTTTTCACCAAAATCAACACATGCTCTCTGCAACATCGATGGGAATCCCATACTTCAGGCCAACTTGCCCTAGACAATCCCGTGTCCTAAAAAACATCCATGTCAGAGTTAGGACACCAATAAAGACACAAGTTTCTTATAGTGTGGTGTCATCAGCTGGAAGCATTTGTTGCACCTTAAAGGCAACTTCCACTTTCCTTTGCACCAATTCACTACAGCAACTCCACGGGACTCTAATTCAAAGTTATCCAAAACAGAGAATACGAAAAAAGAAACACCTTTACCTTAAATCCGAGTGCAATTCAAGCTGACAATGCTTACTGCCGATTCCTTCCTTCTTGCTCACATGTCTCTGTCAATTTGCGCAACAACCTTACTTTCTCCTTTCCACTCTCTTGGTTGTTCCTTTCTTCTCGAAGCACACAATTCACGCACACTTTAGCATTCACTAAACGTAAAAAACAAAAAACATTCACAGCATCATGTTATACTGTGAACGCCATGAAAGGCGGGGCGGGGGGGCAGAGCCCCCCTTCAAATTAAAAAACAAGTAAACATCAAGAAAACTCAGGAGGCACCGTGAAGTGCCAAACCCCATCTCCAGCGCTACAAAACAGAGGTGTCCATTCCTCAGCAAAAATTGCTTTGAGATTAGCTAACTTTTCTTTGTTACGAATGTGAGTATGGAAATGCTTCCATATTGACATTCCTGTGTGTAAAGTAGAGACCCAAGTAGAACCTAAGACTCTCTTCATGCTAAACCTTTCATCTGCATATTTCCTACTACATCTCTTAGTCCAAATGTGCCAAATGAGGAAAGACCTCATAATGTCCCATGGTTGATTCTTGTATACATTGTTGTCGATCTTGTCCATAGCAGTAGTAGGTGATTGCCCAATCAAAGCCAACTCATAGGAGTCAATCTTTGGAAATCACGCCCTGTTTGCAAAGTCATTGTACTTCTTCCACAAGTCCAGGGTGCATAAACACTCCCAAAATAAATGTCTTGAAGTTTCCAGATCACAATCACAAAAACAGCAGCCCACCTTTGCACTTGCAATCCGAACCAAAAGCCAGTCACCAGTCACTATCCCTCTGCTTAATGTTTGCCAAAGAAACATAGCTTGCTTCTTGGATCTGGAGTTGTGCCAAAGCAGTCTAAAACAGCTCCTGATGCCTTGTTCTGTAAAGCCCTGTCTTCTCAAAAACTTAACACCCTCAAGTATATCAGTCTTAGTCTTCAAACCTTGTTTATAATCCCTCTTCACCATATAACCATAGAAAGGGGTCTCCTTGAAAATCTCTGACTTCCTCCAAAACCATTCATTTGGATCCCAGGCTAGGTTTTTGATGTTTTCTCCTGGTAGCGTCCAAATTGAGCTAAGTTTGTAGTCTGGGTTATACTCACCAAATGAGCATGTCCCCGCATTCCAAACTATCACCCTCGCCAAATACATCTCCTCCTCCGGAAGATTAAATCTTCCCTCCTCAATAGTGAGAAGTCCTTTCGTCCTGTCCAATTTGAACCTTGAAACCTCATCCTCACAGCCCTCAATCATGATATGTAGATAGAAATGATCACTCCCGGGTGCATACAGCCAAGCTGAGGACTCCCTATTTGGATAAGCCCTCGGATCCCACAGAATATGTGAAATAATCTTCAATCTTCTAAGTCTGCCCTTTTCCGTCACCGCCCCTCTCCTTGGAAGTTTAGTGTAGATCTTCTACATTGACAACCAATCCTGCCTTCTCTCATACCAAATATCCATAACCTTGGTAATGCCCTCTCGTGCCCATAAATGAAGATCCATATTGGGTCCCATACCCAAAGGTATATTTTCACTTTCTAAAATCAGCGGGTTGCCAAATAAAGGCTATCTAAGGACTGAGTCCTCCAAAAGCGGTGGCTTCTGGATCAATCCACTTCTGATAGAAAGAAATGCCCTGATGCAGGATGTAAACAAAGGAGAATGATTCTCCTTCTTAAATCCCTTACTAAAAAACAACCAGTTTGAAGACTGGTTCCACTCAGAATCTCCCAAAGGCCTCTCCACATCAATCTTGTACCGAAGTAGTTTCTTCCAAGGCTCATTGCCCGGAGATAAATCCCTAACAACCAACTTTGCTAACAAAGCTTGAGTCTGCAGGTATGGATCAATAAGCTGGATTCCTCCTTCTGAATACGATTGGATACAAGACACCCATCTCACCCTAGCCGCCGTCCTTCCCTCATCCTTTCTGGTCCATAAATACTGTATCATAAGACTTTTAATCTTATCACAGTTCTTGCAAGAGATCCCACAGCATGCTGCTGTATACCAGCATGTAGCCAACAAAACCTGGTTGATGATAATCACCCTCCTGGCCTGTGAAACTGTCTTGGCTGCCCAAGATCTCAATTTCTTCTTCATCGATGCGAGTAGCGGTCCCGTGTTGGTGTCAGGGGGTAAATGAAACCCAATTAAGGGTCCCAAATACCTGACCCCTTTACCCTCCGGCACCCATTTAATGCCCAGATCTTCCCCCCACGTAAAATCCATCTGTCTCTTAGAGGCCCAAATTGCAAAGGTCTTGTCCTAGTTCATCTTAGAACCAATACCCTCACAAAATATGGAGAGAACTCCATAAGCCCTATCAAGATTCGCCTGCGTACCAAGTAGATTTGTATCATCTGCATAAGAAGTGTCCGTCACTTGTGATCCATCTGGTAAAGAAAAACCTTGAATACCATATCTGCTGTCTCCCAACATATATCCCAACGCATCCAGCACCACTACAAATAAGAAAGGAGCCAAAGGGCATCCTTGTCTCACGGATCTCGATAGGTCAAAAGCCTCACATACCTCGCCGTTGACTACCACAGATGAAGGCACATTTTTGCATAGCGCCATAACCCCTCTGATGAAGTCTTGATGAAATCCTAGCTTCTCCAAAGCTGCTCTCAAGAACCCCATGAGATTCTATCATAAGCTTTTTCGAAGTCTAAGAAAATTAGGGCCAGATCTTGATTGGATTCTTCCGCATAATGCATAGCCTCTTGTGCCATGAATATATTATCTATAATGCACCTGCCTTGAATAAATTCTATCTGGTTGGGCCGCACTATCTCAGGTAATATCTTCTGCAATCTTCTAGCCAAGACCTTTACCACCACCTTGTAAAAGGACGATAGCAGTGTAATGGGTCGAAAATTCTTGATCAAAGACATATCACCACCTTTAGGAATCAAAGCAATGATCCCTTTATTGTGCCCCCTTGAAAGTTCTCCGGTATCCAACACCTCTTGAACCGCCAACAAAAGGTCCTTAGTCCTTACATACCTCATCCGTGCACAGTTTAAAGAAATCTGTCGAAATCCCATCATCTCCCGGAGTATTTCCAGATGCAAATCCGTGATTGCTTCCTGCAGCTCTTTCAAGCTGACTAGGTGAGCAAAATTCCGATTCTGTACATTTGTGACCACTCTCGGAACACTTTCAAGAATCTGCCTCCGTACTTCTCCCGCTGACTGAGTCTCCGGGGCCTCCATGTATAAGCTGCTATAGAATGATCAAATCGCATCTGACTTGTCCTTTTGGTCCATTAACAACGTGCCATCCACCATTAACTACATGATCATTGATCTCTTGTGGACATCTTCGAAGACATCAAAGAATTCCTTGGTGCATCGATCCCCATCCTTCAACCACCTTGCTGACACCGCATGGTATTGTGCATCAATATTCTCCATAGTAATCATATGAAGAGTGGTTTTAGCTGTGTCAAGCATCAATCTAGCACCCTCATCCTCTGGAAATCAAATCAGCCTCTCCTCAGCTACTTGCACATCTCTCAATGCTGCATGTTCCTTTTTAAACTTGGCCGCCTTCCACTCCCTGCTAATCTTAAGAGACTCATTAAGCACCCTGTCTTGGGCTCTACCAACCCAATCCATCCAAGATCCACCTGGGCCCAAGTCCCTATCCGAGTGCCACTCTCTCTCAAGCCTCTCTAAAGCGGAGCATGATTTGATATAGCCATATACGGGTGCGTGGTCAACACTCCCCCTTGAACTGTCAATAGAGATGAAATATACATCCGATCGATTTGAGCACACCTCCTATGTGCCCCAATTTGATTATTGTCCCATGTAAACCTCTTCTCTGACGCCTTCCTAATTTGGTCTTCATGCCACGCATCTACTAAACCATAATGGTTGAGCAGTCTTGTCCAGGCCGCTTGCTCAATCCGTGTGAGACTAGAGATATTCCTTGCTGTCCCAAACCTATCCTCCGGATCCTCCACCATATTGAAATCCCCCATCATAATGAACCCATCTCCGTGAATATTACTATCCACCATCTCCTGCCATAATGCCGCCCTCTCCCTCGATGAGCTTGGGGCATAAACATTTATGACTGAAAGCTTGAAATTGTTCTTGTCTTGGATGGTAACATATTGCACTCGTCCTTCCTTTACTATTCCTTCTTCCACTACCATGTGACCGATTTGTGTGGACAAAAGGATCCCCGTTTCGGCTCGGAACCTGCCTGACCTGTCACTTCATATGGCATGATTCCATATTCTATGACCACCGGGGAAAGGAAAGCTCTTGCTTTTCTTCCCACATTTCTCTGCATTCATCCAATGTTCTTGTACTAAAATCACCTGAGGAGGTACCTCCATCCTCTCAAACACTCTTCTCACATGTACCTGCTTCAAGGCGCCCTTCTTGTCTCCTCCCGCCCCCCTAATGTTCAATGAAGCAATGGAAAATCCAAAATCCATCAAACTACTTTGGGGAAGAAAGGCCACTAGACGCCTGCTGCAATAAGAGAGTCTGCGAGGTGAACTCCTCACCCAACACAACCATCTCCGCATAGCTATCTATGTGTGCCGTTTTGTGCTTCTTTGAGATCTTCATTGGAGATGCATATGTACCTGGTGTTCATGCTGCCTCCGGCTCAAATACATTATGAAGACCTGCCCACTCCTTGAAGAGAAACATCATGTTATGCTACTCTTCATTATAGTAAAATCCCATCCCAATCATGTGCTAATTCTACAGAAAACTCCTCGCAGAGGCTTCCTAGTTTTAATGTCCATTCGACAAGGAGCAAACATGCAAATGTTGAAGCTTGTTCAGGTCCAGTCCTGGACGTCAAAGAAGTCGGTGCAATCAACCTTAGATGTGTCTTCCAAGTCTTTGCCTCCGTAGCCCACAATGTCCGACTCCCGAGCGACCTCACAATCCTGTGACCTGAAAATTTAAACGTCTTCACTTGTTAGTTCAATCGAAAATGATGTTGTTGTACTTGTCAATGATGCTTCAGAAAATACTTGTCAAAGGCAAAATCGTAGTGCTTAGTCCTCTCTCTAAAACCTCTTTCTCTTCCTCTGCCTGGATGCTACATACAAACACTATGTTAATCTCTACAATTACTAGCAAAGTTTTTGCCTCCTCAAACACTTTGTTGCTCTTAGTCGCATGGCCACAGAACAATTCCAAAATAGCTAGCACGGAGGCATTCTACAAACAAGCCCGCCGCCATAAAAAGTAGGCTGCTTTAAATTACGGAGTTCATGAGAAGGCACGTTTTGCAAGAAAGACATAGGCCACGTTGCTACGTCTACAGTTTTTCATCCACTTGTAACCTAATTTTACGCTTGCACCATGATGTTGTCAAATATCTGGATACTAATTGTGCCTTCTCTTATCGTCACCTCCAGGTTGCTGAGACATTTCTAGCTTTCAAACAATGCTACTCCCGAGGGACAGTAAACTCTGTGCAACAATGGCGTGGAGAAGGAGCAACAATAATAAATGGCCCAGGCGACGGCACCGCTGCATGGTACCCATGCATTGGGTGGCATGGCTAATGTTGTAGAAACGGAGGGTCTAGAAGATCCAAAAAAGCACTGCCTAAGGTATGACCCTCACATTATATTCTCCTTGCCAGTTGCTTGGTTTTCCAGGGTTTAGGGTTTATAAAATTGTCTTCTAACACTTGAGCTCACACTCCGGTGCTTTCATCATAAACTGCAAAATGCTAATGTGCACAGTCACTGGTGGATCTCCTGCATGAGTACATTTCAGCTGTACAAATGCAAATGAACAGGTTCAATGCTTCTATTGTCGCTCTCCAAGTGAATTGATTCAAAAGAAGCATCGGAGGCTAGTCCGCCTAGTTCATCAACATCGCTTTACAATTCCTTCATTGTCATACCCAGAAGCAGTAGATACTTATGTACCTAGTTGAACTTGGTGAGTGCACACTAGGATTTGCAATGCCTTCTTCATTAAGATAATTGTGTAGCCTAGTTCTCCTTCTTTTCCTCCGCTGAAGCTACCGCTTGTAGTATCATTTAAAAGACTAGACCGCAGCACTCACTATGTAATCATCACTGAAATTAAAGCTCTAGTGTAATCAATATAACCACAATGCAATTCATCATTTACAAATGTTGACATCTTTAGTGCTCACAGATATTAATTGCTTAATGAAAGTACTATTGTATCCAACCTAAGTGATTTGGTTGGTGTGGATTTCAAAGAAGCGTCCAAGTAACTTACTTGTTACTGTCCTACCTTGCAGATTTGTTGATTGCAGTCTACATTCTTGCAATCCTAGCGCTGCAAGTTGTTCTCATGTAAGTTCAGCTGGAGAAACACCTCATCCTTTCATTCAAATTATCTGAGGTACTTTCCATTTCTTCAGCTTCATTTGTCTCGGGACTCTCTCGTTTTGTATATTAATGGTCATTTCTCCATCTGATTTTGATTTCAAATCAATCAGAATTTGAGGTCTAGGTATTCTATGCCTGAGGATGAATATACTCTTGAAAAATCACCTGAAAGAATGGCGCGTGCTCCCAAATTCTCTTGACGTGTCTCGCTTGTGGCAGCTTATATGATGAGGACGTCCCCATTGGAGAGCTATGTGACCGTATGTGTTGCTCACTGTGCTAATCTGCGCAGGTTTGTTAGATAGGAAAAGTTGTTGCATCAGAATTGTAAATCGCCACGGGTCGAAATGTCTTGCGCAATTGAACAAGTAGCAAGCATGAAGGACTCCAAGGTTATTGTTGCTATGAATAATGCCCTAATTCAGCCATCTTGTAAGTACTTCTCTCTCCTCGTTACTGAGAAAATCATTTTTGAACAAAAATATCCAAACAATATTGAAGCTGCCGAAATTTTCACTTTTCGAAATGTTTGTGTCCCTTGATTCATTCATACAATCAAACTTCCCCTGTTCTTATTTAAGCATATCCGTGAACTTGTGTCCTGATTTTGAATGTTGCACAAAAAACATCGTTATATTCTAATAGAAACCATGTTACCTTTTTGAAAGGAAGTCTTGAAAAAAAACATGAAGGCGTAAGTGAATTGTAGTAATGGCAATAATTGGGCTTGCCAATTATTTCCCACATTGGATACCATATGCAAAGAAAATCTCGCTTGTGTTTGATGATTGATAGCTAGTTTGCTGATACAAAGCAGGCGTCAAGATATGCAGTTACTGTGCTCTCATTCATCAAATTGTAGTCCTGAATTTGTTATTAGTAACATGTCCTTGTCACATCTACCTTCTGATACTGTATGTGTGCTAATATAGGTTGCCAACTATGGACTTGTAGGTGACCTGTTTTAGTCCATTTGTAAGCATTTCCGTCCAAACTGAAAATCATAAGAATTTTGTTTCTCCTTCTCAGGGAACTAAGATTTTCAGTTTAGACAAAAATGCTCAAACACTCTCGTGTAGAAGTGACACTGGCATTGTCACAAATAAATGCAAGAACCAATCTTTATATTTGCTACACAATTTGATGCAAAATTATC
Organism: Neckera pumila; assembly: GCA_963969595.1. Classification (NCBI taxonomy): domain Eukaryota; kingdom Viridiplantae; phylum Streptophyta; class Bryopsida; order Hypnales; family Neckeraceae; genus Neckera; species Neckera pumila. The sequence continues at coordinate 36,919,251 of OZ018408.1, read as the reverse complement.
TTGACGTTGTCTTAGAAAATACCATCTACTGAACACCAATATGGCTCTATATCGGTATTTGTAGTGTCTCTCTTCTAATTGCCATCCTCTAATGCCAATACTAATCAGGCTTCTTCCCAGGTTAGACACTATCCAATTCAATTGAAAAGTCACAGATGACCAAAAACTATGGCAATTACTCACAAACGTAACATGCTACTATTTTTGTTTTCCTACAAGTTAATAAATGGGAATGCATGTTTTGAAATGCCCTCATCTTTTATTATACGGAAGATCTCTTGCTACACTAACTCCTTCCTCTATTCAGTTGTAAGTAGCATTCTGTATGCGTCAATTTCCTTGTGAATGCTTGATACCAATGTGTCAGCTGGATTATTAAAGAAGAGAAGGGCGAAGGCGAGTCGACACAATCTCGCCGGTTGTGCTCCTCCAAATGTGGTAGAGCTGAAGCTGAAGCGCTCCAAATTCGGATTTGCTATATGGGGTCCCAATCATTGCCTTTCAAATCTCGAGGCTCCTCTGATTCTACCTGTGAACCGGAGCGGATCCCAGTTACAAGTTCATCACTGCAATCAAAGTGAACTCCTTCTCTTCTACTGTGTTTGTCCCAGTGGAACTCAGTTTCAAGTTCATTGCTGTGATTATTTTGTCTAAGAGTCGACTCTTTTAAGCTTAAGCTATATGCTTTACCTATGGTCATCGAATAATCACCATAGCAACGTCAGAGTTTTTGAACGAAAGAGGGTGCTGTAGACCAATGCGTATAAGTCTAATTTCAGCAGGAGATGACTGCCTTTTTGCAAACACTACAAGAAAATGGGGTTATCCGTGACTGCGAAGTCAAACCGTCCAGTTGGTTCATGACTGCACGGTGACTGCGCCTCCCTATTTGCACCAAATCAGGCTTGTCGGCAAAGTTCGAGTCGCGGGGGAGTCACGGTGCGTGACTGCGGGATGAAGTTTGGATGACCCTGACGTTCTGTTGGACGCGTTCTGTTCTCCCGTGACGGAGAAGCTGAAGTGGCAAGACAGAAGTGCCAGCATGGATGCGCAGTCACGTATGAGTCGTGTATGAGTCACTCATAAGGAACAAGTAGTGACTTTAGGTCTATTGCAACCTCACTCTTGGGCGACTTGAACGACACTTAAATTGTCAAAGAAGGCAAGAAAGGAAATACTGACGGAGTACGACTGAGAAAACTGCAGGTGTATGAAATTTTAAAGATCAACGTGGCTCATTGGATAGCAACCCGTGATCTTGGAACGCAAACATGCAATTCTGAAAATGGTTTTTTTACAAGTGCACTGATGAGCCATACACATTTGGAAGGCAACGGAGGCTCAACAAGTAATTAACACTAGAACTGTTCAAGTGCCAACAAGTTGTCTTCCATAGATAGTTCAATGGCACCAACTAGATTCACCGCCTCTGGTGGACGAGGAAGTGTTATTGGGGCTGTGAGGCCTACTGTTTCCACTGTGGTGCTGATGAAGGCGTCCGCTGTTTCCAGCACTTCGCGTTTTGATCTAGCGTCCTTCTGCAAAACAACTTTCCAGCCGAGTCTCTCTACTACATCTGAGAAGAACACTTGTGTAGCTTGGCTAGGAAAGATGAAAGGCTCTGCCAGACGGGGCAATTTGTGGCGGAAGTTCACCACAAGGAAGCCAGCATCATCCCGTGTGTAAGTTGGGTTACCTCGACTGTCATAAGGCTTCACCCACTCACATCGCATGAGAATGATTTTTGTTTTGAGGACCCCATAGTCCAGTAGCAGTATGTCTTTCAAGACTCCTACGTAAGGAATTGATGACGCCGCCTCTGTGTCAAAGTTCTCCTCAAACACTGAGGCCACGCCACTGTTGTAGCTCACATGTCGAGCTGTTGTCTCGTCCTCAACTCAAAAGTGGTTCCCAAACGCCATCATCCGTGTATAGCGGAGTGCTCTTTGCGATGGCTTCTTGCTCAATAAGAAGCGGTTCCAATCGTCTGTGTTGGCTGGGTCCACATCCGAGTCCTGAACATGTTCCTCCATCCATTTGGCCACGGATGTAGTGGAGGCATTTCCATCCTGCTCAGACCGCCACTTACTGCGATAACATGAAGCCATGTAGTATTAGTATCCAGTCATAGGTGTCTCACAATGTGACATTTACAGGGATAGTGACTCTGTATCCGCAAAGCATCCACCAGATACGAGCATCAGTACCCCGGGATTTCAAGTAGTCACCCATCAGTCACCACGTAGTCATGACGTTGTTACTTCGGGTGGCAGTTACAAGACTTACAAATGACTTCTACGTAACTTCTGCAAGAGTCGGAGTCGACTTCTCCGACTCACGGGAAAACATTGCGTCCTGTTATATTAAATCAGATCACGCGTTTGCCTGACATCAAGGCATGCAGGACATGAAATACAGGTCTACCTGCCGTGCATATCGGTCTGCAGATTGATACATCTGATTTTCGTGTCCTTCTGAATGTTATTAGTACCCCAATTGTGTGTCCAAGACTCATATCTCCTATTGCTGTGACTCTACTGTGTAAAAGGATCCACTTGTTATAAGCATGAGTAAACCGACATGTTCACTGGGCACCTCCCACTTACACAGACATTGGACACGACTGTTACATGACTTTCTGATACCTGCTATGTAACTGCAACGCAGACTCCTCTCCTTCACAGGACAGCGGTGTGTAGTAACATGTGTATTTTTTACTGGTATGTGGCTGAGGTGAAACTAACGCATAGAAAACATAGACAACAACTGACACTTACGCATATAAATCTTGCATGATTGATGCATTTGCAAGCACATATTGGTGTGCTGTATCTCGGAGCTCCGTAGTCATCAAATATGGTTTGCCGGCGCCTTGCAGCACCTCTTCAGCATCCCCATATTCTTCGTCCTCGTCCTCGTTCCAAACACGTCTCTGTGTTGGCTCAAATCTCTGCAGGTATTCCGTGACAAAGCCTATGCATTCGTCTCTCAAATAACCTTCCGCCATACATGCTTCTGGACGTGACATGTTCCTCACATGGTTCTTCAAAACCTTCATGTACCTTTCCACTGGATACATCCACCGTGCACTCACTGGCCCGCAGAGGTCCAACTCCTTAGGAAGATGATATGGCAGATGCGTCATAATGTCAAAAAAGGATGGTGGGAAGTGAATCTCTAACAATGCCATGCTTTCAGCAACGTCCGCTTCTAGGGATGCAAAGTCCGCAGGGTTGTACACCTTTGTGCAGAAGCGACGAAACACTTTGCACATTCTCATGACTGCCAATCGCGGTCCACGTTGGAGCAGCCCACGCAGTGCAAGTGGCAATACTTGTTGCATCAACACATGGTAGTCGTGGGACTTCAAACCTCCAAAATTTTTCTTCCGGATGGCCTTCCCAAGATCTGATGAATAACCACTGGGGGTTTTCAATGCCTCTATGCACTTTGCAAACTTCTCAAACTCGGTCTCTGATAGCACGTATGCTGCTTGAGGCTTGACCATCTTCCCTGCTCTCCGTGGATGTGGAGTCAACCACAAGTGGCTTCTAATGTTACGTCGCTGCAAATCCCTCCGAACCTTCACTGTGTCCTTCTTCCCTGTTATGGTTTTCAGAAAGTTCTTCGCTAGGTTCATTTCACAGTGCATGACATCTAGCGTGTAGCGAATGAGAAGAGCCTATGCATTGGCCACCCAGATCAGCAGTTAGTTTCACATACACTAACATCAAACAGATATTTGTACAGATGACTTCTCGATGACTGAGAGCGATGCCACTTTCGGATAAGGACTTAATCATGAAGATTCACTAACCGCAGTACTACTGAACGACTTCAAGGAGCAACAGAACGTGAGTGACTTCTCTATGTATGCCACGCTTCGCTTTTTAGGCCACATCCAAGTGCAAGTCACACACAAGTCACGACGAAAATCACCATCGCTGCGACTACTTATTCTTCACTAGTTCACGACTTAGTACTCACTACTGAAAGTAACACTGCAGCTGTCGACCCGTCAGGGAATAGAGCAGCACCTTCCAGTAAGGCAGTTTGAACAATATGCACAATCGCTTCAGCCCGTGAATTTTAGATGGGTCGGCCCCTGCTCCATCTCTTCCTGCAGCTGCTCTCCATACCTCGCACTCCAATGCATGCTGAATTTGTTCTTCTACTGTAATAGCACATGGCTTTGGGCGGTTTTCCATTTCATTGTCGAAGTGCACCTTCATTCCCTCTGACCTGTAGGGATGATCTTCAGGCAACCAACGTCGAGTTCCACCATATGTTTGTTTACCGAGCTCCCGTGAATGCTCACCACCTAGTTCACTTCCGCACCAAGGACACGCAGCGTACCTTTGATGGGCAAATCCGCCCACTGTGCCATAGCCTGGAAAGTCATGGATAGTCCAGAGCAACATAGCGCGCAGCTGGAATGACCGGCACCCAACATCTTTCGTGACATCATGAGCTGGAATTCCTGTCCAGAACTCCAGCAACTCATCAATGAGAGGCTCCAAGTACACGTCAAAGGTTTCGCTTGTTACGGATTCGCGGCCTGGAATTAAGAGGGCCAACATGACAAAGAACTTCTTCGTGGTCAACCATGGTGGGAGATTGTAATTCAACAATAGGACTGGCCATGTCGACCACGAAGATCGGTTTTGCTTGAAAGGATTCACTCCATCCGCCGCCATTGCAAAGTGGACATTCCTTGGATCATTGCCAAAGGTTGGATCCACATTCTCATGAAAGTGTTTCCAAGCCTTTGAGTCACAGGGATATCGGACTAGGCCATCCCCTCCTTCTCGATTGCTGTGGTTTTCAGCGTGCCAAACCATGAACTCTGAGATTTTGGGACTCCGGAACATCCTTTGCAAGCGTGGGATGATTGGGAAATGCCGAAGAACTTTCAAGGGTATAGCACGGCGATCTTCATCTCTGTATCGCCGGCCATTGCACTTTTGGCAACGTAATGCATTTGCATACTCACCACGAAATAGCACGCACCCTCTTTCACAAGCGTGGATGGTGTTATACGTGAGACCCAATTTTGTTGTCAAGCTCTTTGCTGCGTGGAAATTTTTTGGTAGTGTATTGTTCTCAGGTAGAAGATGCAGATGTAGAATGCTGAAAAGTTCGTTCGCGCAGTGGTTGCTCACTCCATGCACAATACACAAATTCATAAGCAGTACAGTAGCCGCAAGCTTGCTTGACCTGGAACCATCGTATAAAGCCTCCACCGACTCCTCCAACACTTGGCCAGTAGAGTCGTCGTTTGCTCCCTCTCCTTCATGGAGCGGTTCATTGAAAGCTGTTTCGTCCCTACATTCCTCAGCATCTGCAACGTCATCCGCACTTGCATCCCGGCACTCGTCATGGATGGAATCAGCATTGGCAAAGGACGTGGACACTTCTCGCTGCACTCTCTCCGCAAGGGTTTCTCCATCGTTTGCTACCTCCAGTGCTTGTTGGATTATCCCTTGAGTGTCAACCATGATGTCAAATTCTGCATGTCCACTTTCAGTTTCCCTCCACACATGTTGCGACCATTCTGCATCGGAGGAGTCTTGGATGCCAGCACCAGTCCAAGCGCGACTACACGGATCTCATCCATTCAGGTTGAGGTGCTGTTTCACATTCCGTATAAGTAATCTTCTGCGCCCCCTGCATTTCATGCAGGGACAGTGCATCCTCGTCAACTTCAATTGCGTTGCGCGTTGCAACTCTCTGCTCCAAAGCCTATCATCTCTTAGTCGCTGCCTCTCAGCATCCGTCAGCGGAAGTTTGGTTGGTATCATCTTCTTTGAGCGACCTACTCTGCGCGACCTCACTTGTTCAGCGGTGTCACTTCCTGGAATTCATAATGAACGGAACATTAGCTTCTACAAAGGCTACACTGTTGGGAGTGCTACAAACACATCTGTGACTACCCCGAGACTTACAAACACATTTGTGACTACCCCACGACTTACAGACACAGGATTGCGACTAGAACACGACTTTGGCGGGACTTGCCTAACTTACCTGTCACTTTCAGATGACTCAAATATGACTCCAAAGACAATGTAACTGGATACAATGAAGGTTTAGGGCTCTAGGCGTCGATGACATCCTTTTCACTGCCCTGAACTGCCATCGGCTAACAAAGTGGTTAAGAATCCAAAAAAAATGCCTATGGGATACACCTCCTGGAAATCTTCTTGTCATTAAACTAAATCGAGTAATAATGAGGTTTTCTATGGCAAACAATAAACTTTATCTTTGGGTGATTTTTGTGTACCTGAGTCAATGGTGCACCTACTTGTCAGTGAAGCTTGTGCAGACGGAATTTGAATTAGCAGGCAGCTATGGATTCAGACTTCATAGTTCCATCAGGTGGGTTGCAGGTCTCCGTCAAGGTTTGGGCTCACTATATGGTAAGAACTCCCAGTTGTCACCAGTGAACCGTATGGGGTAGGGCACAGGATTCGACCGGTATGCTAATTCCTCACTAATTAGTTGTCCCAACAAACTCAGATGTACTTGCCACCATGAACAATGCTGTTAGTTCACATTCCTGACAGCAGGTGCGTTGTGATCATAGTTGTTATAAGATTGCTTATAGATTCCTTGGCAAGGGGCTTGCTGAATCCGGGCTTCATAATTGTTCTTTCGTGAAGCATGACTAGCTGTAGGCTAATTGTGCTTTTGTCAAACTATTTTCTGGTGGTAATGAAACTGAAATGCACATTCATCGGATTATTCTTGGAGACCAGCGTTGCAAATACAGGGATTATGGATTGTGGCTGCTTGATACCTGAAATTGTTGACGCTCCAAAGATTGCGGAAGTCCCACCTGGAAGCAAGAAAGCAAGAAGCATTCACAGGTAAGAGAAAATTGATATCCTAAGGCCACCAAAATTGGAGACACATTCACGGGAACGCTTGGGAGCTGCTATTCATCTTCATGGTTGACATCAATAAAGTGGCGCAAGAGGAGTTCCCGTGGCACCTCTTCGTGGAAGAAGCAACTATTGCTCTGCGTCACGTTATCGCTTCATTTTCTCGCCTACTTCTTGGAGCTTAGCTTTGGTTTCTGTCTCTATTATGGGACACCATGCAACCTCATGCTCCTTCTTCATGAACTTCCTGAAAAATAGCAGAATTTAAAGAAAATCCAGGTTATTGACCGGTGTATGTTCAACCCGTCATGACTCAAGTTAATTCATGATTGGCATGTCTGTTTTGTGGCCAGTAAGGAGGAAACTAATGTACTTTTCAGTGTTGTGATGTCGGCTGCAGTCAATTAACTTGTCTAAGAGTATCTTCTAGACTTCTTTTCTGACTCTCAAACTGCCTGCAAGCCATTCTTTAGAAGCACTTCAGAAACCCATGTGAATTCTTTCACACTTCAATCTGCCTGGGCTACTGCAATACTTCTCAACATTACAGCGACAGTCTGGCTTACCTATTCCTGCACAAGGGATAAAGTCACGTTTCTCTCGTACTATAATAACTATGCATGCCTGGATACGTCATGGGTATGAAAACAAAACACAAGAGTAATGACTAAGAATTAAAGAAATGGCTTTTGCTCAAGAGTACAAAGAATCTTGGGAAAGTGTTTAATTTTTTTTGCGAATCACTCTTGAAAATGCTAAGTGTTCGAGTTTGGCAATACTTCAGAACAACGACTGAGGGCAGAAGATTTTTCCGTCCATGTATAGGACAAGAAGCACTGCAGTGTTTGTCGATCTCTTAAACAAATCAGAGAAGGATCACTTAATCAACTACTATTCCTTTACATTGCTGAGCACTAGTCATGCAAAACCAGTCCCGAATTCCAAGAACGGAGACTTAATAAGCAGCCGCCAAATCTGGGCTACCTAATTATGCTCACTACTTCTCATATATCTTTAGATGCATGTCCACATACCTTAAATGAGAGCTTCAGTCCAGCGCGAGAGGTCTCCCGCTCAATTTGAGGAAGTGCCGTTGCTCCCTTCCTTCCCCTCCAGTCCTACTGCAACCTTGATGTTGCCCTCAGCGGATCAGTCTGCTCACTGCACGGCTAGATTCAACTGCGTGACCGACGGAGAGCCTGCTGAAGGTGCTAGGATCAGTCTATAGAGGTTCCAATGCCGATGGAGAGTCCGCAGCCTCACAAGTGTGAGTACGAGCTCCTCCGTGACCAGCGGGTTGCAGAGATGCAGCATGCTCTGGAGCCAGTTCTGCGAGCCAAGAAAGATCTGTGAGTGACCCGTTCCTATACAACCTCCTTGTCGATATTAGCGTCCAGACTTGTTTTTGTAGATGACGACAGCAACCGTGGCAGCTGATCAGCCTGCACACAGAAGACACAATTAGCGCAACTCTCCCTTCCAGAAGTGTCGCGCGCCCTTTTCTGAGTCAGTGTTACGTACTACCTCAACGTTGCCACCGGTCGAAACTTGCCACCGGTCTCCGCGAAGCCACCCATACATTTTGGCGGCGCAGAAGGTATAAATGCATGGTCTGCATTGGATATTGTGCCGCCAAGGCGCCCGTTGCGAAGTGAAGTCACGTCGTAGTGTCGTAGAAGTCGACGTTGAGTCCTGTAAGCGCTTGCCGGATCCCACCTCAGTCACCTGCCAGTCGCGTTGCCGGTGTCTAGCAGTCACGCATTTGAAAAGCACTCATTAATTGCAAAGGCGGCGGTTTTTGCCACGTGGAACCGTCGCCCCTCCTAGTGACACAGTGGGACCGAAACCTTGCCTCCGCTCATTGCACTCTTTTTTTTTCCCATGGCTTTCAGACCAGCCCGCATGCTCTTCCGTTCGTATCTTCCGTTCGTAGTGTAGATCTGATTTTTTTCCCGGCCATTGGATCTCTCTCACTTTCCCGAATGTGAATGCGTTTCCCGAACTGGACTTGGAGTGCGCAGGGATGCGCACCTTGGTGTTGGCGTAGGACGGGACAAGTGTCCCAATCTGACGGGCCCAAAGAGCATCGGAGTTGTGGAAAGGAGTGAGAGGCAGCGAGGCCTCCGAGGACCAAGCTCTAGGACGAGGCGCAGCGAACGAGTTCATGAGCAAGAGCGCCTCATTTTCGAGAATATGAATAATGAGGGCTATGACTCCGATGCAATGGCGTCCAATGACGATGGCCTCGCAGCAGGTATGATGAACTTAGCTATAGCTTGTAGTCTTCTGCAGCGGCTTTCCCAGAGGGAGACGTCTCCCGCAGGCAAGTACCCCAATTGCTGGTATTTCTATAGATTCTGGGGTGTAGGGTTTTAGGGACAGTGTGCCCTTTTACATTGCAAAAGTGCTGTTGAGTATGTGTTTCCTTCCCCGAAGTCCTTGTTTCGGTGACCTTGAACCAAGGTGTCACTGTTGTTATTTGAAAGTTATCTTACATCTCAGTCCCACCACCCAATCGGTAGCCTCTCATCAATTGGCGCAGAAGGAGGCACACACTGCGATCGCCCTTAAAAACTTCATGTATTTTGTACTTATTTTACGCGTTCTGTTTTTGGTCATCCCAAGTGCCATGCACACTAGAAACGAGAGTACTCAGCTCCCTCCCGTGTCGCTAGTAGAGCCACCGAAATCCGACCACCTGCTTAAATCTTTCGCACTTTGGCAGACTTGGTCTCCTGAAGTGTCTACCACGTAGTTGTGAAATTCCAGGTTGCGAGTAGGCTTCCAAGTCGTTCAGAAGGCCGATTTTGAACCCTTCACACACAATGAGCCAGATAGGCGTAAAAAAATTTCTTTCCTTTGGGAATGGTTTCTCGGAACCCACATCACTTCAGGGTTGGAAGTGATGGTCTTGCCAATGCCTCGCTGAATTTCTGTAACGTTCACAGTTCACCAAACATGCTTGGTCCTCCTCAGTGTGTATACTGCCTTCAATGGGCCTCGTCCTTCAAGTTCGGCACTTGTAACCCCGACAAGTGGGTCGCTCGTCATCTAATTGAATTCCACAGTACTCTGTGCTATTTTTGTCACGTCCGTAGCCTTGGTCTCCAGAAGTGTCTACCAGGGCTGCATGAAATTTCATGTTGGTTTCGTCGTCCCAAGTCATTCAGCATGCAGATTGTGAACCCTTGAAATACAGTAACCCATTTAGGTGTATTTCAATGTCCAACTCTGAGAATGTTTTGGGAGACCTTGCTAGTGATTTGGGTGACTTGCCGGATGACTTGGGGACTTCCCTGATGATTTGGAAGACTTGCCAGGTGATTTGGTGGACTTGCCTGATGATGTGGGGATTCCCCTGATGATTGAGGAGACTTGCCAGGTGATTCGCTGGACTTGCCTGATGAGTTCGGGACTTCCTTGATGATTTGGGAGACTTGCCTACTAATTTGGTGGACTTGTCCGGTGACTATTAGAGGACCTGTCTGCTCATTGGGAGACTTGCCTGATAAATTGGGCGACTTGCTTGTTCATTTCCTCCCTTGCCTGTTGATTCCGTCACTCCTACCTGTAATGCTCAGAGTTCATCATATATGTAGCCCCCTGTTGTTGTTTAAATCGCCTATAATGTGTACGGCCAATGGATCTAGCACTTGTAAGACTAATAGCAGGTGATGGCGGTGTACCTGCAGAGGCGGCAAAACAAATTGTGGACTCCAGCGACGATGAGGTTGAGGATGTGGAGCCTCTCATTGATCGAAGGAAGAAGAGGGCCAAACCGACCCCTTCAGCCATCGTTCCATTACCAATATACCCTCATAGAGCATCGATGCACCTTCCAGAAACAGGTCCACCCCAGTCTTACAACCCTCAAGCGACTCCTGCCCCCGTGCCTGGATGGTCGTGGGTGCCTGGGCAGTGGCAAGCGGCTGCCCCTCTTCAGGCATGGCCATCAGGTGAAGGAGATGTTGCTGTTCGGCCCCCCCTCTAACAGCACCATCCGTAGAAAGAAGAGAGCTGCATACGAGGTGGGCAGCTGCAGTAGAGCCACCGAAACTATGAAACCCAATTTTGTACATGTGCAGGAGGGAGGCTTCATTGATGCTAGCAGTGAAGGCAAAACATCTTGGGACACGGCCTTACGGGATCTTGCTCCGAAGCTTGTGGACATGAGTGTGATCGAGTGGGGACAACATAGGCCACAAACAATGCAGAGACTGCGGGATGCCTTGGATAAGGAGTTTGAGTACGTGGGAAATCTTTTGAGCCTGGCGGGATTTTGCCATGCAGTCACAAAGTTCTTGAAATCTGAGCGCTCTCGACTCAAGGTCCGGTACTTGAGTGGCAATGAGACAGCCCCTGTCCATGTGTATGATGATCAATGGGACCGACTGAAAGAGTACTGGCAGACGGATGCCCAAAAAATGAAGTCTGAGAAGATGGCTGCAGCGCGTCAAGGCGTGAAAACTTTGAGTGGACCGATGAGGATCGGAAGAACAGCCGTTCAGTCTCAGGTGGTAAGCGTCCACTGAATCCATTGTTTTCGTTTTGTCCCGTATCTTGTATGCATACCCTCCTCTTTGAACTTGAACGCATTCAACCAATTTGTACAAATAGGTGCAAACCCTGTTCCACATGAGCTAAGGTTCCTTTCCATGCCCAGTGTCTGGCGTTGTGTGAAATCTGTAGTGGTCGCTGTTGTTTGAAATTGTGTGGCATGTACTAGTAAAATGTCAGTCATGCAGCAATCATCCAAGACTCTGAACCCTGAAGCCCCATTTGCACAGAAGTCGCGGCTGAGTTGTATAAGAGTCGTGCGGAAGTGTACAAGAAACCGCTAATTCACTACTCCCTTGGTAGTTGCAGCCAAGTCGTTTAGGAGTCGCACGTCAGTCATGCAGTCCTGAGGTCCTTCAATATATATGACTTGTATCATTTTTGACTGTGTCGTCACACTAAGCAAATTCTCTGCTGTGCAAGTTGGGGAGGGCAGTGCGACGAGGTAGGAAGCTCGAGCCTGTCCTTAGAGGTAGCTGATTTGAAGCAGGACGTGAACCTGAAGTTCAACCACCTCATGTCAAAGTCGGACAGTCAATCAGTTGCCATTGATGAATTGGGGCAGATGTTTCGAGAATTCCTTGGCAAGTCTAGAGGGAAAGACAACGTCAGCCCAAGCATTACCCAGTCTGCCTTAGATCAGTAGGAATCTCGAGGTGTGGACATTGAGCACGCAGCTGGGGTGGTTCCCAACTCCAGGAAGAACATAAAGCCCATTGGTTCCATTCTTGGTAAGAAGGCCACAAACGTAGTAGCATCCAGTGCAGGTGGCCTGAAGACCGTAGAAGCACTTCATGAACCACCTTCTACAAGAGAGAAGCCTCTGCATTTGGACTCCGACAGTGACCTTCCGGGTTCTCCTAATGGTCCTGCTCCCGCTAGTCCTGTGCAACAGGTTGGCCACCTGGGTAGCGAACCGGGAAGTCACGCCGTAGTGAAGGGCGTTGCATCAGTATCCAAAGAGGAAGATGTCGGTGATCGTGAAGACATCTCCAAGGTGCTGACCCTTGAGGAGAGCATGATGGTTGAGGCCTCCAAAGTAATTGCCGAAGGAAGCAAGCACTCCACTTCTTCAAATGCCGGAAGTGAACCAATTGTTGGATCCGCGGATGCTGATCATCGCAAGGAGTCTGATGTGGTCGAAGGGCCAAAGTGTGGTGCAGTAGAGGATTCTTTGACAATGCAATCAACGAAGGCAACGGAACTTTGCGTTGGTGCTACAGAGACTAGCCCCCAAAAAAATGTACGTGGCAAAGCAAAGTCTCCCGCCAAGGTAATTGCCACCTCAGAAGTCCTTCACCATATGTCAAATAAGTTCCTGCTTTCCTTTCCTTCTGCAAAGTTCGGTGGTTGTCTAAATGTAGTTATCTTTAATGATTGTGGCATGTTGGAAGATAGCAGTTTCCTCGCGGAAAAGAACCCAAATAGGTCAATAAGGGTTCCCTACAAACACATCACTTGAAGAATGCTTGTGTTTGCAGAGGAAAGCGCAGAAGAGGGACAGTCGGAGATCCACAGCAGTATCCACAGATAAGAACAAGGACAGCGGTCCTCCGAAGGTATGACATTTGAACTACTCCCCCTTGGTTGAAGCATAGGATGTGTACGATAGTCACCTTGAAGTCACCCAATGGAGTCATGTACCTTGCAAATGAAGTAGCTGTCGTCATTTTCTTCATTGTAGGAGTCATTCCGGAGTTCAAGTGAAGTCGCAAGTTAGTTTTGTGGATTTCATTTTGAAGTTATGTACAAGTCATGGTGTTTGGTGCAAGTCCCAGAGGCACTTGAGGCAGTATAGGGATTGCTTTGATGCATTTGTTTGTGCTCTTTGCCATGCTGAACATTGTCCTGCCTAATGCGTGAAATCTTGCAGTTCAAAGTGGGGGATGAGGTATTCTTGATGAATTCGCGCAGTGTCAAGCAGAAAGTGGCCTTGGGTGTCATCAGTGGTGTGCCAGGGGAACACAAGTTCCATGGGCAAGACGTACCGGAGGGGTGGTGTAGGATAGATGTTTCCAATGTATTCAGTCCAGGGGTAGCCCTGATGTACCCCAATGTGAAGGCAGAGCAATCCAGGATTGAGCATGCAAAAGGGAGTACTGCGTTGTGGTCTGAGAAGTACATAAAGCATATTAATTGAAAACTATCCGGATCTATCCTAGACCGCAGACAGTGGATGGTGAACTCTGCTCTTTGTGTTGACAGTGAATGCCATTTGGCCATGCATTTGTTCTAACACATATTGTTGCTTGTGCACCTAAATTTTTGGACATTGTGAAGTGCATTTAGGCCACTTTGGCAGTCGTGTCCTCATGACCTAGTTCTGTAGCTCTATTTCATTTGTTTGCAAATATGTATGTATTCCCCTCAGACACTTCAGCGTGAACAACCTCTTGCATCAGTTGTCTTTGACTTCAGGTTTGTTGTTAATGGTGCCTAGTAGCTCAATATGTAGGAACTAACACATCACAACAATTACTGGGGAAAAAATCATAGTACGCGTTTTAGGAAAACCGCAGTACTCCACAATGACTCATACATGACTACCACACGACTAATTCATGACATAGATGCGACTTCTCAAAGACTATAACACAACTAACTCATAACATAGACACGACTCCCGAGAGACTGCTACATGACTATATGGTGATTGAGGTTCCCCAACTGTGAAAATCACATTACTCCACAATGACTTACACATGACTACGACACAACTAACTCAAGAATTAGAAGCAACTGCTGAGAGTCTGCTACATGTCTATGCGACGACTGCGGTTCCCTAACGGCCAAAAAATTCAAGAGTAGTCGACAGTGACTTAGACATGACTCCAACACAACTAACGTATGAGGTACAAGCAACTCCTGAGACACTGCACGATGACTACTTCATGACTGAGGTTCCCTAACGCCCTAAATCACATAAATTACCAGTGACTCACACATGACTACAACACAACTACTTCATGACATACCAGCAACTCCTGATATCGGCTGCTAGTACTGACTACACGATGACTGAACTTCCCTACCTGACTTGGAACTAAGAGAAGAGTACTGAACTCCGCAACTGGAATGAAACTAGGCAGTGACTTTTGCAGTGACACTGAAAATTTTGACTCTAGCAGTACTGATACACAACTAGTAACTTAAACATGAACATGATGACTCGGACATGACTAGATCACGACTAGTGACCTCAGCATGCCAGTTTCGACTCCGTCGTGACTGGTGCAGGACTAGTGACATCACCATTATAAATGTGACTTTGACGCGACTGGTGCGCGACTAGACTATGACATCACATGGAAACAGCTGTCGCAAATGCACTGGCGCCATGTCCCCACCCAAGGGCGTGTGCCAGCCACAAGCCCCCCTCCATGTAGACCAGCCTCTTTCATCCATTCTGTCATCCAAAGGACGCAGGGATGGTGATATTGTGATAATACAACTACAAAGGTGATATTAACGAGGTTGACCACAATGACTCCTGGACTGGGAAGTCACCGTGCAGTCGGTTATGACTGGAATGACTGTTTTCCAGTCATATCGTGCAGTCATTCTGTGCATCATTTTCTTGTAGTGAAAACTGTCGGACTTCTCAAAGTGACATAGACAACCCCCTTTCCATTTAAATTACAAGTGACCGTAGTCATTTTGCCAAGTCATGCTTACACCCAATCGTTTTTGTTGACTGAAGTCAAACCAGCTGTCTGATAGGTAGACTCTACCAAAGGTGGATAGAATTTTTTGGGTTCTCCCCAAGAAAAATTGGAACCAAACAGAAGTTGTCAGATTGTAATTTCTGGGGTTTCATTCAAGAGAACATTATAAATGTCAAACGTACTATGCTGCCTGCCCCCAAACCTTGTAGTTTACTATGCCTATTTTGACCTTTGTTACTTGTTTATCCATGGCAGTTTGCATTAATGCAATCCTAGTATGTAGCCGTAACACCAATTTCTTTAAATTGGAGATATTACATTACATTGCCATAAGGCAAGAGGCTGTGAAATTGCACATGCATTAAGAACCACCCCTATAAATGGTTGTGAAATGGACATGACGTGGTTATAAGAATGAACGCTGTACTCATTGAAAGAATCAAGGAAAAACACATTCTTAATTGCAAGAGTCAATCATTCGCTTGGCTTTTGCCATCTTTCTTTAGAATTGCACGTGAACGGTTCATGGAAGACCTAGGGTCATAAATAGGGACCTAGGACACATCTCATTTGAAAATTCATAACTAATTCAAAAATTCTTCAAAAAATATGAAACGACTTCTATTAGATTCCTCATCTATTTCTCTTTCTTTGAAAAATGAGCTAAAAATATTCCCATCCAAGGAACCACATGAAAAAGGCAGATCAACCCTTAAATGGTCGGTTTCAGAGCCTCCTACCTTAGTTCAGGGCTTACATTGTTGCATTCACTACTTTTGAAATGGAAGTGCCACTTGGTTTTTTCTTTGTAATGCAATGGGTCTCCCATTTATTCAAAAAAAAGAAAAAACAAACAAACTCATTCAAGTCATTAATTGCAGCACTAGCCATTGATAGCATCAAGTGAAGACAGGGCCGGTGATCAAAGTATCCCTGTTTGTCCTACTTTAGTGAACTGCTCTTCAGTGAACCCTCCAACTACGGAATCAATGTGAGCATATGTCAGGAATTCATTGTTTCCAAAAAGTCATTACTTTTTTCTGTAATTGTTTTAGCAGGCTAATGCCTTTATACCTCGGATGGTGGGCACATGATTCTCGTCTGGAGAATATGGTGTTACATCTCTAGAAAAGATACTATTCAATATGGATAGTGCTGATCCTTTGCAAGGATAGAATTTGTTTTGTTATGATCTGGTTACAACATTCTTAGTTGTATGGAAATCTGGACAACTTAGAGTTTTCTTAGTTGAAGACCGAGGTGATCACTCGAACTCTGTTTGCACCTTTGCAGGGACCTCTCCAAGTACAAACTGGCAAAGGATATACCTGTTGCATTTGGCAAGCTTTAGATGATCACCACCCTATACCTACTTCACCCCTCATATGTTTCTAAATCCAATATAAGACAATATAAGCTATATTGGTCATATGTAATCGCCAAAAATGTTGTGATGAGACCTGGCATTACAATTTGCTAAGAGGACTGGACTTTGCAAAGAGGACTAATTTCTCGGCTAATCTATAGTCTACTTATATTTTATGCAGGAGATTTGCTTGCAATGTGCAGAAATCTTAGTAGCAACAATTGAAAGGAGGAGTTGCCATAATTGAGTCCCTTGACCAGTCTTTGAATACTATAAGTTTTGTGATAGTAGGATCTAACCAAAATTTTGGTAAAAAGGTGGTCCACAAACTTGGGACTTTTACATTCAGACCTTGCAATCTTAAATCTGTACAAGTCCTAAATCATTCATTGTTTCCCAAAAGTCATCCATATGCCATTTTTCCATTCATTTCCCTGTTTGAATGTTAATGTAGCCAGAGTTTGAATTGAGTTATTTTCTTTCTATTTATGCAGGTCATTCACCATAGGCAATAGACTATGCAAAGGTAGTGATGTGAGCATTGATTACTCCCGGTTTAGTCTCAGAGTTAAACAATTCAACTACTTGTGCGGAACCTCCTGTAATAATTTACTGACAAGGTATGCTTTCCTGTTCTCTATGTACCAGTGTTCCTAGAACGCTTATAGGGTATTTAGTGCAGAAGCTATTTCCGTGCATACTGGGAGCTTTGCCGCGACCTAATTTTTTTTTTTGAAAAGGCGGAGGGATAAACTTGGTTGAAAATTGTGGCATTTTTACTACACCTTTTTTTTTGTATTGTCAAATTTGTGACAATACATCAAATTTGGAAGTGCAAAGATTGCTACTTTTGGTATTTTGGCAGAGTTCTGATTGCTAAGTGACAATTTGAATTCTGATGAATTGGAGAGTTTGATCACTTTGATGTATACTGGACTAAATGGAGTGTATTCATTTGGAATTAGAGGGCAATTGAAGTTTCTTCAGTAAATTTTAGAATTTAATAACTTCAAAAATTCTATGACAAGAAAATCTGCATAAATGACAAACAAAATCACCAACAAGGGAGTTGAACCCTTCTTGCAAATGCAAGACTACCCAAAATGCAGTGTTGGTGTTCTGCACACAAACATATAAGCCACATTAGTTGTAATAGTTAAAATTTCTAAGAATAAGTCACTAAAGCTACTTTTGCAATAGTCCCGCACTCTCGCATCTCCAGTTGGTTGAAGTCTTTACGTTGCCAGATCCCGTGCAGCTCAGTCCACCAGACCACCACCAAAAAGGAATACAACAGCCCATCGTCCCCAGTAGTGGAATTTGTATGTCAAAAAAACATAAACGGCCAAGCTGGCAAAATCTCATGAAAACTAAGGAAGCAAGTTTAAAGGCAAGTAAAGGCAAATAATCTCAGTAAAGGATACCACTTTGCCTCTAAAATCTCAGAGATTCCCTTGCCGGCCGACCTTGACATCAGATTTCCAAGAATTTATAGCTTCCCTGTAAGGAAAATTCTCAAGGGAAAAATATCTTTGGCCAAACATTCGCACAACAAGGGGAAGGTGCTTACCTAGCCTATTTTTGTGGTAGGATTTTAGGAATTTCAAAGACAAAAAGCATCTCTCATCCTCTACAGACCCTAGGACCAAGCAGCATCTAATTTCAGCAACTTTGAAGTACTCTGAAATTAGCTTACACAAGTGGCGCGACTATGGAAGTTTGCGCCACAACTTCACCACCAAATTCACATTCAATGGCGGGCCGCAAGCTGCTTCACAATTTGCTTGCATTGTTACCTTAAACAACCCTTGTTGACAATCAAGATTAACCGCTGAGAGCAATTTGGGGGCAGTGTGAGGCTTGCCGCCCTCATATAAGGGCTTGCCCCTATTCACTGTTTTGGCTTCACAATAAAAGTTTTTGAGAACAAACAAGTGGTGTTCAAAGCTGAACTCCGCTTCTTCTTGCCTCTAGTATTGCGAGTAAATTATCTCAAAGGCATCTAGGAGTTCTTGTTGAGGAAAGCGGCGGTCCAATTTGCTGAAAAGAGATTGCGCAATATCTGCAGGCCAACAAGCTAACCATCAGTTCACCAATCACCGACAGTCCAACACATGCAAGGCCCACCTTAAACTTCAGCTTGACCTTACATGAAGAAGAAAACAACAAGATTCCAAAAACAAATAAAAAATGGGAATGAAAAGGCCGACCTTAGCCTACAGCTTGAACCTGCATGAACAAGAAATCCGGAAGACCCCAAAGAAAAAAAAAATGGAAATCAAAATGCAACAGTGAAGCAAAACAAAGAAGCTTGAATAAAAAATATTGGAAATACAAAAAAAAACTCAATACCTAAGAATTGGCGCTCAATGGTATCTTGGACGCGATGGAAGTCCTATTCTATTACAAATATGTGCTCACCGGTCTACTTGTCATGGCAACGGGCGTAAACAGTAGTCACGCTTAAGTTATAGAACAGGTGAGAAATGCCGGAGTCTCCAGGGAGCTCCTTCCACTGTAATGGCACTTCTTTGCATCCTAAGGACACAAGCTCAGTGTATCAGGGTAAATCCTGCTTGTTGAAAGCAGTGGCCCCGTCAATGAACAACCGAGCCAGTTCCTATTGGCATACTTTCACAGCTTGAAGAAAGTCACAGATAAATATGTCACGCGCCTGAGACAACTTCATCAAGCAATGAACTGCATTCAGAAGTGGAATGAAGCAGGACAAAGACAACAACACTTCAATGTTAGATAAAAGGTCGAAACTGTCACCAGCCCTAGCCACAAATTTGTGCCCAGGCCTTCCCGTCATATCAACGCCCATCTTCACCAAAAGCATTGTGTACTCCTGCAGAATATGCTGCGTTGGACTCCTCATGGAGATCCACCTTGTCTCCACGTTGCGCAACATCTTTGACCCCTTAGTTTCCATGAGATTCGCTAGCTTTTGCAGCTCAAAATGTCGTTTGTTACTACGACAAAAGTAAGAGTAAACTGACTGGAAAAGGCCCTCAAGCGTAGAAATCATTGGATACTTGGACAATGTTTCCTCGACTAGGTTCAAGCAATGACTCACACAACTGGCTCCGAGACTAAACGGAGCCCACTTGTCCTTGATTTGGGTAGTAACCCCCATTCAAGGACCCTGAAAAGTACTCACACCGTCAGCCCCAAAACATACAACTTTGGTAGCATTCTTGTTGTGAGTGAGGCCCCCTTCATCGATCAAGGCATGCATTATGACGTTAGTAAGGTGGTTTGCGGTGCCACCATCAGATACGCATGACAAATGCAACAAATGTGGGACTCGTTCCCAACTGTCCATTGCATAAACGTGAACAACGACCCAACTGGTGTTATCCACTGTAGTGACTTCATCGGCACTGATGTACACAATTCTTGTTGACTGCACAACAAATCTCAACTTTGTCAGAATGCAAGCATGAATGTGTTCGCTGATCTCCCAACCAGTGGATTCCAACTAATGCTTCCTAAACAAATTCTTAAGTTTCAAATGCTTAGGCAAGTACTGCTCTCTATTATTATCAATCATAGGACGGCCATGAGTAAGAAGAGAGAAGAGGATAGAAAATTGTACTGCTTTCCTCTTGAACTCGCCCTCCATACCAGCATTCATCTGATCAGCAACACTGCATCCTGGCTTACAGTTCGCCCAAAGCTTGCAATTTTTGATGTGCTTGCAGTCCCCCTTGAAAAATGTGTCGCCTTTTTTCAGATTCGGCAGGGGCACGCCATCCTCCCTGCAAGTCCGCTTACCCTCGTGTTTCTCTAAGTTGTCCAGTTTTGGAACCATCACCTTCCTCCTCCCCGTGATAGTGGTGCAACTCTAACAAATGACCCCAGTAAGAACGTTGGTAGCATCAAACTCGCCCTGCGCCCAGGCAAACTTGGCAGCCTACACCTCTTGCCACTGCTGCGTGAGTGTGGGCGCATCCGCCTTCCTGCTCTTGTGCGCATTGGACCATGGTTCTGATTCTTCCTCTTCCTTGTCACGCAGCGTTCGGGATCGCTCTCAGGCGCCAGATCAGCAATCGCTGGGGACGCCACAGTGTCTTCGGAAGGCGGATCGCGGAACCAAGAACCAAAATGGACTGTGACGCACAAGTTTCCGAGACATGCGTGATGTCGTCAACATCAACGTCCATTGGTTGCACAGTGTAAGGTGTTGGAGCAACATACTTACCTATCCCGCTAGTGTTACGGTTGGATCCGAACCACCGGACCCTGAAATTTTCAGGAAGCTTCAGTCGAGGCGCCATGGAACCTGTGCAATCAACAACCCAACCAATAGTACCGCACAACAAGCGATTCCAAAGCACAAAAGGGAAGCAAGTAAAAAGAAAAGAAAAGTCTAGATATTAGAGCAAATCAAAGTGCCCCCAAAGCAAAGCAAGTCGACATCATTGTCTAGAAGCAAGTAGAAAGCACAGCGATGACAGTATGCACAAAAAAATGCAAGTGAGCCACTGAGCCTTAAGCAGTGGTGTCGTTGATGTGCGAGATTGCGAGTGTGTGCAAACCGGGAGTGGGGAACGATTAAATTGAGCGGATGCAGCTAGCTGTTTCTAGTTTCTAGCCACCATTTCAGAATTGCCGTGAATGCTAGGAAGATCGCGCTTCCAACAATTTCACAACAGCATGGAAGTAGTGCATTGGAACTCGCAAAATCAAACGGGGGAGAATCAAAGTTCATAAGATGCCACCATGCAGCCATGCAAGTTTCAAAAAACGATGAAGTTTGCAGGCAAGGATCAACGACAGCTATACAATGTACGCAACGGCAACGCGCATTTACTTAGTGCATTAATCGCACTTAGAAACTAAACCTAAACCCTAAACACAATTAAGGTATGCTAAACGCAATCACAGGAAGGCGCAGATAAAGCGACAGAAGACACTAGCAGGGAGACACGCAGGAAAACCTCACTGCAACCTCAACGGTGGGGATATCGCCGCCAAGCAACCATCTGGACAATGGAGGGGGCGCCACCGCGATCATCCACGGCGAACCCTAGCGAACGAATGTGACCTCGACATTCATCTGATTCGCACTAATGCCAATGAGTTCTTGTTTTCGTTGAAAATTTGGTTCAAATGTAGATTTTAAATTTCTTTTTTATTATGGAGATTTAGCTCCCCCATTTTTTTGGTTGGAAATTGGCGCAATTTAGCCAGTTTTAGGAAAGCTGCTATGTACATAAACTATTCTCTATATACATCAATTCTTGGCTTGATCCTTTATATTAAAAGATTTGATTCTTTCCATTTGGTTTTGTAATGTATAATTGAAGTTGTAGAACATCTTCCGTGCAAGAAATCATAAGATAGGAGGCTCTGAAATTGACCATTTTAGGATTGATCTGCCTTTTTCATGTGGTTCCTTGGATGGGAATATTTTTAGCTCATTTCCAAAGAAAGAAAAATAGATGAAGAATGTAACAGAAGTTGTTTCATATTTTTTTGAAGCATTTTTGAATTAGTTATGAATTTTCAAATGAAATGTGTTGCAGGTCCCTATTTATAACCCTAGGTCTTCCATGAACCGTTCACTTGCAATTCTAAAGAAAGATGGCAAAAGCCAAGCAAATGATTGACTCTTGCAATTAAGAATGCTTTTTTCCTTGATTCATTCAATGACTATAGCGTTCACTTTTATAACCACCTCATGTCCATTTCACAACCATTTATAGGGGCGGTTCTTAATGCCTGTGCAATTTCAAAGCCTCCTACCTTAGCATCTTTTCAAGAAAATAATGTACTAAATCTGTTTATTAACTAAATGTTTACAATTTTTCAAAAATAGATTTAGAAAGGGCTTAGGTTGTTTGCAAGAACTATTTTACCATTGGATTTAGTGTGCTTCAATTTTATCTTAAGATTTTTTAAGATAAAATCCACTACCCGTAATTGATTAATTGGCAATCATAGTTGCATTTACAAGTCAAATATCTTCTCTATAAAGCTATTCTTAAGTTCTGAGTACAAGTTATTCTTGTCTCAGAATCTGTACAAGAAGGTTTTATTTGTCATCATGCTGTCGTGCAAATTGCAGAGTCAGCTAACAGATTTTGTTTATTTTGAGGAGTATGGTAGAGGATTCTTTGGGTCAAAGTTTTCAATGTTGAGGTAGTCAAGGAAGCGGAGCCCTGGAAACGTGTTGACGTGAGGTTTGGAAGAGGTCATTTGTAAGCTCTGCGCACTTGAGGAGGACAGACCGTGAGAACCAAGCGACCAAGCTTTCTTGTGGGTCATTTTCTTTCTGATGATTCCCTACATGCAACTCTTGGTTCCACTTAGGGATTGAACGGTAGAGACACGTTTTATGAGTTGGCCTCCACTTCTTCTCACAGGTACAATTTGTCAAGTCCAAGTTAACAAAAAATTCTTGATCATTTGTTGATCTGGTCACTGATTTTACACTAGTGGCATCTTTCCCGGCGCTTTGCAATCTCGTGTGTCCCGCTCTACAATGTAATGGAGATGCCATATCGTGTCGTGGCCGTTGCTATCGGAGGCAATGTGGTGAAAGCAGGTACAATTGTATGGGCGGCAAGATCCAACCAAGAGGTGGAGCGAGAAGGTCTTGCGTCGCACTTGGAAATTTGTTGTCCGAGACACCTACTGCACGTGGTGCTCTTCTTGCAATATCTCGCCCTCGTCCCGGGTTGCGTGGCCGTCTCCGCGGGTGCCTAGAGCCCTTTGTTGACGTTGTTTGGTTACTAGTACGCTCTGATTTCGCGGCTCTATGCGCCATTCGTCGTTCGCAGCCCCTCCCACGTCTGATGAATGCGAGTTTTCCTTATGCTGATTTGCCCCCCTTTTCTTGCTCTCTTTCTCGAATTGCTCCTACAACCTTTGTACCGTCACCCTCCAACTACAGCTTACTATCACTATAAGAAATCCGCGTTTTTTTTGACAAGCTTGGATTTTTTATGACGGATTTTGTTAGACATCTATATTGACATCTAGTTGTTTTTATGTTTTCATGATGTTTCATTGGATATTATTGTTGACATAAAAACAACTAGATGTCAGCTTAGATGTCTAACAAAATCCGTCATAAAAAATTTGGACTTGTCAAAAGAAACGTGGGTTTCTTATAGTGTATTCAAATCCAACAAGTGAGCCGCTTGATTTAGATCAAAATTGAGTAGCGTTGGTGTGGGATTTCTATGTCCAGTCCCACAACCTCTCCCACCTGCCCGCCCACCATTCATCCCACTCCTCCTTCCGCGCGCATTGCCGCGGCCGCGCCCCCTATTGAGGGGGGTCTCATAATGAATTGATGCCGCTTGCAGCGTGGGTTTGGGGGGTGGCTGCCTCGCCCCTTCCATGCTTTGATCGATGCCCGCGTCCTTGGCTGTGAATTGAATAAGGGGCAGCGAATGAGATTTGCTGACTATGGTCCCTTGTGTCACGCAGACATCTTCCTCGCACAGGACCTATGCAGCGCTCTCCAACTTCAGTGTCTGCAGATCCCCCCGCAATCTTTGTGGGCCACCATTTTGTGCATATGAACGTGTTCACCAATTGTAGAAGCCCGTCCAGATGGCCTTCAAGAACTCGATTGTGGACACCAAGAATTCGAAAACATTGCCAATGGAACAAATAGCGCCACGAGTTGCCATTGAGCTAAGACGACCAATAGTGATTCTCAAAGGGCTCTCAAAGTCTCAAGAAGAATCCTTCATCCAAGTAGGACTTCAGTCTTCCCACCTAGTCAGGCATTGCTCTGTATTGGGAGTCGGCCTAGTCCTCAAGCGCTGCTTCAATTTGGAGGACTTCCTCTCGTGAAGCTTTCAATTGGTTTGGCTCCGGCTCAAGGGGTGGGCTCCCTTGATCTACTTCAGCTATGTTGGCCATCTCAATTGTAGTTGAATCCATATTTAATTTAAAAGTCGAAAGCGCCAAAGAGTCACCAGTCCACAAACGATGGCTGTCGTTGTCCTAAACCCCCCTCTTGACGATGATATGCCTAGTATTGCACCCCAACTTGAGTTTGCAAGTGGCACAATCCTACTACGCTCAAGTAGTCGGCAACATCCAACACCCCACTATCTCAAATCGTTTGAGCATCCACCACCCTACTATCTGAAATTGGACCAGCATTCAACGCCCCACTCTATTGTGTCTTCCCTCACTCTCTCAAGTGGGAGTGCCTTCCACCGTCACCACTCTCTCAACCATAACAATCCCATACAAGCAATTCCAAATCCGCACAAAGAATGCTTCAATTCCACTCAAATTGTCACTTGCCCCTCCAATTCTCACACACGCAGATCGACTCGCAGCACCCACTTCATAGTGCAGAAAAGAAAGAGTCCAGCTCAAATCTCACGCCAAAGCTGCCAACGATATGCCACCGACTGTGGACAGTGACCCCGGTCTACCCTTCCTCATGAAAATGTCTCTAAAACCACTTTCCATCAAATCTAACCCCGCGTTTACACATACAATGCATTCAATTCCCTATCCCCATGCACCAACTCTTGAATGCACCTGTAACATGCTTGCATTGGTTGTACTAGGCTCACAAGTCTATCCAATTCCATTAGCAACTTAGTCAACTTATCCAAACTTGATATTTATTGTTGTGAGTGTCTTAGTGTCTTACAAGTCTACCAACTTCCATTGGCCATCCGCCACCCCGTCTACCAGGCCGTCCGCCAACTTGTGTGTTAGATTTGACGGCCAGGACTAGGCGGATAGTTCGGCATCTGCCCCATTCAACTGCTAGACCACATTTACCTAATCAGACGACCAGGATGGGGCAGACGATCTGCCGTTTGCCAAATCCGACGGCCATGACTAGGCAGATCGCTTGGCGTTTTCTCCATCTGATGATTAGACCATGTCTGTCTAATCGGCCGGCTGGAATGAGACAGGCGATCTACCGTTTGCCAAATCAGGTGGCATTCAAAAATTTGAAATGGACTTATTCATTTCCTTTCTCCATTTCTAGAAAAAATTATAGTAAAAAAACTCTTGTGGGTCCCAACTCCCAAGGCCTTCCATGCGCCATTGGCCGTAGGAAAAAATTGCAAGAATTCACCCACTCTCTATGTACTTTGATTTTATTATATGAATTATAAGGGTAGAAATTTTATTTTAGTGGACACAATCATTTAATGGATGTTTCCTTTAACCCTGGAAGGACAAGCCCTTGGCCGTTGGCAAACTATGCTGGGAGACCCATGTCCGTGGAATCTGACGTTTCCTCTTCCCAAATGTACAGATCAACTTAGAATAGGATTCAAATTTTTGCAATGAGATGGTAGAGGAGTATGCTATAGCACTAGCATGACTTTTTGGAAAGAGTTGAACCCAATTCATGTGCCAAATCTGAGGAACAACTCATCATCCTCATTTTTTAACTGTGGATAGGAGGCCAAAATCGAGCATGACCAACATTATACATCACAGGGTGATTGCAAGAATGACCTGTCCTATTTTGTGTCACACCTTGCATGCTGATTTGTATTTTGGGCATAACTTTTGCATTCTAGATCCAAATGACTTGAGATTTATAGGGAAGGTGCTCATGACCATTACACATCTTGCCTAATTTTTTTGCAATTTTCAAAAACGTTTTACTATATAAAAAACAGCCCCCGATTTCATGTCACATTTGCCAATTTGGGGGGGTTTAGTACTATTTTGGACCCAAAAAAACGAATTTGGAGCTGAAATTTTGATGAGATGGTCTTCTAGTAGACTTCTAGCTCTCCAAGAGAGGGATTTTAAAAAAAGTTAATTTTGGATAGTGTGGAAGTCTACAAAGTGAGCTTCTTTTTGCTTGCATTTTGAAATACATACAACATTATTTTGGTGGTTTTTTTGGTGAATGACCATCTCTATAGAGCTGTTGTGAATGGCCAATTTTGATTTTGTGTATTTACATATTTTTACTATTTTTCCCTAATTAAACATGAAGGTATGTATTTTCTTGTGGCTTAGCACTTTTCAAGTTCTCCTACTTAGAGAATTTTCCTATGAAATTCCTTCCATACAAACCTTTGTCTTAAAGGTATATACATTAATCTTATTTTTTGAATTTTAAAAAATTAGTTTTCTAATTTTAAAGTACTCCCAAAAAAATCAGTCAAACGCAACAAATAGTACAAGTCATTCTTGCAATCACCCCACAACACGGAAATGCAACAAGCATCTGTTTATTGATAGAAACAAGAGACAAGGGATGGCTTAGTAAATTTAGTGAGCACAATGAGATTCAAAGCTTGCAATCTCGACTAGCGAGGAGCATTGTTAAGGTGGGTTGCAAAGGTGGGCAACATATATGCATTGTTCATCAATGAACCATGCGACTTGACTTCATTTGGTGGTTTGTCAAGTCCCGCCGTATTCCCAATTGCCACCAAACTACACTATTCAACACAAACTCTGAGAAACGACATGCTCTATCTAGGGACCGCAGCAGACAGTTGAATTGAAGTTGTTGCACGGCAGAACAAATTTTGGAGCCCAATGGAGTTCCAAATCTTCATTTCTTGTTTTGAACCACAAGACAAACTACAACACCCAAAAAAATCTTAAAACTCACACAAAGCCACACAAAAACTATAGAAATCATATATTTAGACATCACTTTGTATACAACATAAAGTATTAACTCCAGTGACATGACCAATAGCAAGGAATTTGACACATGTAAACTCCATCACATTCCGAACATATATGATGGCATTTGCAACAACAAACTTTGCAAAGCCTCCTAGCCCTCCCCATGTTCTATGCTTTATAACTGCACCGTGCGCTTTTGGGAAAAAAATTGAATAGCATCTTGTTCAGCCTGCCCACTTACTACCCAACTCCTTTGCCAACTACATATGAAATGCAAGATGTGTCTTAGGATTGATGAGGAATTTGAAACTAAGATCTGAGTGCACAATACACAAATTAACAATATATGTGTCAAGTAGGAATGGAAAAGACAATGCCACCATTTGTGGCTTTGTATCAATGTCAAATAATTCCCACGTAGTTAACTTGCGATATCTACGCCACCCATATTTCTTTGCTATTGCAATTCATGGGATTTGTTTCCATAGGAGTAGGCTTTCCTTTTACTATTTTCAACACTGTCGATTTTTTATGAAGAAAGGGGGTAGGACTAGTATGAGTAGGAAACAAAAGAACAGGGTTATGTCTTTCCAAACATGGCTACATATTTCCGAGCATATTTCCCAAAAGAATGCATCTCCTTTGTTCATTCACTGCAGCTTCTCCAATTCCTCCTTCACAATGTACATTAGCATCTTTGCCACAATACACTTGGAAGGTCCAAGTATAATTCACCATGGCATCTGCAAGTGACTATACTTTGGGACCAAATCAAACTGGTTTATTAGGCATGTATTGCCTAATGGAACTATATTGTCCTTTATATTGCACCATAGATTCATCTACAGTGATTTGTTGATGGGGTGCCCACATTGTCTCACAATGGATACAGATGGCTTCCATAAGCCATCTCACTTGTCTAATTTTGTCCACCTTCTCTCGCCCTCCAATCCTTTTCACAATACTTATATTAGATAGATGGAGACACCTTGATATGCTCTCAAAGCGGTCCCTAGTCAAAAGCCGTGATATAAGTGGAAAATAAAATAGAGAAGGCCTTATTTGTTAAATTGAGACAATATGGTCATTTTGAGACTTTGAAAATAGGGGTTTGAAGCTCCATTGAAGTACTAGTTGGTAAACCCAAAGATAAATAGAGCCTTGCTTACAACAATGATAGAAATGATTGAATACGCTTAGGCAAATAACTTAAAACAAGACAATAGGATTATAGGGATAGATCAAAACATCAGAAACATTTTGCTACTTAAGTACTCAAGAAATAGAAAAGCAAATGAATTTACATTCAGTAAGCTCAATTAAGATGAATTTCATTTGAATTCAATGAATTATAAACCTTTGAGCTGGTAAAATCTATGTAATTGTATAGAACAAAGAGGCTCACTATACATAAAACTCTCTACTTTCCTCTTTTCATGATAATTATCATGCTATTAATAATAAACGATGCTCAAAAGCAGAGGGCTTTGAAAACTTTTCTTACTTCACTAAGCATCACTATTGGCTGTACAATTGCCCTTCACTGCCTCCAATGCTTTTTGTTTTTTGCTTGCTCTAAAGATATCCTCGCGGGGAAATGCTGTCACATGAGCGTGAAGCGGCAAGCGGCGAACAAGGAGCGGGGAATGGTGAACGGGGAGCACTGTTTTGGAATGAAAAAAGAAAAAGATATGATGAATTTGGATGAATAAATAAATAAATCTGGATGAAAAAATTGGATGATGTTGGATGGAAAATTTGGATGACATTGGATGAAAAAATTGGATGATGTTGGATGAAGAAATTAGATGATATTGGATGAAAAAAATGGATGATGTTGGATGAAAAAAATGGATGATGCTGGATGAAAAAATGGATGATGCTGGATGAAAAAATTGGATGATGTTGGAATAAAAAATTGGATGGTGCTAGATGAAAAAATGGAGGAAGATAGGATGAAAAATAAAAAGAAGATAAAATGAAAAAACAGATAAAGCTAGGATGAAAAGTATGCGGTTTGGAATTTGTGGAAAAATAAAACAAAAGCCTATAACCGTGTAAAATGGGTATCTAAAATTGTGGATTATATTCGTCCCACAAATTATAGATTTCAATTTTAGTTATCCACAAGGGACCTATAGCCACAAACTCTGGAATGGTTTCATTCTAAAGTAGAAAAGTTGACAGCAACTACTGACATACATGAATTGAACATAACAATTGCATAATATGCTTCTCAATTACAGATATAAAAATAGAATAATAATGCACACAGGAAATACATAATTACTTTATAAGTGCTTGGTACAAGAAGAGTGAATAAAAAACCGTTAACTCCATGAATTGATAACAATGCCAATGACTAATGCATTGTGCTTAATGACAAAGAATCCAATGAAGTCCAATCATTGGCAGGCTAGAAAGTTGTCAGGGTGTTGGTTCAACCTAAGTTTAACATTAAAACCTGTACTCTGGTTTTTTGGGTTCTATTCTGAGTCCTAAAAAATTGTAAACACTTGGATTATCATAGATAATTAAAATCAAAGTCATTGTCTGGCATAAGCTCATCATCTTGATAATCAACATATATTTTCTCCACCAAATGGCATATTTATTTGATAATTACCATTGAACTAATGAACTCCATGTCCAAATGAGCACAATCTCTCAATAGACGTGTTGCTTTTTCTATTTTTGTGCCCTCTGTACCACAACATCACACCATGGTGACATTCTTATCAAGAGGGTAGGTAGTTTAGGAGTTCAAAAGTGGTAATTGATGAATACATCATACAACTGGAAAAAATACATGATGATTATTAGAAAAGTGGAGTGTTGCAAGAAACACCAGATTTATTTTTTGTCACAATGAAAGTAAGAGTCTCTTGTCATCTTCTATAGATTTTAAAGAATAAATATGATGAATTTGAAATTTTTAATTGAAATAATCAAACTTAATGGTAATCATATCCTTTATTTTTCAAACATTTTATACTTTAAAGTTCATTTTGTCACACTTTGAATTTTTAGATTCATTTGTACTAGGTGACCATCCAAAATTAAAGATCTAGAGTTGAAATCTATATGGTGTATTTCCGCAATAGAGGGCATGTGCCTACAAAGGAGCATCTAAATTATTTTATGTCCTCCATGTCCCTGCAAATAGGGCTCGCTTGCACAAGCACTTTTGTAACTTTGAAGAGGGTTTTAGCTTCATTTTTATTTTTAAATTTGATCACCATCAAATCTTTACAAATGGCCAACTTTTAGTTTATTTGGTTCATAAAATTCTATTTATTATAAATTTATACCTCATTGTATCTATTTTTTGTTTCAATCTATCATTTTTTTACATAGACTTGTAGTGGTATATTTAATTGTTGACTTTTCCAATCAACGATTTAGAATTGTTCTAATTAGTAGTACTCCTTGGACAGTCGAAATGCAAATTTTGCCAAAATGCTAGAAAAACTAACGATGTTCCTTGCAATAATTCAGGTGGTCTTTTTGATGGTACAACCAAAAATCTCTAGTAAAAACAAAATCTGATGTGAAGACTAAAAATTGTGTCAAATGCAACCAAAAAACTTCAAATATGGCATTTCCTTCATGCATAAGAAATGCTGCAGGAAAGGACTTTAGCTAGACTATGCTAAAAGTTGAGCTGTCCTCAATGTGTTATGTCTTGCCATTAGACTCTACAACATTGTCATCTATGAATTGTAGAAAGTAAGGATCTAATAAATAGGCACTAGAAGTTGGTTGAGGATTTAGGATGGCAAACTTGTATAAAGAGCTAACTTTACAAAATATCCTAGCTTTGCAAAAAATCTATGATCTTGCAACTATACCTACCATGAAGAAACAACCTGCTTTTAAAGGTTTAGGGATAACTTTTTTTTAATTTCATAGTAAAAACTATCCCTCCAATATTGAACTGAACAAAATGAAAATAAATTTTGTATCAAGGCTCAATAAGCCACCTTTAGGATCCCTCTCTTGGTGACAAGAATTCCCCTAGGAGGTCTTCCCTAATGCAACTTTTGCAGGCAAAGTTTGCAATCAAAACAAATTGCCTAACAAAAATTGAAAAATAAAACAAGAGGATTTGGAGAAAGTTTGAAAAGTTTCATAAGGTCCTCACTTGGAAACCCCTCTTGGTGCCAAGAGGCCCTATAGAGGGTCTTCCCCTATGCAACTATTGTGGCCAAAGTTTGTAATTAGAATAGTCTACTTTGAAAAAAAATTAGAAAAGAAAACAAGAGGATTTGGAGAAAGTTTGAAAAGTTTCATAAGGTCCTCTTTTGGAAACTCCTCTCGGTGCCGAGAGGCCCGATGGAAGTCCTCCCCCATGCAACTATTGCGGCTAAAGTCCACAATTAGAACAACCTACCATGAAAAAGATTTGGAAAAGAAAACAAGAAAATTTGGAGAAAGTTTGAGAAGTTCCATAAGGTCCTCCTTTGGAATCTCCTCTTTGCTGTGTGGAGAGGCCTCTGAGAGGTCCGAACCTAAGCAAAAACATTTTTGAAGCGGAAATCTCAAACACTATATCCGCCCCCAAAAAAAAATTAATTTTAAAATTAATTTTTTTTTTTTTCCCTGAAAAATAATGTCTAAAATTTCTATGCTTCAAACACTCCAAAGTCTCTCGGGGCCGAGAGAGGTTTTTAGGGTGACGAAGTATAGAAAAAAAAAACTAAAAATCAAAAATTAACTTTTTTTTTTTTTTTTTTTTTTTGAAAAATAATGTTTGAGATATTTCCATACTTTAGACACTCCAAAGTGTCTCTCGGGGCCAAGAGAGGTTTTTAGGGTGACCAAGTATGAAACCAGAAAAAGTAAAAAAGAATAAAAATTAAAAAATAATTATTTGTTGTTTTTGTTATTTTTTAAAATAATGTTTGAGATTTTTCCATGCTTCAGACACTCAAAAGTGTTTTTCATGTCTGAGACAGGTTTTTAGGGTGACCAAGTATGAAAAAATTAAAAAATTAAAAAATTAAAAAATTAAAAAAAATTCTATTTTTTGAAAAATAATGTTTGAGATTTCCATGCTTCAAAGACTTCAAAGTGACTCTCGAGTCCAAGAGAGGTTTTTAAAGTGACCAAGTATAAATAAAAAAAATATTAAAATTAATTTTATTTTATTTTTCTGAAAAATATGTTTGAGATTTCCATGCTTCAAACACTCCAAAGTCTCTCTTGGAGCCAAGAGAGGATTTTAAGGTGACCAAGTATGAAAAAAAACTAAATTAGATTAAATTAAAATTAATTAATTAATTAAATTTTATTTATTTTTTAAATAATGTTTGAGATTTCCATGCTTTGAACACTCTAAAGTGTCTCTCAGCCCCGAGAGAGGTTTTGAGGGTGACAAAGTATACAACAGATTTTTTTTTTTAAATTTAAAAGATTATTTTTATTTTTTAATTTTTTTTGAAATATAATGTTTGAGATATTTCCATTCTTTAGACACTCCAAAGTGTCTCTCGAGGCCGCGAGAGATTTTTAGGATGACCAAGTATGAAAAAATAAAAATAAAAAATAAAATAATATTTTTTTTCTTTTTTTTTTTTGAAAAATAATGTTTGAGATATTTTCATGCTTTGGACACTCCAAAGTATCTCTCAAGTCTGCGAGAGGTTTTTAGGGTGACCAAGTATGAAAAAATAAAAATAAAAAATAAAATAATATATTTTTTTATTTTTTATTTTTTGAAAAATAATGTTTGAGATATTTTCATACTTTGGACACTCCAAAGTATCTCTCAAGTCTGCGAGAGTTTTTTAGGGTGACCAAGTATGAAAAAATAAAAATAAAAAATAAAATAATTTTTTTTTTTTTTTTTTTTTTTTCTTTTGAAAATTAATGTTTGAGATTTCCAGGCTTTGAACACTCCAAAGTGTCTCTTGGGGCCAAGAGAGGTTTTGAGGGTGACAAAGTATGCAATAGTTTGTTTGTTTTTAATTTTGAAAAATTAAATTTTTTATTTTATTTTACTTTTCTGAAAAATAATGTTTGAGAGATTTCCATGCTTTGAACACTCCAAAGTGTCTCTTGAGGCCCAGAGACGTTTGGAAGGTGACAAAGTATGCAACAATTTTTCTTTTCTTAATTTTGAAAAATTAAATATTTTATATTATTTTACTTTTCTGAAAAATAATGTTTGAGATATTTCCATGCTTTGAGCACTCCAAAGTGTCTTGGGGCCGAGAAAGGTTTTGAGGCTGATAAAATTATGCAACAAATTTTTTTTTTTAATTTTGAAAAATTAATTTTTTTTTCTATTTTACTTTTTTGAAAAATAAAGTTTGAGATATTTCCATGCTTTGAACACTCCAAAGTGTCTCTCGGGGCCAAGAGAGGTTTTGAGGGTGACAAAGTATGCAAAAAAAAAAAAAATTAATTTTTAAAATTAATTTTGATTTTTTTTTTTTTGGTTTCATACTTGGTCATTCTAAAAACCTCTCTTGGTCCTAAGACACACTTTGGAGTGTTCAAAGCATGGAAATCTCAAACGCTATTTTTCAGATTAAAAAAAAAAAGAAAAAAGAGTTGAGTTTAAAATTTATTTTTTTATATTAATTTTTCCATACTTTTTCACCCTAAAAACCTCTCTCGGTCCCGAGAGACACTTTGGAGTGTTTTAAGCATGGAAATCTCAAACATTATTTTTCAAGAAATTAAATTAAATTTTATCTTTTTTCAATTTTCTTTTTCTTTTCTTCCATACTTGGTCACCCTAGAAACCTCTCTCGGTCCCGAGAGACCCCTTGGAGTGTTTGAAGCATAGAATTCTCAAACCTTATTTTTCAAAAAAAAATTAATTTTTTTTTTCCTCAAAATTTTTTTTTTCTCAATACTCGGTAACCCAAAAACTTCTCTCGCTTCCAAGGAATCCTTTGGAGTGTTTGAAGTATGAAAATCTTAAACATTATTTTCTTAAAAAGAACATTGAATTTTTTCTTTTGTCATTTTTTTTTTTCTTTTTCATACTTGGTCACCTTAGAAATCTCTCTTGGTCTTGAAGCATAGTATTCTCAAACCTTATTTTTCAAAAATAAATTAAATTCTTTTTTTTTTTCCATTTTGTCTTTTTCTTTTATTTTTAATACTAGAAACCTCTCTCGGCCCCAAGGAGCCCTTTGGAGTGTTTGAAGTATGAAAATCTCAAACATTATTTTTCCAAAAAAAAAATTAAATTTTTTCTTTTTTTAATTTTTTTTTTTTTAATTCCATATTTGGTCACCTTAGAAACCTCTCTTAGTCCCGAGAATCCCCTTGGAGTGTTTGAAGTATGGAATTCTCAAATCTTATTTTCCCCCAAAAAAAATTAAATTTATTTTTTTATTTTTTCCAATCTTTTTTTAAAATTTGGTCACTTGGAAACCTCTCTCGGCTCTAGGAGACCCTTTGGAGTATTTGAAGCATGAAATTCACAAACCTTATTCTTTTGAAAAATAAATAATTTTTTCTTTTTTCAATTATCATTTTTATTAATTTTTTTTTTTGTACTTGGTCACCACTAAAAACCTCTCTTGGCCCCGGAGATCCTTTGGGATGTTTGAAGCATGGAATTCTCAAAACTTTTTGTTCCAAAAAAAAATTTTGATTTATTAAATTTTTTTTCATACTTGGTCACCTTTGAAAACCTCTCTCGATACCGAGAGGAGACCCTTTGAGATATTTGAAGCATAGAATTTTCAAAACTTTTCTTTCCAAAAAGTAAATAATTTTTTTTTTCACCTTTTTTTTTTATACTTAATCACCTTTAGAAACCTCTCTTGGGCTTTATTCCAAAATTTGAATTTTTAGCTTTCTCATAGGCACTTAGGCATATGGATACTTCATGGCGTCATCCAGCGTTCTTGGAGCAATCAAGTTCAAAAGAATATCATTGTGGAATTTATGCATAGTGAATTTGTTTGCTTATGTCTGTTTGATATGTTCTTTGTAAAAGCTATAATACGTGTTGTGGTCTGTAGACACCCATTGCACCTCACTAACATAACATTGGATTGTTTTTGTTCTTGAGATGGGCACAGATGAGGACCACATCCTGTTGAAGCAATGAAAATGACTTAGCAAAAATCACTACTTCCACTTTTTTATGTGATATTTTAGATTTAAGTTCTTTGGATGTTTTGACACTTTGTGATGTAAAGTTGAGCTTATACAAAGGATTGTCATGGTTATCCTTATGTTTCATAAATATTGTGATTTTTTTTTAATCTATTTTAAAATATTATATTTCTTAAGGAAAAAAATAGGGTGATTTTTTAGAACCAAGTTTTAATAATATATGTTTCAAAGGCTTTTTTTAGCACATATTTGCTTGGACCATATTAATGGCTCAAAAAATATGATGTTCATGGTTTTTAGTGACATTGTGATAATTGTAAAAAATCTCTACGCCTGATGACAGAAAAGAATATATAGAATATTTGGATAAGAAAAAAATAAAACTATGAGGATCCTTCTCAAGAAGCTGTGTAAATGGATTCCACTCTTAGACATGAAAATAGATGACTGTGGATAATTAGAATAACACCTTCTAGAAGGAATGTTCAAGAAACAATTTTTTTTTCATACATGGTCACCTCTAGAGGACATTCTATTGTCCCTTGCCTAAAGAAGCTAGGTCAAGCAAAGGGTTCCACAAACCCTTTTAAAAAGATTGAACCTTTATACATAGAGAGAGAGAAATCCTTCTAAAGTCATTAGTTTTGTAATTGACACAAGATTAATTCTATTAGCTAAATCCTCTACTAGACACATTTTTTTCATCTACTTAGTGTTGACTTCAAAATATAATGATCACCTTTCCTGCTATTAAATTGCTTATATAGAAGTATAAGTAGTGAAGACCTCTAATTTCAAGTTCACAAAGTCAAAGTGACTTCAAGAACCATCTTATGTTTGTAAATAGATGACTCATTTAGTCATATATATAAATAAATAACATTTGGATAAAGTACAAATTTTCAATGTTTTGTTCATAAGGATTAAAAGCAAACATCTATGTTGAGCTAAAATTTGAAATTAATTATCAATTTTCTCAAAGTTCAAAATAGGTTTCTTTTCTACCAAAGAGCACTTGTTTAGGTGCCTATTGTACTCATTAATAAAGTTGTAGTGATACTAAAAGGGCTAGTATTAGCATTTCAATTTTACCGCTAACATTATAAGCTAATATGTCTTCATTGTACCCGTATTATGCATATTGCTTTAGAATCAAGATTCCATCATCTTCCTCATTTTCTTGTACTTTACATTCATTAATCCTCAAAGGACGCCGCGGCCATTTTCCGACTGATAATTGATTTTGAAACAATCTGCAAAACAAAAAAGAATTTTTTTTCATGCAATTTTTGCATTGCCGCATGGAATTTATAGAGTGTCCACCATCTCTAACACAGTGACAAAGTAGCAAAGTGCATGCTTTATTTTCATCTTTCCTCCTTTTTGCTATGACTCTTTGAAGTATAGATATTCATTCCCTCAAAATCTGTTTGATGTCTTTGTTTGGTCTCCCTTGTTCAAATATGTTGTCAACTACATGTATTAGCTATTATATTAGATAAAATACTTGAAAATTCTATTTCAACACTTCATGGTCATAGGAAAGCAACGACCATGGTGACTAGTCCATCTTTTAAGTGTTAACATTGTGCCTATTTTCTAACATTAATCCCTAACCATCTGAAAGAAGAATATTTTGGTTTAGGATTGTGATAGTCTTATATTTTATGCATGCACAATGGCTTTCAATATGAACACTTGCAATTTTCCACAATAATAGGTATAATTGAGATTTGATGTATTATGTCTTTAAAATCCTAACCCAAATTTCTCCATAGTGGCATAGTTGCATACTTGTGTACTTTTGTGGTCATAGGTACCTTAGTACCAAAGATTTGAAATAAGTGGATGCGAGTCTTCATTTCTTCCTACTTTTGTAAGATTCTATACTTACTATTCTAATTTGTCTTCCTTTTTGTTTTTCATTTTTTTCCCAAGTTTTCCTAAATTTTTTTTCTTTGCCCTTCTTTTCTTCATCCATTTCCTTTTAATATTCATCTACTTTCATATCTTTTTTAGATGTTTTCATCCAATTTTTAATGTACTTTTATCCTCTTCCATTTTTTATTCATCTACTTTCATCGATTTTTTCAGATATTTTCATCAATTTTTTTATGTATTTTCATCTTTTCCACTTTTTTTTCATCCAAAATTTACATCCTATTGATTATCCATTTTCATCTACTTTCATCCATTTTTTCATTTACTTTCATCCATGTTTTCATCCTTCTTC
Organism: Neckera pumila; assembly: GCA_963969595.1. Taxonomy (NCBI): domain Eukaryota; kingdom Viridiplantae; phylum Streptophyta; class Bryopsida; order Hypnales; family Neckeraceae; genus Neckera; species Neckera pumila. The sequence continues at coordinate 36,881,856 of OZ018408.1, read as the reverse complement.
ATTCTTTTTTCCATCCAAAATTTTCATCCAAATTTTTGTCTACTTTCATCCTTATTTTCTTTCCATCTTCATTAAACTTTTCATTATTCCATCCAAAATCTATGCTCACTGCTCACCAATCTCCGCTTCCTGCTCGCTGCTCCAAGCTCACGTACTAGCAACACTCTATCCTCGCGTCGAGATGGATAGTGCAAATAGCTACAGTGCAATGCACCTCTAACATGCACACTTTGAGATCCAGTATCCATCCGTTTCGGCTTACGGGTGCTTTGCTGAACCTTGGAGGTAGAAAGAGCTTTGGACTCTCTGGGAGGCAATCTTGGCAGCAACTTATTGACACTATATATGGACGGACTTCTAGATCCGTGTTGATTTAGAGTCCAAAGACCAATATACCTTTGCCTATAGATATTGTCTGTAGATGGTAACCGCTTAGCTCCAACAAACAATGAAGAACAAGGTCGACTATCCTCGAGTCGAGGCAATGAGGCACAGTCAAAGACAAGTTTTGTGCACTCTTGGAATTGCCCCCACGCGTTGCCACTGACTTCAGATTGTTGACTTTGACAGGTTGGCGGCATACGAGCATCATCATCCTCGAGGCGAGGATTCCTCGAATCTTTGCCAATGGGGAGGTTGAGTCTCTGATTTGTTGCCGCTTTTGTCCAAGGTGTCATACGCGCAGTCTAGGCGTAAGTATCCTTAACACAAAATGTAGAAAGATAACACGAAATATCACCCCAGGGAATTCTAGGTGTTTATTGCAAATTAAGGATGTCCGAGCATCTCTCCAAAACAAACCCCAAGCAATCCGTAACTCAAATTCTTTAATCTCACTTTTTGGATAACACTAATTTCCGGAATGCAACCTAGATCCGTCCTTGTTCGGAACCCGGATACTCTCAATTAAAACTCTGGTTTTCTGTACCTCTATTTTACTGTCAGGGGGTCCACTATTGGTCTTAAAGAGGGGTAGGGACTCATCACTTGTAGTTCAAACAATCACACACATAAAACACACACAACACTCTTCCGGTATTGTAGCAGAGAAGAGGCAGACAGTAATCCTCACAGCTCCCCGGATGATCTTTCCGGAAAGCAGGTCACCTCAGAATCCACTTTCTATTCCTTTACTACAACGACAGATCAAGCACCCGGAATCGGTAGTGAAGCATCTGTTTTAGAGTCTTAGACTGATCCGGCAGTTGGCAGGCCTTCCGATGGTGGAGAATATTCCGTTGGCAATTGCTTAGCTCTGCACAAAGCCCTTCCTAGGTTCCGGACGCGCATCCACTCCATTCTTCTTGATCACTATCCCAGCGGTTTAAAGACACGGTGCACTAATCCTCTTTCACAGATCCAGAACTTTCACAAATGCCCTCTATCAATCTTATCCAGTTGACTCAGATCCGGACTCCTCCTCACCCGTCTTCCTCACACCTCAACACTCTTGCAAAAAGTCTTACTCATGCACATAGCCGGATCCAGAAATATCCACAAGTGGTCTCAGATTAAAAAAAGCAAAAGAACATAAGCAAAATGCACTCTAATGGGCTGGAATGGAATGAGAGGGCAACAAACCTGCCTTCCCTTTAAAACTCAAACTAAAAAGCAAAAAAACAAAAAGGGGACACCCGAAAATCAGAGTGGCCAATCACACTAACATCCGAAATAACCGGAAAATCCAGGCAAGTGGCCTCCTAGGAATCTGGAACCGGGTCCCACCTCCTGAAAACCCGAGGCGGAATGAATTCAAAATTCACACAAAAAACTACCAAACTAACTAATTACTTCCTCCTCAATTTCTTCATGCTGCTCCCTGCTTTGGTCGGTGGTGACTTCACCGGCGTGTTCTTGGTCTGCGCCCAGGTTATAATTTGGCACCCTTGAGATGGAGTGGCATTGTCCTCCGACTCCCTTCCGGTCTCATTGTCTTCTTCCTCGTTGTCCTAGATCCATGGTTTTCAAACGGTTCCCACTTCTAAATTGATTCAAGATTTTTATTGAGGATCTGATTTGAGGTTTTCTACCTAGATACTTGATTTGTACTTGGATGGTTAGAATGTCCCCGACTTCATTCAATCTTGGTTCCAAACTTCATCCCTCCATTTTGGTTGGATAAATTAAGTATTTCCCAAGGTTAAGTTGGTTCGGGTATCCCCTAAGTTATCCCAAATTACTTCCACCTCTAAGTTTTTACTTAATAAAGTTTTATCCTAATTTATTTGGTTAATCCTAAATTATCCTAGCGATAAGAATTTGTTGGATTTTTAATGATCTTGATTGGTTTTACACTTATACTTTGACGACGTTACTTTGACGACGTTACTTTGACCTTCCCAAATTACTATTATTGACTTTTACTACCCAAAGTTACTGATGGATGAAGTTTGGCCGATAATCAGTGTTTAAAACTTCATCCTCTAATTATCGTCAATCTAAATTTTCAAATTGACTTTTACTTTTGTTTTTACTCTCTAATTCACTTTTGTCTTTTGTCTTTTAGATTTTATTCCTTATAGGTGTTGTTCATCCAATTCTTTCACCAAACTTTGTCCACTTGTAACTTCTTCGTTTTAACTCCAATTTTTGCGTATTTTATATTTTTAGAAAGCTCCAAACCTTTTCTCTAGGATTCTAATTCAAAACCTACCTGATTGTGCTTCTTTCCTACCCTAGCTCTCGGCTTTAATTTTACTTGTGTTGATTAGAGTGAATGAATTGGAAGATGGTGGGATTAGCGACCCACTTCATATTGCAAGTTGTGGATGAGATTGTTGTGGTTTCCTCCTTCGCCATCTTACTCCTCTGGTAATTTGCTTGAGTGCTTGGATGCTTTAATTCTTTTGTAGGGATACAAAGTGATTTGTGATACAATTTTGTGGGGGCCTAATTAGCCCCTCCTTTTTTTTTCCCTTCTTATTTGTCTCTTATTTCTTCTCTTTTTCTCTACTATCCCTTCCTCTTTTCTTTTCCCTACTTCATTTCTTTTCTTTTTCTCTACAATCCCTTCTTTTTTTTCTTTTTCTTTTTCTTTTTTACTATTCCTTCTGACACGCATAAGGAACTAGTGGACCCCAATCACCCTTGCTTACTGCCCAAGGCAAGTTTTAATGGCCACTTACACTCAATAAATACCTAATCCTTCTTCTAATGGACAAAAGGAGTTCTTGAGATTTCCTATCTAACCTATCTTCTTGCTCCTAATTCTAAAACTCCCTCTCTCTTTCCTTCTTCCTCACAATGCAATGTGTACTCATGGAGAGCTTTAGATTTGTTGGAATGTGAGAGAGGATGTGATGGTGTGGCGTGAGTGTTGTGTGGTGGTTTTTTGCTCCCTAATATGAGCTACAAATCTACTTCCTTATCCTCCTCTACGTCTATTTTTACTAATCCTACTCTAACTAATCCTACTTCTACTTCTTTTGTGCAATTTCTACTTCTAATCTAACTTACTTCTACTAATTTCACCTTGAATATTTATCTCCTTTCCTCCCTCTTTTTTGTTAAGTTTTTTTTTTTATTTGGAGGAGGTTAGAGATAAAAGAAAAACAAACAAAAATGGCATGGAGTCCAAGCTAGGGGCTCCTGCAAACTCAAGGCGGCCTGAGGCTACTAGCTTGGATGGCCCTAGGCGTCAGGCTTGGGGCGGCCTTAGGCTCCTTGGACTTCGGCAGACCTTGGACTGGCCAGGTCTTGGGCCCCTTGGGCTACCAGATATTAGACAACCTTTTTTGTTTATTATTTTCTCCTTTGGAGTATTTTGACTATCGGATGTTTGGAAACAAGCTCTCCTCGTTTTAGGTGGATGTTTAGAAATCAAGCTAAGTATTTAACTCCCTTACCCTAGTTTCTTTGTGTTTGCGTTGGTTTTAGCCCCAGCATTGAAGCTTCGCCGTCTTGGTGACTTTTTAGTAAAACACTAATACTTTAAACCTCTTGGGGCCAAAGCTTCGCCATCTTGGTGACTTTTGTAGTAAAACACTAAACACTTTAAGCCTCTTGGGGCCAAAGCTTTGCCATCTTGGTGACTTTCTAGTAAAACACTAAACATTTTAAACCTCTCAGGGCCAAAGCTGTGCCGTTTTGGTGACTTTCTAGTAAAACACTAAATGCTTTTAACCTTCTCGGAGCCAAAGCTTTGCCGTCTTGGTGACTTTCTAGTAAAACACTAAATGCTTTAAACCTCTTGAGGCCAAAGCTTTGCCGTTCCAAAGGGGGGACCATCCGACAAGGATAACATTATTCTATAGTTAGCTCCCCACGAGGGTACGAAATACAGGACAATGCCTAAATTAGTACAACTTAGCATCCACAAGTTAATACACGTATTAGAATGAAACCACAACTCACACACTAAAGGCCTCCTAAAGTGGCATCGCCAAGATACAATGGGTGGTTACTTTAGGATTGATACAAGATACAAACCAACTTGTATAACAAGGAATTAGTACAAAAAAAAATCACGATACATGCATAAAAGATAACAAACAAGAAGGAACCCCAGAGTCCTTCATGAAGCTTGGAAAATACAAACAATGGAGCAACAAAGGCTCCAAAAACACTGTTTAAGGATTTTTGGCTTCAAATGCCAAAAATCCAGCATAACTTGGACCCAATGGACCCAAAACAAGAATGGGGGTGGTTTGAGAGGGAAATGGGTGCCCTTTTATATTTTTTCTAAGGCACCCACCTCCCTCATTTGACCTTGGTAATCCTATCACTTTGGCTTTTCATCTTTATCTTTTAGGATTTTCACTATTTTTGAGTTTTACACTAGTCCAACTTGCTAAATTTTGGAGATAGCCTCCAAACCTTAAACAGATAACGGATTGTGCCATTGGCTTTAGAAGGCCACTTTTAGTCCAAAAGACCCCCTATCCCCTATTTTGACATCAAAAGCCCATCTTAAGCTAATGCTAACTGCAGCCAATAAAAGAACAAAGATCTATTTTCTGGAGGTTGCCTTTTTTGACTAAGGGAACTAGGGTTGTCTAGAAAGCTCTAGGGAGTAAGAAAAGACTCCTTGTTGACTTCATTCCGACTTCGTGCGCTCCCAAGACGCCGGTCAATTCCACCTAAGTTCCGCCACGTTAATTTGGAGGATTGTTGATGATTCAAGCACCTCCTACTATTGGAACGTTTTGAAACTTGTTGGGGAACATTATTAACGTAAAAGAGATTAATCTAATTTTTAGTGAGATTTTACCGCAACTTGGAGAATTTCCATGAATATCCCGTCGTTGATTTGGGCGGTTGACTGTCCGGAAGGGGAATTTCCCTAAGTTAGAAAATTTCAAAACTTCTCGGAGAACCTCTCATGGAGTTTTCCAAGAGATGTGCAAGTCTATATTTTTTATTTTGCACACTCTTGTAAGGAGGGCAAAATTCACCTCCTTTAAGTAACCGATAGTCAAGGAATATTTTATATACGAGGGAATCTTGGCAAATGGATTTCACTTTTGACTTCCTGGCATATTTTTGATCGAAGATCACAATATGGTGGCCAAAAATTCCTCCGCTGGCCCATCTTGAAAAAGTAACTCTTGTGGATTAACATTTGGGGTTTCTACTATTTTATCAATGGAATAGAGAAACTAAAACCTCTCTGGAATAATCATTTTATGGACCTATTTAGACTTCATTCGGACCAATTTAGCCAAGAAAAGTCATGATAACTTAGGCTATTTTGGATAAAAATCCTCAAACCTTTAAATCCCCACTATTTTCAGGGATCTAACCTATTTACAAGTGGAATTTAAGGATATTCTAAGGATAAGAATCTATTATTGACCAAATGCTACATTGATATGTAACAACCTAATTTGTTCTTACACTCTTTTGAGGACTTTTTGCATCTTTTTATAACTTAAACTGCAAAGTTTTAAAAAAAAAACACTATGAGTCCAAAGTGACAAATTGGAAACTCACATATGACGGCCATCTGCGGTATGATTTTGCAAAAATCATAGGAATCCAGACTTCTCTTGCTACAACCTATCTTGATACATGGTCAATGTTTTTTACGGATATTGAAATCCTGTTCTAAACTGATTTAGGTACTGACGGATGATATAATTGACCTAAGACCGACACCATCACGAGAGCTTACCAATGATGTAGTTGGTTACGCGCCTTTATGTGACTTGTGAGCCAGATCGCATTTCTGCACCAATGTGTATTGCACCACTATGTGATCGGTCCTTCTGCCTAGCTTTGTGTGCAATCGTCCTCTTGTGGTGCATCATCATGTGCGTCCGGCCTTCGAGAAATCAAGAATAGACAAGGGAAAACCTTCTTGTTCATTTTCTATTTTATTTGGTTTTTAATTTTCTTATTATGTCCCTTCTGCCTCAATTAGAATTGATTTGTAACTATAGATAAAATAAATTACAAAACCCATCCTTCTGCCGTCAATGGAGTGAATTTGGAACTAAAAAAGGGGGAGATTAGCAGTAGGTAAATAATCCTTTATCCTTCTTTGATATAGCAAATGAGGACCTATAGCCATAAAATCTTTCAAATCTGCCTTCCTCCCTCAATGGGGTGAGTTTTGACTAGAAAGATTTTGAAGAGAGAAAAGAAAAACAGAACAAAATAAAATACAAAAACTTAAAAGAAAGGCAAGTGGCCTCAATGCTTAGGGTCTCACATTAGAAGAAACCCGTTTTTTTTTTGATGTCAATCATTTGACATGTGATGTTTTTATAGACATCATGATGTTAGAGTGTTAATGACCCCAAAAGGCAAATTTCCATAGATGTCACTAAGT